>CM053601.1:126010415-126060216 GCA_028646575.1 Pseudocheirus occidentalis | reverse complement strand
TATATTCAATATTTTCCTCTATGTGTCCATTAAAATAACTGGGTAATTAATAGTGGTTGTTGGGGTTACAGAGAGTGGGTCGATGATAGTTAAAGAAGATATACGGCATTTTCCAGGTTAAAAAGGAAAATAAATGCATCTGTCACTCTTTAACTTGTTATGGGTTGTTAATTAGATAGATAGTGTCAGATTGAGACAAAGATCATAGATTTATCTGTCTTTCAGTAAATCCAGTAGGGTGGGCCACCTACATTCTATGGTTCTGAATCTCATTATTAATTGTAGAATCATAGGGTTTGATTAATGAGACATTAATGATTAATGTCTCTTAGAGAGACACAATCCTATCTAGGAATCCAAGGCAAGCTTAGAATAGAATACTTTCTATGTTCCTGGAAAATGGACAAAAGGAATTCAGACAATAAGGTAGTGTCAGCTGTAAGTGGAGTTGTGAAATTTTTCTTCATTTCCAGTCTCCCCTTTCCCCATGCCCATGATGATGTCCTCATGCTGCTATTTGGCTACTTAGGGGTGCCAGTGATGGTGCCTCATGCTTTGGATCATTATAATTACCTCCCAAATGTATGTGCCCTGCATCTCACTCTCTGGGGGCCCTTGTATCCAACCACCCATGTGTCTCTGCCTAACTATAGGACTAGTTTTATGAGGGTACAGTGTGACTAGAAGACTCTTTAGCAAGGAATAGTATTCAGAATCCTGGCCTAGAACTAAGTACTAGAATCAAATCTAGTTTGACATTTGAAACTTCTGTGACTATGGGCAATGGTCACCTAACCTTCTGAGTCTCAATTTCCTCAAGCATAAAAAGCATGACAAGACCCATCATATCTCCCTCAGGCCTGCTGTGAGATACTATTTATAAACTGCTGTGAAATTTTAAAATTTCTACTTAAATGAGGATTGTTTTGATGATCTCATTTGCTAATATTGTACAGATTTTTGTAAAGATACTTTCCAAATCCATTATGGTCCATTTTTATAATTCTGAAAGTATGTTAGGTTAGGACTAATATTGGGTATGTGGGCGTTGCTTAGTGTGTTCTTCCCACTGTGATTTGATTTCAGAATGTCGGTAAGATTCTTGTCACACACAAACATAGTTTTATCCTGAATATCTTTATGCTTTCTTTATCTTGCCCAGAGTAGATTAAGATATTTGCAAATATTGCCTCTGTCCATTCATTCACCTTGTCCTTTGGATCCAAGCTTAAAACATTCAATATCTCTCTTTCTTTGGGATAAATCAAGAATTTTACACTCCTTGAGCCCGAAATATATTTTGATATCTCTGAAAAAAAGGTTATATAAGCTGAAAGAACTGGTTATTATGATTTTGGGTGGAGTTATATGGTTTGATGTCATTCATATATATCAAATCATTAATAAAATGTTGTGACAACTCCTTCTTTAAATTGGAAACCATATTTAGTTCTATTTTGGAGAGATCATAATTGATTTAAGGTTAGGCCAAACCACAACAGGCTTAAATGTCTCTTGGAAAAAACTGCTGTGTTTCGTATTAATTGTTCTTGAGATTATTATGCTAATGGTGTGTTCTAAATTGAAAAGTTTTCCATGGAAATACCATACACTTCAGTTTTCTTGCTATATTTGGGTTTATGACATTCATCTATTTGAAACATAGGAAGAAATATTCCTATTTCTTCAATTAAGAAAAGTGGAATCCAATTTATGCTGAGAAGTTCCCAACATATATTTCTAGTAATTTATATGCCATCATGAAGTATTTGAATCAATACTTATGGCTCTCATTTAACTGTACTGATTGCCCACTTTGTAACAAAGTTTGTCATTTCCTTTGACACACTTTTCTATCATTCATTATGTTAATAATTTATGAGTTTTGGATTTTGCATTTGATCAAAATTCTATGACACCAGGATAGAGACCTACCTGGAGCCCAACTGCTTGGTCACAGTGCCAGCAACAGCATTAGTAACTCTCAGCCCGGAGATGGTAAGGATATCAGACTACTGGAAAGAAAGAGATTTCAGGGGACCATTTTCTGGCACTGGGCACAGCTGGTAGTGATTGGCAACTCTATTGCCCACGTGTAATTCTGGGTCTGCGCTCCAGGACTCCGAGGAGCTCCGGTGGTCAGTCATGAGAGAGTAGAGGCCCTTATCACAGTACCAAAGCAAAGAACTAGGCCTTGTAGCTGCAAGGCATAGGGAGCCTTGTTGGGTAAAGACCAAAGAAAACAATGTTAAAATAAATTAGTTATAAATTAAATAAAACAAAATCATTCAAAGTCATACTTTTTCCATCTTTCAGTCTTTAGTAAAATTTCTGTAATTTTCACTGTGAAGATTTTTAGTGATCTCAGGGTTTTCATCTTTTAATTCTTCAGATTTGAATAGCTCTACAATTTTATCTTTTATTTCATTTCCTCTAGGCTCTGGTAGGAAGGCTGGCTTATTTTCTTTCTTATTTTTTTATTATCTTGCACCATTAGGCAATCTTATTGTTGTGTGACTTAGAGCTGAAGGTACTGTGACAAAAAAGCAGTATGAAATGCTTGCCTATAACTGATAATTTATGCCTCAATTTTGTAATGATGTGGCACTGGTGCATTTTGAAAAAATTTGTATCTTCAGTTTATTTCATGAGTATTTGTGGACTAGATTCATTTCTAGTAGGTTTTATATAGGCATTTCTGATGTTTTTTCTATTATATCTTGTTCTTGTGGTACAAATGGATAGAGAGCAGGGTCTGGAGTCAGGATGACTCTTCTTGAATTCAAATCTGGCTTTAGGCACTTACTAGCTGTGTGACCCTGGACAAGTCACTTAACCTCGTTTGCCTCAGTTTTCTCACATGTAAAATAAGCTGGAGAAGGAAATGGCATACTCCTCCAATATCTTTTCAAGAAAACCCCAAATGTGATCATAAAGAATTGGATATGACTGCAAAATCAGTGACAAACAACAAATCTTGTTCTTGTAGCACCAGAGCATATAAATGAGTGTCACTCAGTCTGCTGTCTTCTGGGTCAAGTTGATCATCATCACTGTTTCAAGGAGCATCAGCCTGAAACCCTATGTCACCTCATCTAGGATTATAGATTTAAAGCTGGAAGGGACTTTAGTTGCTGCCATGTGGCTCAAGACCCGAGTTGAAACCTGGCCTCAGATGAATACTAGTTTTGTAACCCTGAACAAGTCACTTAACCATTGACTGCCTCAGTGTCCTCACCTGTAAAATGGTCATAATAAAAATAACACCCATGTCCCAGGATTATTGTGAGAACCAAATGATATAATATTTATAAATTGATTAGCATTTGTGCCTGGAGCACAGTAGGTGAATAATAAATGTTTCATTCTTTTCTCTACCATTTTTCCTTCCTTCCTTCCTTCCTTCCTTCCTTCCTTCCTTCCTTCCTTCCTTCTTCCCATCTTTCATTTCTCCTTCCCTTTGAATTAGATGACCTTTAGGTCAACTCCTTATTGAATACCTGGCCTTGTAACAAAGGACAAGTCATATAGATAATCCAATCAGAGGTATCTTCAGACTCCACTGGCCAGTGTTTCTGGGTACCTGTCATATCTTCATAGCTACAGTAGGCATTTTCTTATTTTGGCTTTCCTTCTCCACCCTACATCTAATATTCATAGCCCCAGCAAAGGAATTGAATATGATGGGGTTGCTGTTTTATTGTTGTTCCTATTGTTCTTGTAACTTTATTTGCAGAGCTCACCTCAAAAAATGTTAGAAAACTATGAAGAATATAATCAAGAAATAGAAATTTTCTATGAAAGTGAGAGAAAATCTGGTGAAAGTTAATTGTCTTTATTGTTTGATGAAACTGGTGCTGGCAAACAGGTTTGCTAAGCTTAGGGCAGGGGAAAGAAAGCCAGAAGATGATGAATCCAGAGAATGAGTTCTAGACCTAGCCTGGTTATAAACTAGATAGATGACAAAGAAGTAGTGTCTTCCAGAGCACTGAATTTCCTCATCTGTAGGCAGAGAGGATCTGATACCCACTTATAGCTCTATAATCCTGTGACTTATATTGAAATCCCCTTCCTCCTTCTTGTGACCCTGGGGAAGTCATTTGACCAATTTATGCACCATTTTCCTCAATTGTAAAATGAAAATTAGACCAGGTAAGCTCTAAGGTAGCTTCTGTCTCCAAATTTATAGATTTTATGATTACTATGAAACCTCCAAACTCTAAATTCTATGAAACACCTTCAAAAATGTTTCTGGATTTTTTTAAGCAGTAAGATTCTGTGATACTTCCTAAGAAAAGGTGCTAGGGCTCCAAATAGGTTGGCAAGGCTATTCTTTGCTTTGGCATAGAGATAATACAAGTATAGGGTTAGGTCTGGAAAGACTAGTTCTTTTAAAACCAATGTGTTATCTTTGAACACCTTCATACTGGGTGAAAAACTTGGCTTGTGACAAAATTGCTGATGCAGCCCATTAATCATTAGTATTAATTAATATGCATATGTATACAATGCATGTATATATTTATGAATGTGATCATCTATATATGTGTGTGCTGCTCCTACCACTTTTAGATCTGTATATCTATATATAGATTTGGAGATAAATATACATACATACATATGTATATATTTATATATGTATATATTTATGTATATGCATATATATGCATATACACACATCAATACATATGTATTCATACATATAGATGGAAAAGTGTGTGTGTGTGTGTGTGTGTGTGTGTGTGTGTGTGGTATGACTGTGTATCAGTGTCTGTGTGCCTTTTGCATTTCAGGCATCTGAAGGAACCAAGTGAAAGTGATGAATTAGAGGAATTGCAATTTTAAACACAAGTATTAACCAATTGTAATTTCCATAAATCAACCCAGACATTCTAAACCTATAAGGGTTTTAATCTGTGCTTCCAGGAAACAGGCCAATGATTTTCTCATTCAAATAGCAAATTTGCATATAATGTACCTTTGTTAAAGAAAGTAAAATCTTCAGGGCTGACTTTATTGGTGTTCTTCCTTAAACTTTTCATATAACATGATTTTTTTAATTAAAAAAGGAGGAAAAATGTCAGTCTTTTGCTTCAGATGGTATTTTGGACACTTGCTGCTGGTGATACTGAAGGACCAAGCCAGAACCTTGGGAGCACTCCCCTGGAGATTTGAGAGAAGGTGGCTTGGAATTTGTGAGGTATTATTGTGTAACTTGGGAGACAATAATTATGTAGAGGTCACTCCTTTTGATTTTTTTATAAACCAGTCTTGGAAGCAGACTATAAAGCAGACTGGAGAATGACTCAACTTTCCTAAGCATTCTACTTTGGCCCTAAAATCTTTAACATTTGGGCCCAGACTTTCAAATGAGAACTGTAGGAAGCTTTCCTACTCTTGGTGTTCAAAGCTTTTTAAGAGTGTGGAGAGAAAAACTTTTTAAAAAATACAAAATCAGAAAGTTCCATGGAAGTAATTGGGCTTAAATCTCCACTGTCCAAGGTCTGAGGAAATTATAACTTTGACAGCTCTGTTCCTAGAGATTAGGTAAAATTGACAGGAATGTCACTCTGTTTTTCCCTCACTTTTCTGACCTAATTTTCTTTTGCCAGCTTTCATTTTATGTCAACAAAATAGAAGCAGCAAGACATGCAGAATTAAAATAAAAGAATATGTGTGGGTTGGAGGAAACTGTGCTCTTAAAGATGGGTCAGGAAAATGTGTAGTGTGTAGACTACTCAGCAGAAGTATGTAAATAATTCATGACACTGTTAGCCATCCAGTTCCACTTTCAACTGTGTTGGCCTCCAGGAGATAAATTCTCAGGATGGCTTTAAGAAATGGTTGGTGGGTAGACCTGGAAATAAATAAATGAGCCCTTGGTAGCCTAAGTGGGTTGTATCCCTTACACAAGGGGAAGGCGGGGTCTGCATCCATCACCTAATGACATTATAAATCTGTGTGCTTTGCAAGGCAATGACATGAAAAATTATATTGAACAAGCCACAGATGCACCATTTATCAGCCTCCAAGGAAAGGTTAATGCAAGTTAAATATTGACATGTCAGCAATAAGGATTAGACCAATTATAAATTTGCACTCAGGCCAGCTGCAGCTTAATTATTATGTGATACTGACAGGTCATCATAGTCTAGAGTCTAGACAGACAACTGAAGACATTTGCCTCTTAGGAATTCTGACACTGCTTAGTTTTCATACCATTGTCATGCGTGCTAAACACAATTCCACTCATACCTCTCAATGGGCAAGTTAGCCAACTACAATGCCAGCTCATTTCTATGCAAAATGGGTTATCTTAGCCTTTTTTTTCTTCACACTAAAAAAAAGAAGATATTGGATAAACTTCTTGATTCTTTGCCATAACTCTTTAATAGACAATTATAATAAATTCAGGTCCCTTCAGAGCCTACTACATTTGTACTAATCTTTATAAGGATCTTAACCTTTTAAGCCTCCAAAGGATTTTAAAGAAAAGACCTATGGATGCCAAGTAAGATTTTCCCATTAATGATGTTTATGAGGGCATTAGTCTAGGGATCTGAATGTCATCTTGAACTTGTGTCAAAATCACTAGTTGGCAACTATCTGTCTCTTAAGATAAGGAACTACAAAAATATTTCCAATTTAGGGTAAAAATAAAAAAGAACCTGCTTTACTATTAATTAACCCCAAATAACTAATATAACTAAATAACCCAAACAGCTTCATATTGCTATCTAGCATCTCATATTTGTCTAGTTTGCTTTCCCAAGGATTAATTGATTTTGATGAAATCAGATATTCTATTTGTGATTTAGTCTCATATCTTGCAACATAATGTTAGCCAAAAACATTTGTCAAATACACACATTGTCTATATTTTTTGATGAATTTCATTGAGAGTGCATGGTTGCAGACAATTTAGTTATGAAATTATCCTGAGCAATGTCTATACTCATAAATGACAATGAGAATTGTTTAGTTTTTGGTTTGCAGTGGTGGTGCATAGGATGAGATATTGGGCATACCTTTATAGGCAATCAGTGTGGAGCACTTTCAGGGTGAAACCTCCCTTGTGAGCATAGATTGCCAAGTAATCTGAAACCTATGATTCTAGAAAATTGCTTGGGGGCACTGATAAGTTAAATGATTTGCCCATGGTCATGTAGCTAATACAAGTGCATACGTCTTGAATCCAGGTGTTCCTGGTTCAAAAGGCGGCCCTCCAGCTACTATACCATGCTGCCTTCAGCTGTGAGAACTTGTATATCTGAGACGTCTCCAGGGAAAAGAGAGATGCTTTTCATCAGTGGTTTACACTTGGTCATTTTTTTAAAATCACATTTAGTAACTGAATTTTCTTTATCAGGGACATCTTTGATTTTATATGGTCAACTCCCAGATAATTTTTTCAGAAATATGGCCTCATTCATGTTAGTATTGCTAAAATACTTTCAATTGCTCCCCCAAAAAGAAACCCAGACTTCTTAGCTTGGCATTCAAGATAGTTCACAGTCTAATCGAAGCTATGTCTTTGACCTTATGTCCTAATATTTCCCTCTAACAGTCCGTGTTCTATCCTAAGAAGTCTGCTTACTGTCCTCCAAAGATGCCGTAAATATTTTTACTTACTCCTATCAGCTCATGTCATTCTTTTCATCGTGTTTATGCTCATTCAAATAAATGTTATTCATAGGCTAAAATCAACTTAAGTTCCTCTTCTTCCAAGCCTTCCCTGACTACCCCAGTACACAATTGTTTCCTCTTCTTAATTTCCTTAATTATTATTATATTATATATACAATTATTATATCTGTATTACCTATTAGCCCCTTGAGAATTGTGACTGTGTTTTTATACCTGTTTGTATCATCACTATTTGGCACGATTGGGGCCTCAAGTGGTGGTCAGCAATGGGAGTGAGCAGCAATGTATTGTGAGAGAGCACAGAAAGCAAAGGAACAAGTATTTGTATGACTTGATATTATGTGATTTGACATATGTTATGACATGATATGAAATGCCAGACACTGTGCTAAGTATTTCAGAAATATTATTTCATTTGATCCCTGCCATAATCCTGGGACGTAAGTCTGATTTGAACTCAGGTCTTCCTGTCTCCAGATCTAACACTCTTCCACCTTGCTTTGTTCCTCTATTTAGCTGCCTAAAGTCAAAAGACCTGGAGCTTTATATCCTTATTCCAACATTTTCTAGCTCTATGATCATGGGGGAGTCACCTTGCTTTTCTAATCTTCAGTTTTCTTCATTCATAAAATAAAGATAATAGTACTTGCCCCATGAGAGTTAGCATGGTTCAGAGCCCGTAGTATGAGACTTGAATTCAGGAAAACCAAACTTAAAAGTTCCATCTTTCTGGCTGGGTAACCTTGAAGCAACCACTTAATGTCTATTGGCCTCAGGAAACTCCCTTCAACTTTTCTACTATATCATAGTTGTGTTGAGAGTACAGAGGATTCCCAAACAAGGAGTTCTCCACCTTGACTAATTTACAAATCTTTCTGTATTAATATAACGTGCTATCAATTTTGTAGCTTGATTGATACGTTGCAACATACTCTATAAATATGAATCATGATGGAAATGATAAACTGATTCATGAATTAGGGACAGAGTTTATGTACAAGCACAAGAGGAAGCCTGTTCTAGCTTTATGTTGGCGTAACAAAGAGAAACTCAGTGATTCCAAAAAAGGAGTGACTGAGGAAAGGTTTGATTGTCCTCTACTTTGTTTCAGAAATTGCATTGTTGCCTGTAAGGAAAATAGAGGAATAGGGATAGATGGGGACATCCAGTCCAACCATTTTATTTTATAGATGAGAAAACAGGTCCAAAGAAGGTAATTTATCTTTGGTATGCCTAATTCCAACTCCAAGGCCATATGATTTGTGAGTGACAAAACCCATACCAGGACTTGGTTCTCTGGTAGCCAGTACAGTGGCTTTCCCTGTACACTGTTCCAGCAAAAAGACAAAAAAAGTACAAAATCAATAGAATAGTAAGTTTTTCAGAAATTCAAAAACAACATCCTTTTTTTCTGTCAACTTCCTACTAAATTTGATAGAATCTACACATCATAATGGCCTCTAATTACATATTGAAAAATGCTTTGATTTTCCTGTGCAAAAGCATTGTCCTTATTAGAATCATAGTATTTATTGAACCAATTCCTGAAGATGGTACAGAGATAGATATGTAAAAACAATAAATAATTGCTCCTCCCAAACTATAGAGCTGAGAAAGGATCTCCAAATATCACCTACTCTTGCCTTAAGTGTTCAGGCAGGCATTAGTGTTTGCCACTTAGTGGCCTGATGGTTGCGTATTCTGCTCTTAAACTTATTTAGGAGAAAAACTTTCACAAATTCAATTAATAGTTCATTTTATTTTAATCACCTTTTATCAGATAACAGTGTGTGTTCCTTCTGACTGCTATGGCTTGGCCCCCATTTGTAGACCACTCTTGTTATTGACTTCCTGTCTCCCAGGACTCCTTCTTCTTGCTGGCTGCCAGACCTCTAACACTTTGACCTGTTTTATAGGACATCCTACCTGTTGCCTGGTACCAGACTTTTTTTCCTTCTGCCTGGCTTTCTGTTTATTGCTTTCCATCTGTTTATTGAAAGAAAAACACCTTCAAGATACCCTATGGGATCTCAGATTCCAACGGGCCATCTTTGCATTTCTTCATATCTTGTCAACTTAAGATCTTCCCTGGTTTGCTTCAGTCTTGTCCCTGTAGTTTTGGCTAATTTTTGAATGTTGACTGCCCATACTTTGTCTAGACTGTCACAATGTGGTCTGACTACTGACCACTACCATGATCCATCAGCTATTGGTCTTGAGAGTAATAGGCTTGTTCCATTGTTTGGTCATGTCTGACTCTTTTTTTCTTGGCAAAAATACTGAAGTGGTTTGTCATTTCTTTCTCTAGTGAATTAAGGCAAAGAGAGGTTAAGTGACTTGCCCAGGGTCACACACCTAATTAGTATCTGAGGCCAGATTTGAACTCAGGTTGTCCTGACTCTGGACCTAGAGCTCTATACACTGAGCTGACTAGCTCTCTCTTCCTCAGTGATACCTCTTTGCAAAAGCAGATGAACAGCACTATGATTAAGGATTCTTTTTATCAGTAACAAGAAACATGCCTTTGAATAAAGTTTCTAAGACAAAAAAGTATTTTCACATCATATTCTTATGATAGATTCACATCGTAGGGATATAGTATGTACCTAATACTCATTGACTATCAGATTCAGTTGACCAAGAAGGGTAAATCAGAAGAAGAGACCACTAGCAGAGAACTCAGATACAGAGCTCCTGGGACACTACGAAAGTTCTCCCCAGAAAGGAATAGGTCTGGGCTCTGCTAGGCTATAGAGGAGAAACTCTACTGGGGCAGCAGATATGGGAATGGTGGGGGAGGTGGTGGTAGTGGTGGTGTTACTAAAAAGAGGAAATTTGCCCTTTTGGCCTTTTCCAGTTCCCCTAGCTGCTACCACCTTCCATGCTATTACATTCTACTTACTCTGTATTAATTTTGTATGTGTTTATGTAAATGTAAAATCCTTAAGGGCAGGTACAGTTTTTGATTTATTATTTGTGTCTCCAGGTCCTGACTCATAGTGCTTGTTGGTTGATAAATAATCCAGAATAATTGCTTGTTGATGGATCAATTGATCACACTAGGTGCTGAATGATGGACAAGTTCCATCAGGGCCCTCTGCACTTCAGTGCCCTAAAGCAAAGCCCCAGTCATGTCTCAGAAGATAGTCACCTTACTACAGGACACAGTTGCTGGTATCCCTGCTTCCCAGAGTAAGGGACTCAGGGACTTCCTTGAACAGCAATTTAGGGATTTCATTGATTTATTATTTTGTCGCTTTATAAATGAACTTATAGAATTATTGGTGTTTTATAAATCGAAATCGGTGACTCCATGATCTCTTAACTTGTATTCCTTCATTATACCGTAGTAGCTTACATATGAAATAATGCTTGTTGATGTTTTTTTTTTGCCTTTTTTTGGAGGGCAGTTGGGGTTAAGTGACTTGCCCAAGGTCACACAGCTAGTTTTTTTTTTGTGTTAAGTGTCTGAGGCAGGATTTGAACTCAGGTTCTCCTGACTCCAAGGCCAGTGCTCTATTCACTGCGCCACCTAGCTGCCCCATGTGAAATAATATATGTAAAATTTGCTGTAAAATATAAAAGGTCAAATAACTAACTGTGAGCTATCATTCTCATTAGGGACAAGAAAGACCCTAATTAACTGGAACTAAGATACAAGATGAGAAGGTGACAGCTTCAACTTCTCCAGCTCATCTTCATTTACTTTATCTTTTGACCTAAGGAGGGTCAAAGGAGGTACAAAGGATTGAATACTGAACTTGATATTCAAATCCTGCCTCAGATTCTTATAAGCTCTGTGACCCTATGGGGGCCCACCCCAGAAGCTAGTGTTTTGGATCTACCCAACTGCTTTTGACCACACTCAAATTTTATCAGATGTTTTTACTTATCTGCCTATATACATCTCAACACAGTGCCTATGAACTGTCCAAAGTTACTTTTCCATGTCTGGGTTTTAGTTTCTTCGTCTATAAAATGAAGGGGTTGAACAAGAAGGTTTCAAATGTCCTTTCAAACTCCCTATCTCCTTCCTATGTATATTAATATACCCTGTTGCCCAAACTTCCCATGTATTCTTTTTTCTCCCCAAAGGATTCTTTTATAAATCATGATGTTTGCTTGGGTAAAAAGTAAATTTACTTATGGAAAATGGAACTAACATAACAATGGGATTGTCATAGCAATGTCATAACAATGTCCTAAAAATAATGGAAGAAATTAACACAACTAAAAATGATACTTGAAAAAATAAATATAAGTTCACAAGAGTATCATTAACAAAATATTCAGGAAATCTGGGTACAGAGTAGAAAATACTAAAGAAGAATATTTCTTCAGAGATATCAAATCACCACTCTTTTCATTAGAATTAACTGACAAGGTGGGGAATAGAAAGCATTTCCTTTTAGTGTAAGGTCTAGTGGAACTAAAGAAACAATAATTAATAAAAATACAAATAAAAGGGAAGATTTATCTGAATGCCTTATCAATGTTTAAACTCAGCATGTCTAAGATCCAAGTTATCTGAACAATATTTTTAGTGATAGCATTACCATCCTCCCAATAACCTAGGCTTGAGAACTCAAAGTGATCTTTGACTTTTCCATATCCCTTCCACTTCTTCAGAGCCAATCAGTTGCCAAGTTGTTTTTTTTTAGCACCTCAATATTATTTCTATTTATCTTATGCTTTCCATAAATTCTCACTGCAACCGTCTTTCTTTAGACTCTGACTTCATTTGCTTCGTCTACTGGTCTCCACTTTTTTCTTTTAGTATGACCCCCTAAAAGTAAAAAATAGATGTGCATGCAACCAATGTGTAATTATTGGTTTGCTTATAAATTAGATATGTGTGGAACTCCACCAAATGATTAAGTACATTATGAAACACACAAAAGCATAAAAGAGGATAAAAGGTAAAAATTATAGTATTTGGTCTTAGAGCTAATCAAAAACCACTGGAATTTATTGGGTACGGTAGTGACAGGATCATATTTTCAATTTAGGAAAATCACTTTTGCATCCAAGTAGAGTATGGATTCAAGAGAAAAGAAATTTTTGTAAAGTAAATCATACTGGAAGCTATTCTAACAGAACAGGCAAGAGGGTGCAAGGGCATGCAGTAGAAACTAGCTGTATCAGTTAAGAAAAGGGAGCCGATGTGAGATATTGTAGGGGTTAGAAATGCCAAGGTTTGGTAATTGATTAGCTATGGAAGGGAGGTAAGGGAGAAGGAAGAGTCGATGATGTCATTAAGACATGAACCTGAGTGGCTGAAGATATGGCAGTGCCCTCAAAAACAATACATTATATTTGGAAGAAATGAATTTAAAGATGAAACTAGCATAATGAGATTAAGAACATGGTCACAAACTATTCATAACTGTTCGTACTGTGTGACTCATTCCATCCCACCTAAACTGAGAGTCAAGTCACCCTCTGAGAAGTGCCTGTTGTGGCTATGAAGTAGTATGGAGGTCAGGGAGTGTGTATTGTGCAGAAAATACTTTGTTATTTATTCTTATTATTTAAATCTAGATTTTATGTGACTGGAAATTGTTGAACTCCAAATTGTAGCTCTTACTGATCTCAGAGACCCTCTAGGGAAATCAAAGTTCTTCCTGGGGGTCCACCCCAAAAGCTTGTGTTTTGAATTTATCCAACTGCTTTTGACCACACTCAAATTTTATCAGATGTTTTTACTTATCTGCCTATATACTTCTCAACAAAGTGCCTATGCACTAGCCAGCTACTTGTCCTTAATGCCCTTGTTTGAACTCTATATGATATCAAACTCACAGAGACTTGGGAACCACATCTTTTTCTGCTGAACCAACAATAAAATGCCTTCTAAAAATCTTCAGGGTTTGTGGTTTGTTGTTGATTGACAGTTTGGAGGGGTGATTTTTTATTCTTAATGGCATCTGTCCAGTTGTAGTTAGATTATAACTGTTCTGAATGGCTCACAGAAGCTGACACAGTATAGAAAGGAAAAGAGTGAGTACTGTGCAATAAGGACAGGTTTAATTGTATCATAAATAAGTCATTGCAATAGGTTGTTGTAGAATGGGCGGGATGAAACCCATTTTCCACTCCTGATTGGTTGTTCACATATCTCTTAGGATGGAATCATGCTTTGAAGAGTGCTGCTTTATACTATTGTAACCATGATCCAACTGGGCTGTCTTGTAAATTACCGTGTTAAATGATATTTAGTTTGCAATTTACTAAAACCTTCAGATCTTTATAATTCAATCTTTAGATTCAGATCTAAAGATTTTAAATCTTTAAAATTTAAGCTCTCTAAGAACCTGATTGTTTTCACTTTTATATTGCTTTCCTAGAGTCTAGAACAATTCTTGGTATGTAATAGGTGATTATAAATGCTTGCTAAATTTTATTGAATTAAATCTTTGAGTCTTTACCTCCTAAACACCACTATATTAAATGCTGCTATAAATTTAGTTATCAAATCTGCTTTTGTTCAGTTTCTATTTTAATTGACAAATGATAGAGAAGAAAAAAAATTATATTCATGTCTTTTTTCACTGCTAGATTACAAACTCTATGAGAGCAAGGTCTGTCATATCTAGCTTTTAATCCACTAAATGGTGCCTTGCATGAAGTAGGTTCTTAATAATTCACCACATTGATAATCATAGCATCACTTGTTAGAGTCTGCTCCTACTAAATATTGCACATGTTTGGTCCTCAAGTCTTGCTTTATGCAATTTCCATTTTAATTGGAAAAGGCACAGCGGAGAACAATGATACACCATCTCAGAAGTTATTAATTCCAGAAGTCAGGATGATAATGTTTGTATTTGTCAGGGAAGATGCAATTAAAAAGCAATTATAATTGGGGCCTATAAAAGTCAAGGTGCATGAAGGAGAGAAAATAAAAGCTTGGGGGAAAAAAGTAACAGGCAGATAAAGAACATGGTGAACCAAATAGCTTAGGATATTTGCCCTATGGATAGAGTCAGTGCAGGCATTAATGATGGGACAAGAGTATATATTAACGGTAGTTACACCTTAACAAATAGAGGAGGTAAGGCTAAACCTGGAGACAGTGGCATATGTTTAATGAAATCTACTTGATTTTTGTAATCAGGAATTTGATATTAGATACATAGTGGGACACAGAGCAAAGGTTGTTTGGTGGGAAGTCAAAGAAGTCTCATTGTGTTCTGTTTTGTACTGGACACTTACAAAAGACAAGATCTTTTACTTGACTTGCCAATGATAGGTAAGGTAGAGTTAGACATGATCAGAATTGTCATGGGGTCAGAGTTACTCCTTAATAAAGTGGCACTTCAATAAAGAGGTTTATTGATATTTAGAGGAAGGAGGAATCTCAGAGAACTTGTACCCCAAGACCTTTATTTTACAGATGAAGAAAGGTCATTAGGCATCACAGTGAAGGAGAAAGAGAACTGGATTTGGAGTCAGAGAATGGGGGTTTGAATCTTGATTTTGATTCTTACTCCCTGCATTCTCCTGGACAGACCTCAGTTTTACTATCTATAAAATGAACTAGATAATCTCTATGGTTCCATCCAACTCTAAATCTTAAGTCCTATCATTCTAAGTGACTTGATCTAGACTACACATAGAGTTAGTAACAGAACTTGGTCTAAAACCCAAGCCTTCTGACTGTCTACTCTGATACTCTTCTCTTTGCCCCTTGATTATCCGCTGAGAAGACATTAAATATATAGGATGTATCTGCAAAGCACAAACAATAAGATTGATCCAGAGACTTCTTCATTTGATCCTAACTCTGCTACTAACTGGCTGTGTGACCTTGGAAAAGGCATATCTCACTGTGTCCCAACCAATCCATCTAGCAGGTCAGAAAAGATTCTATTAATGAAACACTGCAACATCCCTGGAATATGTGCCAACCCAAAGAGCATAACTTGGTGTGTATATTATTCAAATCACCTACATATTTCATTTTTCCTTGGCCCAAATTCTCACAAGTTTGGAAGCACTCCTCCATCATAAATGTGACAGTACAAAGATGGGCACTCACTGTTCTCTTCCTAGGAAACAAGGTATAGTGAGTGGAATCTTTATATCCTTATCTCATGGAAGCCCCTGTAATCAGTACTTAGTCACAACTTCCCACATTTTTTCTTAGGGTCGGAGAGTAAGGATATTGGTTCTGGTGCACAGGATGTAAAGAAAATTCTTCATATTCTTCTGAATACAGGCATATAAAGCTCTTCAACATAGTCTGGAAAAATCCATCCGATGCTGCTTGCTAAAAACAGACATCAGTAATTTTGCTAAGATCTTGTTGGTATTTAATCCAGTCTTTAATGTCGTCTACATTCTCAGGTCAGATTGGCCCAATATTTGGGCAAATTACACTGTGTCCAAAAATGTAGGAATAATACGTTTGTGAGAACCTAGGAACTGGTAAACTATAGGGAGTTGAAATTTTCTTTCCCTGTGGTGTTTGGTATGGTATGTATATTCTTACTTGGTCATTCCTTGGTTTCTGCTGCTTAAGAACCAGGGCATACCTAAATGAAGTTCAGAGCTAAAAGGACATGTCATGAAGATTCAACTTTATAGTCACATTATCTGCTCTTCACCACTGAGATAAATTCCCTCCCTGGGGAGAGTTGCCAAAAAACGGACATCTGTGACAAAGCTTGACATCAGCCTTCATGCACCATAAAATGTTTGGTCATTCCTCCATTGATGGGTATCTATTTTGTTCGTAATTGTTTATTACCATAAAAAAGTGATATTATAAATATTTTGTTGTATCTAGAGCTTTTCTTTTTGTTAATGACATCCTTGGGATAGCAGTGGAATCTCTGGGTCAAAGAGTGTGCAGAAAGTAGCTGCTTTATTTGCGTAATTCCAAACTGCTTTCCAATATGGGTAAAGCAATTGATAGCTCCACCAACAATATTTTTGTGTAACTGCCTCTTCATAACATCTCCAAAATTGACTATCCCCATGTTTTCCTTTATCAATTAGCTTTGCCAATGTGCTGAGTGTGAGATCAAGCCTCAGTGTTGATTTGATTTGTCTTACTCTCATTATTAGTGATTTGGAGCATTTTTTATTATAGTCATTAATCATTTTCAATTCTTCTTTTGAGAACTGTTTGTTCATTACCTTTGACCACTTGTCTATTGGGGACTGATACTGATCTTATATATTTGTTATTTATACTTATATCTTGAATTTAAAAAAAAATCCTTACTGGAGGCATTTGTGCATCAGAAATATTGGATGCAAAGATTTTCCAGCTTACAATAGTTTTCCTTTTTTACCTACTTTTATCAATTTATATATTGTATGCACAATCAAAGGCTTTTTAACTTAATGAAATCAAAATGATCTCTTTTATCTTTATGCTAATATCTATACCTTATTTGGTTAAGAAATTTCCCTCTAGCTATTATTTTCTATTAAAAAAAAGATAGCATTTCCATTTGGGTTATACATTCATTTGGAGTTTATTGTGTTATATGGTGTAAAAAACTGCTCTAAAACATAATTGCTAAAGAAGTAGCTTCCATTTTTCCCAGATGTTTGTTCCAAATAGGTATTCCTGCCCCTTTCTTCTTCTTAACCCCCCCCCCCAGTAATTTGTGTTTACTAAATTCTGTTGTTGTTGTCATTTGTCCTTTATTTTTTAAGAGGACTGTGACATAAGGGTTGATGTCTTAACTTGTGTGTGAATTGTATTTAAGTGTAACAGATTTGCACAAAATTACCAGCCTCATTCTTTCCTTCCCAAGTCATCAGAGTCTAGTGGCAGAACAAAAGTTAAACAACTAATGATGGCCCAGGATGCAGTAAACGACCTCAGCATCTTCAGTGTTTGAACAAGCTCTAGCCCCTTCTTACACTTTTCTTCAGCAGTCTTCATGGAAGTTGGAACAAATTATTCTCACCTGCCCATTCTGTCAAGGGAAGTCTTCAAATGTTTGGAGTAGACATATCCCTAACTGACTTACAGATGTGAGACCCTTTGGTTACCCTCAACCTGGTTTAGTCTATCTACTTAGAAAGTTTACCAGATTGTGGCTACTGTCTATGCCATAGATTCTTGGAGCCACAGATGAGAGTTGGGTGAGAGATAGACACCAAGGGTGGATGAGCAGCCCTGAAAAAGATTAGGAAATCCTCACACCACAGGTTCTTGTCCATTCTGAACATCCCATACATCCCAACTCATGCCAAATTATTTTGATGACTAGTGCTTTACAGTATAATTTATGATCTGGCAAGGTAGGCAAGGAAAAAGTCAGACGACTGAAATCTGAATGTGATCGAAAAAAATAGTGATATAAAAAGTGAGACCAGAGAGCCTTTTTTGCTTTAGAAGATGAATTCAACTTTGTGTTGAGTTTGAAATGACCTTAATGGAAATAAATGTGGATATCACGTGAGAGTTTGAAAGAGGTAGGGATGGAAATATAAATGCTTAATATGTTAAATTACAGATGGTAGTCAAAGACTTGACACAGAATCAGTTCATTATGAGACAAAGAGTCATGGGTATCATGGGAATGTTTCTGGCTTTCCCATGAGGCCTGTGGACGGTTGATTAATTATTGTGGCTATCATGCTACTGCTTTTTTGGTGCCCAGATTTCTAAATTGCAGAGATTATAAAGCTGATGCAAAAATCAAAGTTATATTTTCCTGATCTTTTCATGGGTAACTAAATAACCTTGCCAAAACTGAATGCAAATGAATTAACCAGTCTCATTTTTCAAATTATCTCTGTTTTACATTCTACCTTCAAATGAGCTGTTTTGATTTATCAGAAGAAGAATTAAAGATGTCCAGTTTAGTGTTTGCACATGGTAGGAAGAATTTTAATTATAACCATTCATCATCTTCAGCGCATATCTATTTTGTGAAGAAGCTAAGATCATTTCTTTGTTGGTAAGGAAAGAGTATAACAAAAAATGATATGTAGAAAAAATAGCCCTTGTTTCAGAATCTCTCTTATATGAAAGGTTGGGGAAAATAATGGTGACCCACCATTTTACTGGCTCATTGCCATCACATAGGTTAAACCTGAGAACTCTTGTAGAAGGCATGCATTTAAGGGTAGCCATCAGCTCCCCTTGCAAGGACTGAGACTCAAGTTCCAGCAACATCAATGAAAATAGCAACAACAAGAAGTTTGTTTATAAATTAATAGAAATAGAATGGGCTTATCTGTAAGCTCATAGACAGTTTATCTCCCAGGAAAAAACCCTTTTCCTACACTCTTCTCCCAACTAATACAGACTTTTAAATTTACATCATTTTGTGGGGAACACCAACTGGAGGAGAAGCCCAGGATTTGCTTTCCCACGTTATTTTTGCCTTTTCCTCTGAAAAGACTTAGAAAATTCAACCAGTTATTTATTGTTTCTCATGACTCTCTTCTCTCAAATTCTTGTAGCTCATTTCATCTTAAGGCCACCATTAATCCAATGGCTGTTTTCCTCTCAATACCTATCTTCTATGAATTTTCTGTAAGATCTGATGTTGTTGATCATTTTATTTGGGTTATTTTGTCTTTTTGCATTAGAGATATATACTTTCCAAGTTTTCTAATATCTGTAACTTACCTTTCAATATTTCTTCTGCTGGCTCTTTTTTCTCATCTCTCTATGTCTTTTTTCAACCTTATGGTTTGTGTTTCTAACTTACTATCATAGTATCATAGACTTTATAAATGGAAGGACTTCAGAAGTCATGTAGTGTATCAGGAATGCAGTATTCACAATGCCTACAGCATCAACAAGTATGCTGATATGTTTATTAATCACAAAATGTCACAGGCTCTCTACATGGGAAATATAGCTATAGCATTTATTCAAATAACCAGAAAACTGAGTTCCAAAACCAAAAAGTCAAAGCCAATATAGTAGTTATGAAGTTGGAACATGTAGTTAAAATAGTAAACACCCACATTCTCAAGCCTTCAAAACAGGACAGGCTACCTCAGGCAAAGATCCTCCTCTCTTCACTCATGACAACTACTCGGCATCCATGCAGTTTGCTCTCAGCAGCTCTGGCCCCCACAGTTCCTGTCCCTGGCAATCCTCAGCAGGAGTCCTTAACAGAGATTCTGGCAGGCTCAAAGAAAAAGGAGTTTTTGCAGCTACTGCCGCTGCTTCCAGTCACCACTGGTATGCTAGTTTGGTTCTGGCTTTCTCTTGTTCCACCCCTTCCTGCTACCTCAGCAAATTCAAGGGGCATGGAAGATCTTCAAATCCTAGTATAATTACATGTAGCTCAGCCCTTTCTATGATTCTATACTTGAAACACTGAGGTTCATAGGTGTTAAGTCTCTTCACAGATGTCACACAGGTATTAATTGGTATATCAAGGATTTTATGTTCTTTCTTGAGTTATTTTGGGTGTGTCCAACTCTTCATGACCCACTTGGGGTTTTATTGGCAAAGATATTGGAATGCTTTGCCATTTCCTTCTCCAGCTCATTTTACAGATGAAGAACTGAGGTAAACAGTGTTAAACGGCTTACCCAGGGTCACATTGCTCAGGAAAATGAGTCTTCTTGACTCCAGGCCTGGCATTCGAATGACTATTTGTAAGTAGTAGTAAATGAATAAAATCTTTCATGCCATTACATAACATAAAGGTCTACCAGACCTTTCCCCTATAAGCAGAATATCCTCTCCCCCTTCCTAATATATTGGATCCTTTTCCATTTAAAAAAAATACCAATTCAAATGTCATCCCTTTCATGAAGCCTTCATTAATCATCTTAGGTTAGTAAGGTCTTTGTGCTTCAAATAACACCTTGTTCACTCTCAAATAATGGAATTATTATACATTTTATATTATAATTACATATATGTGTCATATTTGCTTGAGAGATTAAAAGGTAAATGAAAGAAGGAGCTACACCTTGCTTAAGCTTTGCATATCTCTTAGATCTACCATCTAGTAGATAATTTGTTGAATTCCAATGAATGAAACCCCTAGGCATCTCAGCAACTTTCTAACTTTGGATCTGCTGAATCAAACATAGGATCAAAGGACTTTGGTTATAAAAGACCTCGGAGAACACGTGACCTCATTTTAGAGGTGAAGAAACTGAGTTCCAGAGAAGTAAAGCAATTTGTCCAGATTAACAAAGGTGGTCAATAGCAGAATAAAACCAAGAGCTTGCACTCCAGATCCAGTGCTTTTTCTCACTATGTCATAAAATGCAACAAGTATTTATTTAGCCCAGGATTATGGAAGCTACACTAATATAGAAGTAACTCATACATATGCATGTATATAAATGTATGTGTGTGTATATATATATGTATATACATATACACCACACACACACATATACATATATAGGCCAATATTCTTGGGGTCAGTTTCTACGCAGATGGCTTTGAGATTGCAGCTTTGGCCTACAGCTTTGAAGCCTGCTCTCGCACCTTGATAAGAGTCAACTGACTTTCCCCATGACTTTCTGGGACCTTGATAACAAAACCTTATCTTATCCCAGCTACTTTCAGGGTATGAGAGACTATTATATTGATAATAAAATTTCCAGGATGTGATTAGGATAAGAGTACATCAATCTTAGTCTTTTAGATCTTGAAAAACCTTGTTTTAAGCATCAATAAATGGAGTTCATGGTTCTTCATTAAACTACCTACCTTGTCTGGTCATCTCTTATTCACATCTCTGATCATGCTTAGTGCTGGATACTGAGCAGTCCACGACATATATGTATATTATATGTATATACACACACATACATATATGTATATATACATACACTTTGCATCCCCTTTAAACCTATAATTATGTGTAAATATTAAACATGTACATATGCTAATATTTTATTACATATATAATGGTAAATACATACACATATTTACATAAAAGCAGCTGGTAGCACAGTAGATAAAGCACAGGATTTGTAGTCAGAAAGACCTGAGTTCTAATCTAGCTTCAAATACTTAGTAAATGTATGAACCTGGACAAGATAATGAAACTGTTTCTCTCAGCTTGTTTATCTGTAAAAAGGGGATGATAATAGTACCCACCTTGCACAGATGTTGTAAGGAGTAAACTACATAATACTTGTAAAAAACGCTTCATGCAGTGCCTGACATAGTAGGTGCTGTAAAAATGCTAATTCTTGTCTCCTTCCCCAATAATATGTATATATACATAGACATGCATGTGTTTGTGTATGTGTGTTTGTGTGTGTGTGTGCACGTGCGTGTAACCTAGAGGAGAGAGAAAATGTATATATGCTTATGTTTTGGTTGTAGCAGTTCAGTTGTATGGTAATGTCTGCCTCTTCTTGACTGGATATGGAATTATCTTAGAGTGGTTTGTCATTGTCTTCTCCAGTGGATTAAGGTAAACAGAGTAAGTGACTTGCCCAGTGAGTGTTTAAGGACAGATTTGAACTCATTTCTTCCTAACTCCAGGCTCAGAACTCTATGTGCCGGCCTCTGTTTGTGCTTGTAGTATCTATTATGTATGTATGTATGTATGTATGCATCTGCCTACCTGCTTATCTATCTGTCCCTACTCCTAAAGAACTTCTGATATTGTTAGGTTTTCAAGGACAACATATATGAAACAAACAGGGAAAACATTTAAATGTTGAATTATGTAATTGGACAGTTGGTGCTAGCGGAGTTGTGAGACGGATGATATCATGGTGGGTTGACTTAGTCAAGTGACAACGGGAGAGATGGAACCAGGACCTGCATTTAAAAGTAGGGGTAGCATGTGGGTGGATGGTATGGCTAGTGAAGGGCCATTGAGATAGAGGGATAAGTGTGTGTGTGGGGGTGTGTGGGGGAAGCACAAAAGCAAAAGCATACAAATGGGGATAAACATAAAGACATTCATGGAAGTTAGGAGTGATTTGGAAGTACAAAGGATGTGTACTAGGAGTATCTCTATAGAATTGGGATAGAGTCAGGGCTGTAAATAATAATAATAATAAGCTAGACTTTATACAGCCATATGAAGTTTCTAATTCTTTTTTAAACGTGATCTCAGTTGACCCTCTGAGGTAGATACTTTTATCACCCTTATTTTATGGATGAGAAAACCAAGACTAAGAGAGTTTAAATTTTTTACTCAGAATCATAGAGCTGAGTCTTCCTTATTCCATGTTCCACATTCTATAAGCTGCACCACCAAGCCACTTCATGCTGCTTTGACAGGACGGTATTTTCCTTTAGAAGTAAAGTTAAATTCTTCTCTTCTTAATCCTCTCCAAATTGAAATGATTGGTTACAAAGAATTATTTAAGCATTTGTTTTTCAAGTTGAAAATTCAGGGATAATGCGAATATGTGGGCATGAAAAATGGGGAGAAATCCTGGACTTGGGAGTCAGACGAACTATGTTAAGTCCCAGCATTGAGAGCTAGATGACTCAACCAACACTGTTGGGCCCAGAGTCAGGAAGACTCATCTTCCTGAGTTCAAATCTAACCTCAGACACTCAATAGCTGTGTGACCCTGGGTGAGTCACTTAATCCTGTTTGCTTCAGTTTCCTCATCTCTAAAATGAGCATGACATGGCAAACTATTATGGGGTCTCTGCCAAGAACACCCAGAGGGGCCATAAGGAGCCAGAAAAAACTAAAAAATGATTCAACACCAGCAAGACCCTAGTAAGTCCTTTAATCCCAGGGGAAGTTACTTCTTGTGCCTGAACTTAGTTTTCACTCACTACAAAGATCATAGGATTGCATCAACTTTGTCTTAGCTTACTTCCAGACCCTGCATTCTCTGATTCAGTTTCAAACTGAGGAAGTTTTATTGCAGTTATCTGGAGTCTTATACTTAGAAACCTTTGTGAAAAACCATCACAAACTTAACTAATCATGGTAAGATTGAGTTGATCGCCTTGATTTCTATCTTTCTTTACTCATTTCCAATTCAAATGAACAATAATTTGTAAGGAAATAGAGCATATTTACGTAGTATTTCCCAGTTAACAAAACTCACACAAATTCTCTCTTTTCATAAAAAATAACCTGGTTGGGGAGGGGAAGGAAGAGAACGCTCCAATTTACAAATGAAGAAATAGAGCCTTGGAGAATTTTACATGGTGACCCAGCTAATAAGAAGTAGACCCAAGACTTGGGCTCCTGACTTTTGATTCGAAGCTCAGTGCTCTTTGAAATAATATCTAACCTATGAAGGTAAAAGGATGGTTGAAAGACATACAGGTTCAATGATATTTAAAAACTTGCTTCAAGCATAAGCACTAAGCATTTAAAATAGACCATTTTGCAGCTTCTATATTTTGAATTACAAGTGCCCTCCATTCATTTTGTCAGGTCAATGTGAAATTCTTTTCCCTGTCCCAAATACAGAAAAGAATAAATTGCATCCTCATACCCATGGAAATAATTATATTTTCAAGGTCAAAATCAATCATCACATACTCTGTTTTCTCCTCTTGAGAGAAGAATGATTCAAATCCCTTTTATTCCAGCTTTTGTCATTCTGGGGAAAAAATATACACCCTGATATGATGAGCTATGTTACCTTTTTAATGCTTCAAATACATTTTCTGAACTTTTAAGAGTCATCGTAATCTTCAATCCAAATTGTAAACCAAGCTGTAATTCTTTTTCTTTAGATTGTGAGCAAACCACTGAGTTCTCCACAAAACTGTGTGACAGGAAAACCCTGTGACTCCTCATTTTAGATCCTTCCTATATTTCTCTTAGATTTTCTTCCCTATGCTCATAAAACACTAGACCTGAATGGGCTCTGAGAAATTGCCTTGCCCAAATAATTCATTTTACAGGTAAGAAAACTGAGGCCCAAACAGGTAAAATGACTCCCTTAAGCTCACACTTGATATTGTCCAGGTCCTCTAATTATTATTCGTTTTTGGTTCTCTTTGTTGAACTAAACACACATATCTCTTATAACTATGGAAAGGTTAATTCATGAATGCATTTATTCATTCTTAATAAAGAATTAGAGATTAAATTTGACCATTTATAGCAGTTTTATATGTTTGATGCATATACCACAACACATATGAATACTGCACACACATAATACATATGTATGCATACATATATGCACGTGCAAACATACATCGCACAGATGTAAGTATATACCATTTTCCAAAATTGCTTAGGGATATTTTGAATGTGAATCTTCAGGATTTTTTTTAGACATTTCCAACTTAAATGTGTTCATAACTAATGGTTCTTTAACTTTTTTTGCTTATACATATACATGTCGGTATACAGTGCATCTATCTATATATCTATGCCTATGTATGCATAGAAAAAATGTGACACATCAATCAAAATAGAATTATTAGTCCATTAGTTATGGAAATGATTAAGTTGGCCACTTGTAAAAACAACAACTGATGATGAACATCTTAAAATATCCCCAAATAGTTCTGATGAGATTATCCAAATGTTCCAGCTACATCCCCCCATTTATACATTTTAATTTCTATTGGTTCACAGCTATTTGATTGTTTCCCTCTTTTTCTGTTTCTTTCTCTCTTTCTCTCTCTCTCTCTCTCTCTCTCTCTCTCTCACACACACACACACACACACACACACACGCATACACACATATCTCAGGAGCAAAAGAGAAAAGGAATGCTTGATTAGGAAAAAAAAAAGGTTGCTAATATTTTGGGGGTAGAAGTTGCTCCTAAATTCTACCCTTTTTATACATGTTTCTCCTTGGGTCAGGTCAGACCTATTTGTTAAATTGGATTAAAAATTCCAATGGTGAAGTGACATTTGGTATAAAATATGAGTATTCTTTACCATGTTCTTCATTTAACAGCAATTTCCATAAGCGGGTGAAAGGTTGTGTGTGAGTGTGTGTGTGTGTGTGTGTGTGTGTGTGTTAGAGGAGCAGAGTTGTCTATGATTTTAAGTTTATCTACATTACAGACACCTTGATTATTTTCATTCTCAAACATAATTGCAACATGCATTTTCAAAAATCTCAGTATTAATGTATCCCACCCTTCACCCAAACAAAATCTGCCTCAATGTCCCATTATGCAAACAAGTGATACTAGATTCTTAAGTTATGCAAGCAGAACATAAATTCTGGGAGGTTCCATCATTCTGGAAGTTGGCCTTTAGTTGGAGGATTTAGATTTATTACATTTCCTCCCAAATTGGAATGTGATCTGCTTAAGGACAAGGGCCATATTTTTGCCTTCTGCGTATCCCCAGCATTTAGTGCAATGCCAAGCATATGGTTAACATGCACATCCGGTTAGATTTTGATTTTTGAGTGAATACATGAATAAGGGATCAGTTATTTAGCTCCTACTATGTGCAAATAATTGTTTTAAGGCCTAGAAATACAAATAGAAAAGTAAGACAATGCCTGCTTCCATGATGCTCATATTTTAACATGGGGAAACAGTGCATATGTAATATTTCAGCTGTCAAATGGAAAGATCTCATGGTCCTTAGGATACAATGTCAATGCATATGACCACCACTACTACCACCACAGAAAGGCATCTATTATATTGTGTAGAAACTCTACAGAAGATCCATAAACAAAACAAAACATGGGAGAGAATCTAATAGGACAAGAAAGAAGGGATAAGTCATGATCTTCAGTGATATAGGATACACCCACAATGATTAGATCTCAGATGTATTGACGCAACTTTTCTCTTGTGATCTTCTCTTCTTTTAGTGGAAAGAAGGGGGGGTGGATATGAAACATATTGCCCATATAGAATTAACAAGTCTTGGCAAGTACACACACATATATAATATGCATGACATATTCATACATATGATATATGCAAATGTCACATATGATTATTCTACAGATGTTAAATGAATATTTCCAGTTTTTTTCTTTTTTCATTAGCCATGGCTGAGTTATTATTATATACTTCATGGTTTGATGTAGTGCTGATATATGACTTCCTACTTATAGAAAACTTTTTACTTACTGTATGCTGTATACTGAAACTGTCATTGAAATCCAGATTTTAGGATACTTCTTTCTGGGACTGAAAGAATATTTGTATTAAATATTAATTACTTTTATTCTTTTTGCTTTTGTGATAAGATAATGGTCTTCTTTGAATCATAGTGACTAAATGGTTGATTTATTAAAACTATGATTTATTCATTAATTGTTCAACTTTTTCTCTTCCTTTGCTCCTTCTCTTTTGACAGTGGCTTCTCTAAGTAATTTTCTGGATAATTATTGGTACCTGAGAAACTGAGAAAACTGAGATTATTGCCACCTTCCAACATCACTGAACAAGTGTCTAGCAATTGGGCTAATATGAAAAACTGAACATCATAGATTTCCCCAGGTAAAGTCATCTAAATCTGAGGCTATTGAGCATGTTCCAAGTACACTATGGCTGGGTTATCTGAAGGACCAATCAGACGTTCAGAAACCAAACAAACAAAAAGCAAAAAATCAAACAGTGGTAGTATCCATAAGCTATGCCAGAAGCACAGTCATTGTCTGTTAAATAGGGGCAATCACATTTCAAAATATTATTGCTACTGAAGGCTGATTCTGCAACCCTCATGTGTATTAGTAAAACAAAGGCTAATGGAGAACCAGGAACTTAACAGGCTTAGAAAGGCTACATCTTATGTTAGATACAGTCATGAATTCTTTTGCAACTTTGTTCTTTCCTATACTGCCTATTGACCTTGGAGATGGGTCCTAGAGTCTGTACCATAATATTTTAATAAATTTTGCTTCAATATATGTAACATATGTGAGTTGTTTCTCTTCTATATTTAATGATACATGGATGACATTTATCACATAAATATTTATTTAAAGAATATTTTCTAATGTTGGGGAGTGCATGAGAGACAGTCATCATATCTTTGGAATTAGTTTCAACAAATCTAGGGCAACTTGAAAGCATTTGAGATTGTGGAGGGAAAGGATGTATAGTTATGAAAGGAAGGAAGAAAGACAAATCTATGGAGCTATCAATTCTTAGGAGTGGGAGCAGGACAATGAACTGACAAACACACTTAGAGATCATCAAATCAATCAAAGAAGGACAAGAGAGAGCAATGTTTCAGAATATGATACAAGGGAGGGGACAGGATATAAGAAAGTGGGATATTCAACAGTGTCAAACAATGCAGAGAAGTCAACAGACACGAAAAAAGGCTACTAAATTTTGTAATTAAGAGATAATGATTAACTTTAATGGAATTGTAATCTTGGAAACTAGATTTCAGAGGGTGAGGAAGGAGAGGCAGGAAAAGCAGCAACTTTATAGGAATTTGGCATTAAAAGATAACTTCTTAGCTAATGAAGTTATTCATGACTCTATGGTGGAAGAAAGGAGACATGAATTAAGATAATAGGTTAATATTTGAAGTGATTTTAGAATTAATTGAATCTAACTCCCTCATTTTTGGGTTGAGCAAACTCAGGCTCAGAGAGGTAAGGTGTGCCCAGGGTCATACAGTAGGTAATGTTTGAGATTGATTTCAAATCCAAGTCTTCCTAATTCCAAGTCCAAATGCCTTTGACTCTGTTTTGCCTAGGAGAAAAAAAAGGGAGAAAAAAACCTGTCTAGGAATATTTTTGGTCTATAGCTGGATATTTAACTAATGGCCATGTGGAGCTAACTCTAGAGACAGACCCAAGATGACAGAGAAGCCAGTAAGTTGCTTGAGCTGTCCCCAGTTTCCCCCAGAAACAATGTTAAATCAAGACTCTGAGTCTAAATGGATTCTGGAGGGATAGAATATTCAAAAAGATGAAGTAAAACAATTATTCCAACTTAAGTTAACTTATAAGGACTTCAGCAAATTCTGTCTCCCTTGGGTAAAATGGGAGTGCAGCCTAGTGCAGATGGTGTCCAGGCAAGCCAACAGGAGGCTGTTAGCTATAGCACAGAGAAGCAACCAAGGTCCCTTAATCCTAGCTCAGTTGGATAGTGGCATAGCAGGCAGACTGGGAGATCCCCAGTCCTAGCTCAGAAGGCAAATTGTCAGCCCTACAGCCCAGGTGTGACTAGCCAGACTACCCCAGTGAAGTAAGCAAACAACCAGCACCTGTGACCCTAGCACATTAAGCCAATCACCAAGTCCCTGACCCCCAGAAGAAGAAGCTTGGGACAGTCTCCTCTGTGCCCCAGGAGCAGAGCTCAACTTTAAGAGTCATGAAATAGGCCAAAAATAATAATCAAGAAATTAGAAAAAAAAAAAGAGCCTTGACCATAGAAAGCTACTATGGTGACAGGGAAGATCAAATTACAAATGAAGAGGGTGACATTGTCTTAAAGCCTACAAGTGAAACCTCAAAGGGGAATATTAATTTGTCTCTAGCCCAAAAAGCCCTCATGGAAGAGCTTAAAAAGCACTTTAAAAGTCAAATGAGAGAAGTAGAAGAAAAATTGGGAAAAGAAATGGGAGGTATGCAAAAAAGAGGGAAGAGTTTGGAAAAGGAAGTACAAAAATTGACTGAATAAAACAATTCTTTTTAAAAATACAATTGGCCAAATGGAAAAAAGTACCCATTGAAGAAAGAAAATCCTTTAAAACACTATTGGCCAATTGAAACGGGAGTAAAAACAACTAACTGAAGAAAATAATTCCTTAAAAATTAGAATTGGGCAAGTGAAAGCTAATGACTCTATGAGGCATGAAAAACCAGTCTAAAAAATCAAAAGAATGAAAGAATAGAAACACTGTAAAATACCTCACTGGAAAAACAACTGACTTGGAAAATAGATACAGGAGAGATAATTTAAGAATTATTGGGTTACCTGAAAGCCGTGATAAAAAGAATAGCCTGGACAGCATTTTTAAAGAAATTATCAAGGAAAACTTCCCTGATATCCTAGAACCAGGGGGTAAAAGTCATTGAAAGAACCCACCAATCACCTCCTGAAAGAGATGCCAAAATGAAAACTTCAACGAATATTGTAGCCAAATTCCAGAATTATCAGATCAAGGAGAAAATATTGTAAGCAGCCAGAAAGAAACAATACAAGTATCAATGATCTCAAGTCCCAAGTGTGCAGGATTTAGCAGCTTCTACACTAAAGGACTGGAGGGCTTATAATATGATATTCTGAAAGGCAAAGGAGCTTGGATTAAACCAATAATCAGCTACCCAGCAATATTGAACATAATCTTTCAGGGGAAAAGATGAATATTCAATGAAATTTGGGACTTCTGAACTTTCCTGATGAAAAGACCAGAGCTGAACAGAGAATTTGATCTTCAAATACAAGACTCAAGAGAACCATAAAAGGTAAACTGGAAAGAAACAAAACAAAATATGTTATTCGATAAAGCTAAACTGGATGATGATACTTGTAACTCGAGAAGTGCATCTCAATTAGGGCAGGTTGAAGGGGTATACATAGACAGAAGGTGTGGGTATAAGTTGATGTTTATTTGATGATATACAAAAATTAAGGGTTGAAAAAATATTTTTCTAGAAGAAGAGTTAAGGAAGAGGCAGAATAATGTAAATTGTATCACATGAAGAGGTATAGAAGACCTATTACAGTAGAGAGAAAAGTGAGGGGTGGGGTTAGTATTGATTGAACCTTATTCTCATTGAATTTGTCTCAAAGAGGGAATAACACACACATTCAATTGAGTATAGAAAGTTCTATTACCCTATAGGGAAGTAGGAGGGGAAAGGGAAAAGAAAATGGAGGAAGGCTGATAGAAGGGAGGGCAGATTGAGGGAGGTGGTGGTGAGAAAACAAAACACTGGTCAAGAGGGACAGGGTGAAAGGAGAAAGAAAAAGTATAACCAAGGACAAAATAGGATGGATGGAAATGCATAGTTAGTAATCATAATTGTGAATGTGAATGAGATGCATTCTCCCATGAGATGGAAGCATATAATAGAGTGAATTAAAAACCATAAGCCTACAATGTGTTGTTTACCAGAAACACATTTGAAGCAGATCAATATACACAGAGTAAAGCTAAAAAGGATGGAGCAGAATTTATTATGCTTCAGCTGAAGTTTAAAAGGTGGGGAGGGGTAGCAATCCTGATCTTCTCAGACAAAGCAAAAATAAATCTAATTAAAAGATAAGGAAGGAAACTATGTCTTGCTAAAAGGTAGTATAGACAATGAAGTAATATCAATGCTACACATACATGCATCAAGTGGTATAGTTTACAAATTCTTAGAGAAGATGTTATGTGAGTTAGAGGAAGGAATAAATCAGAAAACTATCCTACAGGGGGACCTCAACTTCCCCCTCTCAGAACTTGATAAAGCTAACTAAAAATAAGCAAGAAAGAAATTAAAGAGGTGAATAGAATTTTAGAAAAGTTAGATATGATAACCTCTGGAGAAAACTGAATAGTGATAAAAAGGAGTATATCATTTTTTCTTAGTGGTACATGGCACCTACACAAAAATTGATCATGTATTAGGGCATAAAAACCTCACAATTAAGTGCAAAAATAAATGTTAAATGCATCCTTTTCAGATCATGATGCAATTAAAAATACGTGTAATAGGTCATGGAAACACAGACTAAAAATTAATTGGAAACTAAATAATCTAACCCTAAAGAATGTGTGGTCAAACAAAAAAATCATAAAAAAGAAAGAAGAGGTGAATGAATTGGATATACAACTAGAGAAGCTAGAAAAAGAAAAAATTAAAAATCCCCAATTTAATACCAAATTAGAAATTCTGAAAATCAAGAAAGGTTAATAAAATTAAAAATAGGGGCTAATTGTAAGTGTGGGAATCTAAAAATTTACATTTTACCATTGCACTCAAGGGCATTTTGAAAGGCCAGTGCTTTGAGGTACTCTAGAAATGCCATCATTTCGCTGCCTCCTTTCTCTCTCTTTTGGTCCTGCTTAAGAATTTAAAAAGATTTCACACTTTGTATTCTTGGATACAGTATATAGATCTTGCAGAGCAGTCTTTATTCTTTTAGGAACTTTTGACAGAAACCAAAAGCTCAGTTGCAGCAATTTGTCTATTTAGAAATAACATGATGTTGTAGTAGAGATAACATGATATTGAGAAGGAGGCTCCATTCTTGATTTTCAACTTGCTGCGTTATTTTGGATAATTTCCTTTTTCTGCACTCCAATCTCCACATTTTTCAAATGAAGGGTAGGACTCAATAATATTCTGAAGCAATAGAACTGGAAGGAAGGCACTAGCATTAAAAGGGTAAAGACTTCATACAGAAGATGGAACTTTATCTGAAACTTGAAGGAAGTCCAGGAAGTTAGGAGAAGATTCAAGGAAAGGATGATTTGTCCAAGATCACAGAGGTAGTAGTAAGTAACATAGCTAGGATGTAAAGTTGCCTCCTCTTAATCCAGTTGCAATGCTCTTCTTCCTATCATGGTATTTCCTCTGTAATAAGTCTTAAATTAATGGATGTGGAGACATTTTAAAAAGCTAAAGGTATCTACAAATGAAAGACTATTGTTAGCTTTTGAAATGGGTTGAGAGTGGTACAGAAAACAAATGTTCTTTGGAATAACATGCATAGTAGGATCAATAAAGCTCTCTAAGAAAGGGTTTTCATTAACATTAGTATACTTACCTGACATAGATGATTAGAAATAATATAACATTTGTGCTTTATTAGACTTTATTTAGGATTTCAGAGGCATGTAAATAGGAAATGTATGGGAATTGAATGAAACTTTTTGTAACATGACATAGTTTAATAACCCCAACAAATGATTGGATCAGGGATATTTAAAATAGAAATGAATTCTGAATATGGGGACATCTTCAGTGAGAGAAATTTACATGTTTCAGAAAGAATTTGCTTGAAAGGGAAAACTTTTTTAAAAAGGGAAATAAAGGGGAAAAAGATGTTTAGTTGTCTGTCCAACAATTAATCTGTTTTCTATTCCACATCCAGATCTGAAATCAGAAGGGGGAAAAACAGGCTTTATTGGTCTGTCTGGATGAAGAATGTTCCTTGGATAGATGTAATTGGCAGAGAGCCTTCCTTTTCAGTATTCTGAGGCTGCTTTTTGACCCTGCTGACATTTATGCACATAGCTCTGGTTTTCTGTGACCTGCACAGCAACGATGCTGTTAATATTGCCAGAATGTTATCTTTCTTCAGTGGTGGTAGAAGAACATAAGTTCAGAGAGTGACTAGACTGGGGATCTGTGATCTTTGGGTCAAGGTCAAGGTCTGGTAGTCTGAGATGGATTTCGGCCAAATTTCTAATGTTACCATGTACTTGGAGGAAACCCATTCTGAAAAGTTGTAATGCTGTTGTTGGGATACCTAAAAACTATACAATAGCAACAAAAGTTGTTGCATTTTTTTGTTTACTTTTGAAGGTCACTAGGTTGTGTCTCTTAAAATGAGTTCAATTCATTTTTTTTAAAAAGCCAATAAACATTTATCAAGTACCTACTAGTAGTACAAAGCGCTGTGTTAATCATTGAGAATACAAAGATTTAAAAAAAATGAGAGAGTACCTATGGTCAAAAAGCTAGTAATCTACTTTGAGACCCCAATACAGAGAACTGACAGCATGAATTAAAATAGGGTGGATGTTGGGTAGGTAAGGTATCAATATTATCGTTAGTTGACAACATTTTAAAAGAAGACCATGTTAACCATGATAAATCTCTAACTGGTAGAATGGTAGAAGGCATATGGGAGAGTGATGGTAAAGGGTTAGAATATAAAAGATACATATATATGTAGAATAAAATATGCAAGATATGTAGTGATGGAAGTGAAGGAAACAGCCTTCTTGCTTTAGGGATATTTGAAGAATGAGGGAATGCTTCTAATGCTGAGTTGAAAGTGAGTTCTGAAGGCCTCACAGAGGAGGTGGCACATAATCTGAGCTTTGAAGGAAGAAAAGAATTCTGAAAAACAGAAATGAGGAGGGGGTGCAATCCAGCTATGGGGAAAGGGATCCTTTACCTTTCTTTATGAATGTAGAGACTGATGAAAAGCTCAAGCCAGCAAACATCTGCCAGATTTTTTTTATTTAACAGGAATACAGAGTGCTTTGTGTGAAGAAATGCAAATTAAATTATTTTAGTCTTTTCAACATAATTGGTTTCCTTTGTAATCCTATATATTTTATGTTAGGCATTTGAAAATTTATTAAAAGGAGTTAATATGAGTTCCAAAGGGATCCATAACACAAAAAGGTTAAGAAGTCTTGGTCTAACCTAAAACTGTTTTATAGAAGAGAGAAAAGAGATCCACATTAAGTGACTTACTCAAATTCACATAGTTTATGGCCGACTTGAGACCTAGAATCCAGTTTTTCTGACTCTTCATGTATGGTTCTTTCTATTCTTCTTCAGTCTCTACTTTTTGTTCTCTTCTCTGGACCTAACAATGCTGATTTTCTAGCATTTGCTTATTAGCTAACCTACAGTATAGTAAACCAGGAATTTCTGAAGTATCAAAGATTCTGTGTCAAGTCCTCAAAAAATCATATCTTTATAAAAGAGGAAAGAATGTCATGATCATATACTTAGAGTTAAAAGGGAACTTGTGGAGATTTATAAAATATCATTATTTTGTAGTTGAGAAAACTGAGGCTCAGAGAATTGAAGATACTTGTTCAGGGTCATACAGATCAAAAAGTGGCAGAGCTAGAATGGAAACTCAAGTTCTTCTACTCTGAATCCACCCATCACAGTTTCAACTTAGATTGGGGTGGAGGGGCAACTTACAAGTGTCTTCCTAGAACCATTTCGAATCTGCCAGTTCACATACTTCTTAATGCTACAAAAAAGATTGCCCTATCTGGCACTTAAGCCATGGAACTGGATCTACCAGAGGTGCAGGGGGAAAAAAATTACAGAAGAATTGGAGCATCATGCTTAGCCAGTCTTTCAGAGTCCTGATTTAAAATGCAAATCTCCAGTGGAATGTCCTAATAAGTACCTTCCTGGTCATTTAACACTTTACCAAGAATGAGGTGATTGGGAGTAGCCAGCAAAAACAAGGTGGTGTGTGAGGGTCATTTATATATCTGATTTGTAGTTACTGTATAATGCTATATAATACTATATAATGCATCTAAGAATATACAACTGCAAGTATTATCTTTCTTTTGAAGTGAAGCAACATTGCTTTCTGAAAAAGAAATTATCTCCTGGAATACAGGACCAGAATAAAGCTTTTACCAGAGACTATGCTTTAAAGCTATTTCTCTTGGCAGTGGTCACATAATTTAGAGACAAAGCAAACTCTACCCGGCAACTCTATTTCCTACTGATTGTTACTCTACTTATCTATGCAATATATTGCTTCATCTATTTTTCTTTATGTCTCTAAACTGCTAGAAAGGTCATTCTATATTTTTACAAAATTTACAGCTTCATAGATAATGTTCATTTTGACCCAAATGAATGAGTCTTTTGTAGGATTTTTTTTTATTCCTGGAATTAAAAACAACAGATTTCTGCATCATTTGTTAAGTCTTCAAGTGAAAATAAGAAAGAGCTTTATAAGATATCCTACTGATTCCATTTAGTCAGTTACTACCCTAAAATCTTTGGAAATTGGAGAAAATAAAGTGTCATTGATCAGAGACTGGAGCTTTCCTACAAAAATGAGCTTATTGAGGACCCTTCTTGGTGCTGCCATTCTTATGAGTTATCATGATTCCTGCAATGTAATCTGGACTTACAGGGAGTCTTCCATATTTTATCTCTTCCATAAATGAATTGAGACTCCAGGCCTCTTTATTTTTTGAGTCCCAGATAGCTACTCGAGTGGAGATCCAACCTAAGAAGAACTTTTGAGGAACCACTGAACTTCTATCTCTAACTCTCCCTGTCTCCAGTCCTCCAAATGCTTTTGAAGGTTCATACAATATATCCTTCAAAAAAACTTAAACTCTGTGTGGGTCTGTTTTACCCTCTGGTAGAATGACTAGATAACTAGAAAAATAAATCAAATTTATCCATGAATATCTGTGAACCCCAAGATAAGACCCTCTACTTTAGGGAATCACACAATCTCAGAGTTGTAAGAGACCTCAGATTCCATCCAGGGATGGTGAACCTGAAGCCTCAAGGCCACATGTGGTTCTCTAGGTCCTCAAGTGTGGCCCTTTGACTGAATCCAAACTTCAGTCAAAGGGCTATACCCAAGAGCCTCAAAACAACAAGTTCCCTACCTCTGGGCTGAGATTATATTTTAGCCTATAGGCAGCAGGGAATCCCTGTAGGTTTTTTTATGGTAAAAATTGTGTTCTAGGAAGGATGCTTTAGAGACAAAACATTACAGGTAAGAAGACTATTATGTTAGAATTCTACTATGATGATTTCTAGGTGTTGAAGGCCTAACAGAGGGAACTGACAGCATGAATGAAGATAAGGTAGAAACAGGAGAGAGAAAATATCAATATTATTATCAATTGAGTATATTTTAAATTAAGAACACAGTAGCCATCATTAATATCTAACTAGTCAAATGCATATGGGAGGGATTTCTGACCAGTGTGAATTGCTGCTGTCTCACTACAACCCACTTTCTAACCTTTTCACCTCTCCGTTGCCCAGAAGACCTAGGACTAGAAACATTTTTTTCTGACTCCTTATAAAAAAGTGTTTTTTTTACATTATTTTCACTTCCCAATAACTATCCCTACATAGTACAATTGAACCACCTCTGTACAGTGCAACCATCAATACATTGCCCAAGTATGATAATGTATGCCTCATTCTGCACCTGTAATTCACCATTTCATTGTTAAATGGCAGAAAGCAAGATCTGCTGTCAGTCCTCTGAAATCAGGATTATTCACTTCATTGATCACAATTCTTAATTCTTGGTATTTTTATATCACACTTTCTTTTCCATACTTTAACACATACATATCTTCTAAAATTTCTCTGAACTTGATCACTGTAATTTTATTCATAAAATAATGATTTATTATATCATACACTATAATCTGTGCTATCATTTCCTGTTCTATGAAAAATCATTTTCCTTCTAGTTCCATGGCTCTACAAAAAAAAAATACAACAGATATTTTATGTGGAAACTTCTTCTTTATCTTTTCCTTATACTTCTAAATAATTGCTTACTCTTGGAAAATTGTAAAATTCTAAGTTAATGAAAATAAATAAGTAACAGTACAACAGTGCAATATAAAAAATTAAATAGATTCCTAATTTGGAAAGAGTGCTGTATTAGGAGCTTGGAGATATACACAATTTCTAAAAGAAATGATCTCTGCCCTCATGGAGCTTACAGTCTACTAGAAGAATGACAGTAAATACATATTGCTGACAAAACTCTATTATATGCTAGGTGCATTAAGGAGATACAAAACAGGTGCCTATTTGAAGTTCTTAGAAAGGTCCTTAAATATATGGAACATCACAAAGGTTTCAGGGAGAAGGTAGAATCTGGATGGGTAGGAACTCAACAGGAAAAGAAGAAAACTATGGCTATCCTGGGTGTTGGAACAGCCCAAGCAAAGGTACTAATATGGGAGTACAGTACATTTGAAGTGCAGACCACATTTCTTTTCAATGTATAAATATGATCTAGTCACTTCCCTATGCAAAAAGCTCCAATGGTTCCTAATTCTTGTCCAACCCACCTTTTCAATCTTATCCCATGTCACTCCTTTTTGTATACTCTAAAGTCTCACCAACCTGGTCCTTGAACTTCATCTCACCTCTTGTCTCTCTCTGTGTACTCAAAAGAAGGGCAAATTGTCTAGGCTGTTCCCTTTTCCATGAATGCACTCCCTTCTCTTTACTTTTCAGAATTATCTTTCTTTGAGATTCAGTTCAAGTGTCCTCTCCTCCATGAAGCCTGCACCTAGAGCAGTGAGGTTTGGCATGGGTATAGGTAAAAACAACCCAACACAAGTATTGGTGAGGCGAAGGAACTTGAGTGCTCGCTCCCTCTTCAAATGTTCCTAGTGCAATTATCTCATTTTAATCTCTCCTTTGCTTTCACTCTTTGGTTTGTCTTTCCCTAGTCATTCTTACTAAGGAAGAGTATTGCTATCCTGCCTCCCCTATGGAATGAGAAATTAAATGACTCTAGCAATGCCCACTGTCTTTCCATTTCTACTTCAGAAGTTCATTCTTTCTTCCCTGCTCCCATAACTCTATATCATTATCTATTATCCTGCATTAGCTCCATATTAACTCAGTCACTGCACTTGGTGATTGGAGTTCTTCATTATTACTCCTCATTATTTGCTGTCTTGCCCAATTTAACCTCATCCATCTGAAAGCCGAGAAACTGTGTTTAGACTCTTTTTCATTGTTGTTTGGGTTAAGCAGGCTTGAAAAAGTTGAATCCTTAATAGCCCATCTTCATTATGTGAGGAAATTACATAATGTAGTATATAAACTTGGTACTTAACCCCCAATTCTAGCTCCATTACCGAGTCATTAACCTTATGCTTAAGATGATCTAACGTTAACATGATCTATATGGGTCTATTACCACATTTTTGTTGGGTATAAAAATAGGTATTCTAAGGTATAGGAAAGACCAACAGGGAAGATATCCTCTGAGGTTCATAATATTTATCTTGTCTGCTTAATATATGCACAGATTAATACTCTATTACTTTCCCATTGCATCACTAAATGCTGTCCCTGGAGAGAAAGATATATGTGGATTAGGGATATAAAGGTGACTTTTGGAGGTATCTTGATCTAGTGGTTCATGAAGCACTGAGACTGGAGCCAAGATCTGGGTTCAGATCCTTTCCTTCTTATTTAGTACCTACATGACACAAAGATGAACCTTATTTTAATATAAAAATTACCCTCATGAAAATACATATAACTTATTAACTATCATCAATATTTGTAGTCTGTGATATCTCAAATCCTTTACATAGGCATAGACACTTAATACTTACATGCTCACTTGATTAAAAGTACCAGAATTCTAATATATCCTTGATTGCATGCCGCCATGGGGTGGGAAGAGGGGGAGAAAATTTGAAACTCAAGGGATTGTGGAACTGAATCTTGTAAACTAAAAGTAAATAAACAAATCAATTATAAAATAATAATAATAATAATAATAAGGAAAAGGAAAAGGAAAAAAAGGACCAGAATTTAAAAATATCTCCAAGCAGAGATGTCAGATGGTGGGTTTGTGCAGAATACTGAAACCTGAAACACTCCAATTTTGCCTACATCAGATTAAAATGTGATTAGGAAGTATTTACCAAAGAAAATAGAAATACAATAGAACATAGATCATGCTAATACTATTATGCAATTTTTAAGTCAACATGGAGCCTGCAGGGATCCTTATGTATAGTTTAAAGTGTCCCACCTTTTTGATTTGAGTTTGCTATCCTGCCTCAAAGCACCAGCTTGCACCAATTGACTCAGTGATTTTTTTTATCATCCATAGTGAAAAGAAAAAAGAAATAGGATGATTTTTTTTAATTCAAAGTTAAGATTATACTCATTTGTTTCATGTCAGTTGATGTGCCAGATCCTTCTAATGTTAATAGACTTAACCACCACTTATGATGAGTCAGATGCAATAACATAATTTGGGGGAGTGAAGATTATCATTTTAATGAAGTAAAACATTTTTTTTCTCAGCACCACTGAATTTTATGGAACAGATGAGGAGACCTTGAACAAATCGATTGTATCATCTACAAAGTAAGGGGATTGAGCTGTCATTAGATGATAATGAAAAGGCACTACTCTAAAGTCCTTTTTTTGGGTTTGAATACTGACAGTGTAGAATCTGGCCCACCTAAAAGTCTTTTCAGTTGAGAAAAGAAGGCAAGTCATACTTGGGAAAGAATGAGAATGTAGAAACTCCATAAAGGGAAGAGAAGACAATATAGATAGGAGATGTGAGGGTAAATGTCATAAGACAATAGGGAAAATTACACTATTCATAACAATTTATAGGCCCATAATTAGAAGTGTCACATGAAAACTTTAACATTGCTTTTGGCTTTTTAAAATTTTTTTTTCTAATTTGGTAGCTGTAGAAACAGTCTAGAGTCATGGAAAGCATGTTAAGCTTTGAGTCAGGAAGACTTGGTTCCTTATATTTCTGACATTTGCTGTATACCTCGACCCAGGCCATTTAACTTCTGTGTACCTGAGACAACTCTCAAGGATTTAGCAATTAATGTAATACATAGATGGAATCTACATTGATGGAGGACGTTCTCACATCAGAAGTGCATGAAATCATAGGTCTCCTTATTCCTGTGAAAAGTTAACTAAATATCAACATAAGAGATATAGAGAACCAACACTGGTCATATCCTGAAGCAATAGCAATTAAAATCTGAAAATATAACAAAAAAGCATCCGCTATAGAAATAGGTCATAAAACATAATTCCTTCACGACCAACTAATTTGGACCATCCACTGGTGTTTATTATAATTGGATTAAAACCATAAATTTTCCTGAATCCGAGAGCAGATATAAATGGGCGCACTTTATCAAATAGAATACTATTTGATTAAATAGAATGACAGCTGATTATGTTTGGGAAAATGTCACATAAATTATTTGATCTATTTCCCTCCCTCCCATTGAAAAATAGTTTTGTTTCAATGTTGTATAGATAGAGCCTTAAAGTCTCAAGTATTTGAGGAATAACATACTGACATAAACTCGAATTTTTCAAAAGATTCTATATAAATTAAACTGATACCTGGAACCAATTTCCTTTGGGTACAAGTTCAATCCAACCAATTAACTTCTTTGAGTCCCCAATGGCATGTGACTTCTCCATGGGACCCCCTTAACGACTTTGGTTTTTAGGACAAAGTAGTTTCTGTCATGAAATTATATTTCAGCTTACACGTAAAATCTGCATATTCAATGAATAAAATAAAGTTCTGATATAATTTCATTTCAAAAACAGGGTTTCAGTCACTTTGTGAAGCATCCCAGATTTTTGACCAATAAACTATGTAAGTTTCACATATCTTCTTTGCTTTGTTTAAAATATTCATATAATAGAAGGAAATTCTAATGTAGCATGACATGTAAGTCACTTTAGAGTTACTTGCGTTGAGAGAATTCTCCCTACAATTTATATAGGCGGGATTCTAGAGATTTGGGCCCCTTTTTGGGGAAGAAAGGCAGGATACAATAAACAGGCATACTTTTCTCTCAGATGTTAACATATTGACCTATTTTTACCAGATGTTTTTATTTTAGTGATTTTGTTTTTAGTTACACATAAATGGCAGCATTTTCTCCAACTTGTAAAAAAATGAATATTTATGGAAAAAAATTCAGTTGTGAAACATTACATTTGGCATGTCACTCCAGTGCCAGCATTTAGTGATGTGGTGGGAAAGTAACAGATTATTAATGTCTGCATTCCATTGGATGACCAACCACAAGAGGTTTCCTTTTATGGATAAGTTTTTCCCTCTTTCCAATTTTATCCTTATGTGTTTTCATGCAGCATGCCTCTGTAAACCACATAGCCCACCCCAAGCAGCTAACTGTTTACACGGCCACTGGATCTTTGCAACCATGCAGTGAAAAAACAACAATCTTGAAAAAACCAATGACCTATCAGCATACCACTAGGGTTTTGAACACGATGCCTCTTACTACTTTGGCATTCATAAATCATGAGGAGTAGCATGTGGTTTGGGCTGCAAGCAAACACCCTAAAGTCCTGTACTTTTCAAAATGTTGTGATGTTTAGATATCATTCAAAGACCACTGACTTTAGAGGTCCAAACCTAGTAATCTTCAAAATAGGTGCAAAACAGTAGAGTGAATATTTATTTCTGATGCTTTATCAAGGGCACACGAAGAATTCACTTCATTTCTATTGTCATATTAATGAGTAACCGTGTGTGTGTGTGTGTGTGTGTGTGTGTGTAAACATTTAATTATTATTGTAAAGTAGGTAGGTGGTAGAGTGCTGGACTCAGAATCTGTAAAAAACTGTGTTTGAATCCTCCATCAAATCTTTACTCTGTGACCCTGGACAAGTCACTTAAACTCTAACTTGGCCTCAGCATATTCAACTGTAAAATGGAGGTGATGATAACACCTGCTTCACAGGATTGTTATGAGGTTCAAATGAAATAAAATATATACATATGGTTCTTTGTAAAACTTAGCATGCTATATAAATGTTATTCTTACTATTTTTTATTATTTATCATACAATGAGAATTGGCTCTATTTTATTATATGATGAGATTGACTCTATTTTATTATACAATGAGAATTGGTTCTATTTTTGTGTATGTGAATTCTTACCAGTTGCTTTGTGTGTTGGGGCTCAGGGGAGTGTGGTAGGAAAAAAAGTCTAAGGACCCACTCTCTAACTGAGAACGTATCCTGACTTTCTCTTTAATATTAGCTTCCTAAATCCTTGGATTCTAGACAGTAGAATTGACCATTTAGTTATCCAACATCCCTAATAAATGTCTGTCTGCTGTCTGTCTCTCTCACACAAACATATTAAATAATAATGCTTAACATTTATAGAATATTTTAAGGTTTGCAAAACACTTTACTTGCTGTCTCATTTGATTGTTGCAACAATCTTGTGATGTAGGTGTTATTACCGTTTCTATTTTATAGATGGAGATATTTAATGAACATATGCAGGCCTAAAGTACAGATCAGTTAGTTTAGATAAAATTTGTTGTGAGGCAATTAGGTAGCCTTGCCAATGCAACATCTTAGCACTAACAGCCTCGTCCTCTCGCTCCCCAATTCGATCATTCATGCAGTATCTCACAGAGGATAGGGTTGCTTATACATCAAGAGAAACCTGATACTCAGATTGTAGCCTGCAAGGTCTAGAAGATCCTTTAAGTGAATAGTTTGCTTGACTATAGTTTTGCTAGACTCTCTGTCCCCATCTGACATAAGAACCAATGAAATCCTAACTTTTCTAACTTACAAAAGATACCTCTCCAGGCTTCTACTGAAGGGAAGGAAAAGGGGAAAAAAGTAGATCTACTAGGAAAAATATGAAACTTGGTGAGCTTTTATTTGTCTATCTTACCATGATCCCCAAAGATCAGAGCCCCATCAAAGGCCTTTACTTTTCCATCTTTTCCCCTACCTCCATCTGCTTCAGGATTTCCAGAAGGTTAGAGGACACATAGGTATGAGACAAGCCAGTTTGAGAGAATGGTAAAATTCATACATAATAACATGGTCATATAACACTGTAGATCTCTGACAGAATGCACGTCCATTTTAAATTTTATTTTTTAAAGACGATATTCACTCCTGCCTTCTTCCAAACATGGAGAGGATAGAAGGGAGGCATTCCAAAATGAAAGTGAAGAGAATAATAGCATGGTTGATTTGGAAGTTGAGAAAGTAAAAACAGTTTGGATTAACTGTGAATAGGTACCACCAAAACATTTGAATGAAGAGCAGAAAATTCATGTCACTGTTGAGATACTCTATCTACACAATGTTTTTTATACAGAGAGTATGACATTAAGTTGATTAAAATCATTTTTGCTTTTGTTCTGTATATTTTATGACCTATTCTAATATTTCTACTTTATCCCATCATACTTTTGCTTTAACTCTAGAATGATTTTAAATTATTTTGAAATACCTATCACTTACCCCTTTGATAGATTGTTTTGCTTTTTCTATGATACCTTCAAACTCTCCTTTTCCAAGTCTATCATTTATATAATGCCATTTTGTCACATCTATAAAGAAGTATCATCACATAATCCCTACTAATGACTCCACTGGGTCCCTATTTATGTCAAGCTCCTAATTATAGTCCTTTAAAATGCTCTCCATGGATTTTCTCTCATTATCTTATAGACCTTGTATTTTCTAAAAACAGTTCTCTATTCCTGCTGAGAGAGAGAGAGAGAGAGAGAGAGAGAGAAAGAGAGACAGAGAGAGAGAGAGAGAGAGAAACAGAGAGAGAGAGAGAGAGAGAGAGAGAGAGAGAGAGAGAAACTTGAGCAATATGAAATGAAGGTAAAAACATTAATTCAATTCAGGTAACAGAGGGCTTTGAATGCCAAACTAAGGAGTGTGGACTTTATTTAGTAAAAAAAAATAAGATACATTAAAGATCTTGATTAATAACATGATGTATTTGTAGCTGTGCATTCAGAAGATTTTCTGACAAAAATACAGAAACCTAATGCAGAGACTAAATGATAGATCTAGCACTTGAGGGTAGGTCTTCTGACTCCATATCCTGGGCCATTTCCTTCTCCAATTCATTTTACAGATGAGGAAACTGAGGCAAACAGTGATTTGCCTAGATTCTCACAGCTAGTAAGCATCAGAGTTCACATTTGAATTCAGGAAGGTAAGTCTTCCTGATTCTAGACCCTTCACTCTATTCACTGCAGCATCAATAAAATCCCATTTAAAGTGTACTTAGGTTCAATGACTTGTAGATTTAGAGTGGCAAGATACCTGGGTGTTCATCCAGTCCATCCCCTTCATATTTTAGATGAGGAAACTTAAGCCCATGTAAGATAAGTCAATTGCTTAAGGCCACAAAGTTATTAAATGGCAAAGTTGAGATTCAAATATAGGCCTTAGAACTTCAAGTCACATTCTTTGCTATCTCTTATGGCTGTAGCTTCAGAAAGATCTTAGCAATACTTCAGATATGCTACTCAGGTAGATTTATTCTGTGAATACATGTGCATCACCTCTGTTCCATTCTTGTTCTATTCTGGAATGCTCCTATACCATGATTTCCACAACTGCTAAGACAAACTTGACATCATATAACAATACAATGTTAACAATAGAATGCTGGACTTGGTTTCAGAAAACATCTGGTTTCCTCCATATTGGCTCTACCACTTCTTGCCTGAGTGACCTCTAGGAAGTCAGTTCCCAATTCTGACCTTCAGAGTCCTTATCTGAAAAATGAGGGAGTTGGAATATATCAAATCTATCCCTAGGGAGCAGTAAACTGGATGTTTCAGCAAGGGCACAGAAATCTAAAGCAATAATTTTTAAAAGATTGCACCATCTTGAAATTTCTTACAGTTATATTGACAGCACTTTTCTATTCTAGCAGAATAGAAACTAGTTTGTAAATTCAATAATATAGACTAGAAAGCTATCAAAGGAAGCATCTCTCTCCCTTCCTACCCCTTTGGTCACAAAACAGGTGAACTCCTTTCCAGGCTTGTGGCCTTTCCTAAAGTAGTCTAGTAGTATTTTAGGATCTGTCTTCTCCCCCATAGGGGTAGTGGGGTATGTGTCTCCTCCCGCCTCCAAGTTGATTCGAGGACATATTTTGGGCTCTTCATCCCAGCTACTATTGTGTGCTGTTTACCCTGCATTTCCAAAGGGCTAGATACAGCTCTGGACTGTGTTAAGACTAAGGTTTCTTTCTACTTTTAAGATTCTTTGACCCTTTATTCCTCTGAGATTCAGTTTTCTTATCAATAAAATAGGGATAGCAAATAACATTTACACCACATACTTCAACAACTTCATTGTTGAAAAATTATTTTTAGATTTGAAAATGAAAATGTAAGGAATGATAAAACTCTCTGGCCCATGATAGGGTATCTGTAACTCACAGCATCTGGGAAAAGAAACAAATCAGGGAGTGGAATTAGGGTAAGGAATTCATAGCTATTTTCTGCAAACCACTGATAGGTCAGAAGAAATAATCTGTGCAAGCAGATCTCTACTTGTGAGGTTATTATGATTAATTCCCTATCACTCCTTTTCCCACAGAGTTATTTGGCAGAACAATACACATTTGTCCCCACTGGGTGGCCACTACATTATACTTTTAATATTTTCATGGGTTTAAATAGAATTCCTTTGCAAACTACAGGACTTTTTTTTTAATCTATGTGATTAACCAAGCTAAGAATTGGAAAGATAATGTTTTCTAACTTCCTTTCTGATGAATAATAAATGTCACCAAGGAATTGGGTAGTAGGAGGTAGTTGCCTATGCCATCTGCTGTGTATGGGAACAGAAGAAAGATATTAAACTTTAAATTAGGAAAGGCTTCATGGAATGGAAAAGATGAAAGGAAGCTACCCAGGACATTTGAAGAGAAATATCAATCCCTATCAGTTAACTCCCTTCTTTGAAAGTGTAAAAATACACCAGACGGCCACAATTACTACATCACCAACAATTTATATAGAGATGTGAATCTGGCCAGTCTACAATTTTTATGCTGCTTCTTTCATTTAATGCATGTCCAGACATCAAGTGCAGCATCTCTAAGTTACAGTATTGCTGCACTTCTGTCAAGAATAAGGAAGAGCAAGGCTTCATGTGGAATATTGTGTTCCTATCATGATGACATGTTTTTACGAAGGAGTCTGACAAGCTAGGGAAAACCTAGAGAAAGGTGAATAGGATGCTAATGGTTATGGAAACTGTCATAAGAAAACTGCTAGAGTTTCTAGGGTTGTTTAGCTTATAAAAGGCTGAGGGATGACAGATTATTACTGTCCTCTTATATTAGAGAGCTGACTATCTTGTGGAAGAAGGATTACTTGCTCTGTTTGTGGGGCTGCAAATTCATTCAGGCAGTGTGGAAGGTAATTTGGAGCTATGTGAGAGAATCTGCTAACTGCACTATCTCCTTGGTCCTAGGGTTTCCATTACTGGGTACATGTGGCAAGGAAGTCAATAATGGAAAGGAATCATAACTAATTACATTAGTAGGAGTACTCTTTGTGGTAGAAAAAGAAATGAACAGACTGGAAATGAAGTGTGCACATATTAATTTGAGGATGTTTAAACAAATTATGGCAAATAAATTCAGTAGACTATAAAACACAAACAAATATGAGGAAGAAGAAAACCTTGTGATGCCTCATATGAATTGATTTAGTGCAAAATTAATAAAATCAAGGGAATAATATGCACAGTGACCACAATGATGAAAAGGTAAAGAAACTGACACCAGAATGAAATCAATGCATTGAACAGTATGACTCCCAAGGCCTGACGCTTCAAGCCTCTTTTTCAGTAGGAGTAGTAAAGAAGAGGAACAGAAGAGAAATAAAGCATATGTTATCAGAAATGGTTTCTGTAACAGATATGGCTTATTTAACTGTACTTACTTGTTATTGGGATTGTACCGAGAAATGCCAACAACATAAAAGTAAATCAGTAATATATATCTTTAAAAATTGTTGGATATTCCAATAGGCAGATCACAGAGAAATAGGTGGAAATTATAGAAAAGTACATTTTAGTTTATTGTTAGGAAGAACATTATAACTATTAGAGCCCTACTGAAATGGGATAGGTTAGATTAGGAGCTCTCTCATGCTTTTAGAATCTTCTGGATTAATTAGGCCTGAGAACAAGCATTCTGCAAACAAAATTTTTATGTCACTGATTCTCATGAGCAATGAAGCTCATAATCTCCTGCCATCTTCTTATGTGAGATTTTGGAAACTATTTTATTTGAAACTAATGTTGCCCTTGACTGCTATCAGAGATCAAATGTTTGCTTTATGGAACAATGTTTAGGCTCTTTGAGTCATTTCAGAATAGTGATTATTTTGCGTCGGTTGGAAATGGTTATTTCTGTTCCTGGAGCTTTTGAAGCAGAGACTGGGTAACCACTTGTTGGGAATGTTGGAAAGGGAGGTTGTCAAGAAGGCTAGATAGATGACCTCTAAAGTCTCCTGCAACTTAATGATTTTGACAATCTAAAAAATATTACTCAAATACATTTTTTCCTTTTGTCATAAATGAACTAAACTTAGCTTCGTGAGAAATAATAACGTGAAGGCAGATGAGTGGAGCAGCCATTCTAAATCTCTTTTGAAAATACTATACCAAAGGACCAATCTCAGTCCCAGGGAAATGAGGATGAAATACTTCTTCTTCATAGGAAAGAGGAAAACCATTAGTTTCAAATGCTGTGTGACCAGTCATGTTTGGTTACTATGCCATCTGATTTAGCTTATTCGTTTTTCTTTGTTATAAGGGAAGATTTCTTGGGAGGGAGGATGGTGGTTGAAGGGAAATGGCTTGTGGGACAATAAAAGGCAATAATAAAACTTTAAAACTATGTAGAAGAGTAAGCTTCATGTAGAGAAAGAGCAATGTGTGTTTGCGTGTGGGGACTTTACAAAGTTTCCACCCTCAGTTTGTAGGAATAGTGTTAGTTCATATTGACATCTGTCCTTTTATACTTGTCCAGTTTTTCAGCATTGAGAACTCATTTTATTCAATGAGATTAGAATTCTGTGAATTGTATATTCAGCTTCTCATTTTGCTTCTTCTCATTTGGGATTGATTTTTGATCTCTGCATTTGAAAGGTGATAAACATGAACATTTCCTTTATTAACAGCTTCTACTTGGTAAACAAAATCATATTATTAAGACATAATCTTGTCATTTTTGTGAAGTTATTTGATAATTGTGTCCATGACCAATTCTCTTGTGTGAGGATTCTGTATAATTCAATATCTTTCTTTTAATTTCTTGATCTTCAGTCATATACACAAACACATATATACATATACATACATGCATATGTATTTTTGTACATCTATCTATATGCATGTATATGTAGTGTGTGTATGTGCAATATACATGGGTATATATCACTGTTTTTCTCTATGCCCAGCTTCGTATTAAATAAATAAATATTAAAGTATATATGGATAGATTTGGGAGGAATTAGTTATTTCCTCCTGGAATTTTTGTATCTCATTTTCTGCAACAGTATATAAGCTATAAACTTTTTTTTGTATTTTTTTCTCCTTATGTTCCTCATTTGAACATTTCAAGATGTTCAATATCCCATGAAATGATGTTTTCTACTGCCTTTGGAAGTACAATGAAATCAAGTCCTCCCACTCCTTTATTGGACCTAACCAAGAAAGAACTGCTGGAGCTATCTTTCCATTTAGTTATAACTTCCTTCTGTCTTCTGGTTTCACTTGTAAGAAAAATGTACACATTTGTATGAATGAATTTTTCCAGTAATATGTAGGGATGTATACTTTTTACCTCTTACCCAGACTATTGAAATAGGACCCTATTGTTTTCCCTGCCTTAAAGTCTCTCTCCACTTGAGTAACCTTCTATCCAGCTACTAAAGTGATTTTCCTAAAGCACAGATCTGATCATGTCATCCCATTACTCAGTCAACTCTGGTGGTCCTTCACTACCTCCAGAATCAAATATGAAATTAGGTTTGTCATTTAAATGTCCTCATTTGACCCCACCCCCCATTTCCATTCTTCTTACATTAGTCCTCCTCCACATACTCTACAAACTATCACACTTGCTGTTGTTCTTACACAACATTTCATCTGCTGATTGTACCTTTACAATGGCTCACCTGGAATACTTTCCCACTTTACCTGTGTCTCTTAGCTTCCTGGCTTCTTTCAAGACTCAACTCAAATTCTGCTTTCTGTACAAGGTCTTTCTCTATCCCCCAAGCTATTATTCTCTCTGAGATTGTCCTTTATTTACTCTGTGTATATAAAACTGTATCTCCAAACACACATGCATTTGTGCATGTGTGTGTGTGTGTAGATGGATATATATATGTTCATCTACACACACACATATATATATATATAATATGTGGGCATACATATGTTTAATGTAAGCATAATTATTTATGTATTATCTTCCCCATTGGAACGTGAATACCTTAAAGGCAAGAGGTTTTCATTTATTGTTTTTTCTCTATCTCCAGATCTAAGTACTGTGCTTAACACATGGGAAGTACTTAATACATGTTTTTGACTGATTGCCTAGAGAACTAACATTTCCTATGATATTGGTATATGTGTGTATATGTGTATGTATATATATATATATATATACACACACACACATATACATATATAACATACAATATGATATGATATGATATGACATGGTGTGATATCACATGCATAACATAACATAATGTAATGTAACATAATAAGCATAGCATTGCATAACGACATGACATGACATAATATAATAAATATAATATGACATGATGCAATGTGATGCAATATAATATAATATGATATGATATGATATGATATGATGTGATGTGATGATATGATACGATATGATATGATATGATATAATATAACGCAATGCAATGCAACGCAACGTAATCTAATGTAACATAACATAACATTATATTATATTAATATTATGTTAATTATTATTATAATTATTATATTATTATATAATATATTATATGATATAT
>CM053601.1:125914765-126009915 GCA_028646575.1 Pseudocheirus occidentalis | reverse complement strand
GGGGAGGAAGGGGAGAAAAATCTATAACTGAAGTGACAGAATCTTGTAACCTAAAAGTGAACAAACAAGTTAACTTAAAAAAAATAATAATAAAATTAAATTAAAAAAAAAGAAAAAAAACTGTAAGCTTTACTAGTGATATTTTTCATAGGATTGTAGAGTCAATCTACAAAGTGCTGTTTTAAAAACTATGTACAGGTTTGGATATATAATAAATTTATCATGTAACTTTCTTCCTTTTTTTCCTCTCTCCTTCTACCCTCCATGGTTACCATTATAAACAGGTATGAACATATATGTAAAAATCATTCTATACATATTTCTATTTACCAATTCTTTATCTGGATGCAGATAACATCTTCTTTCCTAAATCCTTTGTAGTTGGTTTTGCTAATTGTAATAGTCAAAATGATTTAATTGTTCAAAGTTATTCTTAGAAACATATTTCTGTTACTGTTTACAATATCTCTTGGTTCTGCTCATTTCACTCTTCATTATTTTGACTGACATATTGTAGGACTTAAAGCTAGCAGGGATTTAAGAGATCATCTTGCCCAACTCACTTCATTTTACAGATGAGGAAACCGAGGCCCAGAGAAGTCAAATGATTTGCCCAAGATCACACAGATAGATTCAGAGGATCGTAGAATTAGAGGTGGAAGGAAATTAGAGATCATCTCTAACCCCATGTTTTTATCAATGAATTAACTTAGACCCAGCTAGTAACCAGTAGAGTTTAGACAACTAGGTATTCTGACTTAAAACCCAGTGTTCTCTCCAATGCTCCATGCTGAATTTATTGGGTGATAAAAATGCCCTGAGATTACTATCAGTCATAATTCTTGCTTATTGGGCTTATAATTAGATTCAGTAATACAAAACATAAGAAGAGAATGGAGACTATGAAGTCACCAGGGTGGGCAGAGGGAAATTGTTGCCATTACAAAGGGCAACATGGAAGGAATTAGAGAGGCATCAGTGGGAAAAAGGAAATAAAGGAAACAGATGGGCTTGACATTTTTATTCAAGCAACAGTGTTTTGTAAACACAGATTCTTAGATTCTTTAAACACCCCATGCAGTGAAAGGTGGTTAGTATTACAGTGAGCTCCCATTCTCATGCAATGGTTGGGAAAACTAGGTATTTGAACCTTTTTGATGAGTATGGTAACTTGGTCAGATTTGTGCTTTAGAAGATCTTCATTTTGACAATTATGTGGATGACTGATTATAACGAGGAGATATTAGAGGTGCAGAGACCAATTAGGAGGCCATTGTAATTGTCCAGGTGAGAAGTGGTTAGGGTCTGAATTAGGGCGGTGACTCATAGGTTTGAACAGAGCAATGGGCATATCCAGCCCATTCTTAGGACATGGCCTAGTGAATAGAAGGAAGGGAATGAATGTGGATAACCTCCTTTTTTTTAATATGATGGAATACAGAAATAAATTATAACTTTGTGATTGTTGGGAACCAATATACAGTAGCTCAGAGTACAATGTGCTGAATAGCTTCCTGTTGTCCAAACTTCTTACCTGGCATATTAGTCTCTAAAAACTGAGTCGTAAGTATGTTATTTGTGATAATTGCCTTATGCAATTGCATGGCTTACTGATACCTGAATATGTTTGTGATTTCCTGCTCTGACACCTTTGCTTACTCCCTTTACCCTACCTCCACTGGGTGCAAAACCTAACCAGCCTTTAAATCTATCTTCAAAGATCTTCTACATAAAGTCTTACCTGATATAGCATGTATACGTACATATAAAATACATTTTATCTAGCATATAAATATATATTTATATGCACATTCTTTATACATGATATAGCAGTGGAAGTACACTGGATTTGAGTAAAAGAACGAGAATTCTTTTACTCTCTAGCCATTTCTAACTAGTTCCATTGCCTTCACCTCCTTGTGGGTCAGTTCTTTTATCTATAAATGGAGATAATACTACTTAGATTAGAGGTAGCATTGCCAAGTGGATAGATTACTGGTCTTAAAACCAGAATGAGTATGTCTGAGTATAAACCTTGCTTCTGGTAGTTACTACCTTTGTGACCATGGACACCTTTAAATGCCACAGATAATTCTCTAAGATTTATCTATTAACTCAAAGATAAGTTGAGATGAGTATTAGATAAGGGAATTCCCACACTGGGATTTCCATGTAGACTCATCTCAGGGTTTTGCTGTATTCTCTTGACACTTGGATTACCTGTCTCATGGGGTACTGATGAGGAAAATGATTTATAAACCTTATTTCTATTTATAAACTTTAAAATGTTAGGAAAATACAAGTTGATGTTATCATACCAGACAATGGTGACCTTCCCTCTTCTGGAAAACAATAATACTTTTCTCAATATAATATGACAATTGTCACATGCCTCTTAATTCTTTGTGTGATTGTCCCATCTTCCCTTTTGGATCACGATCTAAGAATCAGAGCTTACGCACAGTGCCTAGCTCTATTAAGTATTCCATAAAAAAATTTGAAAATACATAAACATTTAGATTTAAATGGAATTAGTCAAGGGGTAGAGGGGAACATGGGAAGGGACCAATTTAGGACTGCACTTCATTATCATTTCAATTCAGTCACAAAATTTTCAGTATTGTTTCTGTGATGGCTGTGCAAAAGGGGTATGCATTGTATTTTGTTGAGACATTTCAGTTGTGTCCAACTCTTTGGAACTCCATTTGGGGTTTTCTTGGTAAAGATATTGGAATGTTTTTTTCATTTCCTTCTCCAGCTCATTTTACAGATGAGGAAACTGAGGCAAATAGGATTAATTGACTTGCCCAGGGTCATACAGCTAATAAGTGTCTGAGGCTGGATTTGAACTCAGGTCTTTCTGACTCCAGGTTCAGTGCTCAACAACTGAGCTATCTAGCTGCCCCAATACAACGTATACGATGTGGTTACCATGCAACCTTAATTAAATCAATAGAACCAATCAATCCGTATTTACTAAGAACCTATGATGAGTCAGGCACTGTATTAAATTCTAGGAACACCAGTGCAATGAATGAGGCAATCCTTGCTCATGTGGAGCTTACAGAGTAATGGGAGAGCAATTTAAGGATACATACACACACAGACAAATGCATATACATGTATATAGACATACATACACATATGTATACATTCATATAAAATACATTTTATCTAACATATGCTTATGTGCACATTCTTTATACCTTCTTGCCAAATAAAATGAATCCTAGAGCAGGAATGGAGGAGTGTGCTCTAAGAACTAGCATAAATTTCCCCCTTTCTTCAAGGCCTCCAATTAAGAACACTCTTATGGAACTAGAAAATGAAACCTACATAATAGCATATGTGTATGATCTTTCTCTCTCTCTCTCTCTTTCTTTCTCTCTCTCTCTCTCTCTCTCTCTCTCTCTCTCTCTCTCTCTCTCTCTCCCTTCCTCCCTCCCTCCACATACACACAAATACATATACATGTCAATAGCAATCAAGGACCCACACATATATGTGTGTATATGTACATATATACATATGTGTAAGTTTATACATGATACACATAAAGTATTTTCAAACTGTAGGTTGAAAGGAGGGGCACTGACAGGAAAGGCTCCAAGTAGAAGGCAATATTTAAGATGTGTGTTAAAGGTAGAGAAACATTCTATGAGCTGGACATGAGTGAGGAGTATGTTCCAGATCTGGAAGACAGCTGGTTTAAAAGCACAGAGATAAGCTATAGAACACTGTGGGTCAGGAACAGAGAGAAGGCTTATTTGGCCGGGTTTCACAATGCAATCTGGGAAATAATGTATCATGAGGCTGGAAAGATTGGTTGTGGGCAACACTGTCAAGGTTTTTAAAAGCTGTAAAGAAGAGGGTATTTTTTATTCTGAAGGGAACAGGGAGCCAGTGGAATTCAATGAGTAGAGGACTTATATGGTAATATACATGCTTAAGAAATCTCATTTTGGTAGATATGTTGGGTGTATTTAAGTAGGTAGTGATTTGAGATAGAACGCTCAGGGTCATTATATTTGTAAAAAGCACCCAACACAATCCTAGCACATAGTAGGTACTTAATGAATCCTCATTTCCTTCCTCTTTGGGAACACTGACCTTTCTTGTTCAGTTGGTGGCCCCACCCTCCTTCTACCCCTCATTCTACAGATGTGGACCCTCTACCATAGGAAAATGGGGCACTTAGATGACTCAGTAGATAGAATGCTGGGCCCTGGAATCAGGAAGACTGAGTTCAAATCTGACCTCAGATACTTACTAGCTGTGTGACTCTGGGCAAGTCACTTAATCTCTGTCTTAATCCACTGGAGAAGGAAATAGCAAATCATTCCAGTATTTTTGCCAAGAAAACCTCTTGGATGGCATGGCCCACTGGGTCTTGAAGAGTCAGACACAAATGAATAACTATAACAGCAATGCTATGATAATTGTGTGGTTCAACTACATTTGTGACATGTGGTTCCTGAACATAATCCTTGTTCTTTTGGAGTCTGCCTGTAGTGACTTCTGAGTAATCATTGTGTGATTAGATTCCTAAGGCAATCAAGGCATTGAGATAGACTTCCTCTTGGGAAGAAAAGCAAAGTGGGTGGGAAGGAGACAGACAGAGACAAGGATAGACAGAGGCAGAGACACAGAGAGGAAGACAAAGAGACAGAGACAGAGAAAAAGACAGAGAGAGATAGAGAGAGACAGGGAGACAGAGAGAGATGGAGAGAGAGACAGAAAGGAGGATGGGAGAATAGACAGAGATGGAGAAAAGAGAGACAGAGAAAATAGAGGGATAGACACAGAAAGAGAGAGAGGGAAGCCAAACCTCATTCCCTGTACTTTCTTTTCTAGTGAGCAGTGAGCAAACAACGGAACTGTTCATTATCAAAAGAGACAATACGGTAGATAGAGTGCAGGATCTAGAGTTTGTAAGACCCAGGTTTTAATTGTGCCTCAGACACTTATTAGCTTTGTGACCCTGAACAAATCATTTAACTTCTTTGAGCCTCAGTTTCTTAATCTATAAAATGAGGCAATTGGATTTGGCGACCTCTTAAGTCCCTTTCAACTTTGTATCCCTAATCAACAAATCAAGTCAACATGTTTTTTCTTTCCTCTGATGTTTGCTTCACTCCTCCCTGTCTACATTTTTCATTCCTGTTTTTCATCTCTCTTCTGATCTCTGATCCTTTATTCCCCTGTATTTTCCCTTCACCTCTACTACACGGTATTTCTAAAGTCTGTATTGAATTTTTAAAAAAGATAGGATTGTATTGAATTTCATCAGAGACATAAAGATGAAAGAAATATACCCACAGTTGTGGTGCAAGTTTTCACACATGGCAACTATCCAACTCCCATACCACTTAGACCTACCCTCAGTCTACCACACCTTAGATTAAACAATTAGCTAAAACATTTCTCTATGACCTTCCCAAAGTCCTGGCTGTCAAAATCTTGCTTATCTAACTTAAGCCAATCTATCAGTTCTTGCTGGTTTCATGTTTCCATTTTAATCTATCTATCTATCTATCTATCTATCTATCTATCTATCTATCTATCTATCTATCTATCTATCATCTATCTATCTACCTGTATGTCTGTCTCTCTACCTGTCTTTCTGTAAATCTATCATAAACTACAAAAGGGAAAAAAAAAGTCAAGGGCTCTCACTGAACCATGTTCTTGATTGACCAATCATCTTTAAGTTGTTTCTCAAATGTTCAAATCTTTCTCCTTTCCTGGCTCTCAATCACATTTAGGGTACATAATTCTTTGGCCTCTTCTGTTTCTCCTCCAATCCTGATTGAATCCAATGTTTCCTCCCTGTCCTCTCCCATTTTGATAGAGACATTCTTTACTTTACCTTCCTGTGCCCTTATTATGCAGGTATGTGCCTCCTGTGTTAGCTGATTGGGATCTTTATGGTGGGTTTTTCCCCCTCCTCTTTACATGTGTATTCTGTCACCAAAAGGCACTTTTAAGTCTCCCTTTGCTGTATGTACTTTATACATGCCTGCTAGATAAAGCAAATCTTAGGGCAGAAGGGGAGGGAGCTCTAAGAAATAACACACATTTATTTCTCCCTTTCTTCAAGGTCCCCAGTTAAAAACAAACACTCTTGAGGAACTAGAAACCTAGACCTACAAAACAGCCATCCTTGGACAAAGTAAATGAGAGGACTGAGAAAACAAGAAGGACCCTTGTTAGTATAATCGAGCTTCAGAACTTACGTGTTATAAATACATACACACAAACCCCAACTCTCACATGCACATGCATAGATGTGTATGTATATGTGTGTATACCAATACACACATACATACACACACACACACACACACACACACACATGCACACACACAACAAACGACTGTGCTGCTAATGGCTCCTACGGGCATCCTATACCACCCAGAAGATGGACGTAGAAAGGAAAACCTTCTCTAGCTGAATAATACAGGTCATAGTTCAATGGATATGGGAGAAGGTAATAGCCTCTGGATCCTTGGCTACAAATTGTTCCTTTGCTGGTTACAGTTTCTCCAAAGAGAAATGTGGGCAACCTCTCTAAATAATTGGAGAAAGAAAAAAATGTTGCCTGAAACAATGGTAGAATAAACATGAGACGTGAAAAGGAATTTGCTACTGCCCAACCTTCTTCACTTGGGTCCAATGTAAGTAGTGTAAAAGTCAGGTCCTTGGGTAGCACATTATGCTACTTTGTGACATTTGATCATTGGTAAAGGTGTTTTCCCCACCCTCAGGCTTTCTGAATTTCTATTCACTACCGCCTCCCCTTCCCCTTTTTTTCCTAGTTGACTTTTAAGCAGCTGAACTTTTATTGCCTTGATCATTCGGGAGATTATAAAAGGCTACTTTCTCATTTCTCATTTCATTCAATCCAAAACAATATTCTAAAGGAACTATTTGCTTTTTCATTACATTCTTCTCTGTGATGGCCTATAGGGAATCTTTGGAAAAGAAAACAATGGCTTTTTTTTCAGGATTATAGCTCTTTAAGGACAGGACTCAAAGAAAGGCACCAGGTTTGGGGGGTGGAGCTGTTTTTGTTTGATACATACCCACATACAAAACACACACACATATGCACACATATTCTTAAAAAGTCATTAGATTGAAAAGTCAGGACACCTGACATTTCTTTTTTGTCATCAGTTTGCTATGTGAACTTGGACAAGTCATTTGCCACTTCTGTGTTTCTCCTTGTCTTATAACATGAGGTTGGTGGGAATGAGAATTAGCATGGGCATAGTTCATGGAGTGCTGAATATGGGAAGAGAAAGCTCTGAGTTCCAATACTGGCTCTGGCACTTTTTGCTCATGGTACTGGTTTTTTTTTAATCTTTTTAGGGTTTATTTTCATCATCCCCCAAAAGAGAATAATCTCTGTAGAAGTACTACTGCATGGTACTTCTGTGAAACTGAAATGTAGTGACATGTAAAGTGCTCTGCTAAATGAAAACACTGTAGTAGATGTTATCTGCTACCTTCAGATCAAAAATGATCTAGTTCTTTATGTTTGAAAATACAGAATTTTTTATTGTATCTTTAGGATGCTAGGACATATTACTGAATCCTAAAAAATTCAGCCCCTTACTTCATCATTTTAGCTATGCAAGGCTCTATGCTTCATTTTACTATTGTGTTCATGGCTTTTTCATCCTAACCACCATAGAAAGCAAATGCTCAGACAATCTTCAGACATGGTCACATCCTCAATGACCCTGAAAAGAAAGGCTGAAAGTGGGATTTAATCCCCCCAACACACACACACACACACACACACACACACAGGCACACAGACAGGCACACACACACACAAGTAACATTTACAAAGTCATAGATTTCAATCAAAATCCTCATCTTTTTTTTTGTGATCTCATCTTCACTACAACCCTACCCACAGCAAATACTGTGTAAACAAATTAAAAGACACAGCTGAATGCAAAGAAAATTATAAACCCAATTTTATGTAATTATCAACCACATGTCCATTTCCTTTTTATAAATGACTTTCCCAGATGGTTTCCTGGCCCCTGTAGAAGCACTACCAAGAGTCAATATTGAGAAGGGTCAAATAGACATGGAAGAATTTTATGTATGGCACTGGTTGAGGCTTGAACTAATGAAGGAAGACCTTGTGTGATAGAAAGGTAAATAGACTAGAAGTCAGAGTTCCCAAGTTTGAATCCTGACTCAGACATTAATTAATTGTCTGAATGGACAATCATAACAAAAGTTATATAATCTCTGCGGATCTCAGTTTCCCCACTGGTAAAATGAAGTCTAAGGGATAGGCTTCCTCTAAAAGGCCTTTCCATTGGTGCAATAGATGGAACATTGGATCTTGAGTTAGAAAGACCTGAGTTCAAATAGACCCTCGGACACTTAACTAACCATGGGACCCTGGGCAAGTCAATTAACTTCTGTTTACTTCAGTTTCTTCAGCTGTAAAATGAGAATGATAATAACACCAATAATAAAGCATCTACCTCACAGAGTTATGGGGACAAAATGAGACAATGTTTATAAGGTGCTATAAATGCTTGATTGATGGTAGAGTGGAGAGGATACTCAACCTGGAGTCAGGAAGAACCGAGTTCAAATCCAGCTTCAGATATTTACTGCATTTGTGACTCTGGGCAAGTCACTTAATTAACCACAATTTACCTCCTTTTTTCTCACTTTTAAAATGGAAATAATAATAATACCTACCTTCCAGGGTTGTTATGGTGATCAAATGAAATAATAATTGTAAAGTAATTAGCACAATGGCTAGCACTATGTGAGTCCTATATAAAGGTTATTAGGATCATTATTAATTTTTATCCTATAAGGAATTTTAGAAATTGACCAGTGGCACAAAACTAGATAATGTAAATATGATTTTGCCTGAAGTCATTTAAAAAGCCCTTATTCAGTTCAAAGACATGCAAAGAACTTATTACAGATCCAGAAATAGACAGCCTATTCATTTATACTAGAGTAAATTTTGAGAAAAGCTTTGACCTTTATCCATTGAATCAAACTTAATTTCTTGGTGCTTACCTTATTCCCTGCTTCTGAATTCTTCTATGCTTTTATGTAGTAAAATACAATTTAATAACTATTTGAGGAGGTTCTTTCCATGGGGGGAGCAGAGAAAGAAAGTTGGAGGTAGAGGAACAGAACGCTATAGATTCTATAGATTTAAAATTCAGTGGGTATTTGATAAAAAAAATCTCCCTTTCCCCCTGCAAATTATCTGTTTCTTTGGCTTGCATAATACAGATAATGATGTGAATTTCCAAATCTACAATATACAGGTAAAATCCAGTGTCAGTTTGAGGAAGTTCTATTTCTTGATTCAAAAACTAATGTTTTTTCTTTCCTTTTCACTAAGTAATTTGGGAGAAGAAATGAAGATCCAGATAAGGTAATGGAAGGAGCACCATATGGGATGTCAAAGCTTTTAGTTTGGGCCTCAGCACTACCAATTAGCTGGGTGACCTTCAGGAAGTTGCTTGACCTGTTTGAGCTTCAGTTCCTTCAACTATAAAGTAGGATAATAATAATTACTCTACCTATCTTCTAGGGAAAAGGAGACAATTTATGTTAAAATGCTTTTTTACCTGTAAGGGATGCTATATAAATGTTTTTTTAATCATCTTAAAGTATTAACTATTCCATTTACTCTTAATAGGCTGTGAGTACCATGATCCAATAGTACAATTTATGGGTAATTAATGAAAAACCTTTCTGCCATGTCCTTTGTATTATGCGGAGAAATATGACTTCTTTTCTTCAGAATTCACTAACAAGGTCTTAACTTTTTCCAGAGGTCTGGAGTTGTACAAAACTGAATATTTCTCATGCCAAATACTTCCCCCAGTTATATTTTCTTTATGTCAATTCCCAAGGAAAACTAAGGGCAGTAATTCTGACTCATTTCAAGATTACTCATAAAAATGACCTTTATAAGAGCTATTTGATGTTCTGGACTATGGGGAGTCCTTTAAAGAAAAAAAAAACCGGAAACTGAGAACAAACACACTGATAAAGCTTTTTCCTTCTATAACAGGAGATCAGATTTTGCTAACACCATACAGAATTTGAACACTGAATGGTCTAAGTCTGGTTCAGTATTCATAACCCATAACCCACAAATGAGAGACTGAGTTCTAAACTAAGTAAATCCAATCACCATTCTATTTGGAACAGTAATTAGAGGTTGACTATGGCATTTGAGAGGTTTTGTCTGTGAATGAAACTCAAGCAGAGTAAAAAATTTATTGAAAATGTGTCCAAAATGAAATCCAACTTGTGTATCTGGAAGGATTTCAGAATCTAGAGGCACAGGAAGAAGGGCATTGTACAGTTTTTTGCTTTTTGTTTTTTTTTTTCTTTTTAATGGATGGCTTTGTAGATTAGGGCTTAGTGTAATACATATATTTTTTGTGCCTTCTGGCTTTCATCTTCCTTGAAGTTATTCAAAATAAAGTTGTCAAAATCTTTCCAACATTTCCGGCATATTCCAGTTACTTGCTATTTTTAATCACTCACTTCTCTCAACACCCTTACTCAAACTGCTCACGCTTCAGGTTGAAAAGTTTACCCTCAAACTGCCTTAATGGGGTGGCTAGGGGGATCAGTGAATAGAACAGTGGCCCTGGAGTCAAGAGGACCTGAGTTCAAATCCACCCTCCAACACTTAATACTTACTAGCCATGTGACCTTGGATAAGTCACTTAACCCCAATTGCCTTGCCTTTCCCCCTCAAAAAAGCAAAACAAAGGAACAAAGAAAAAAACCACCTTAACTCTTTTCCTTCTTATGGATATTTCCTCTTGGAGCCTAGAAGTATAAAGATCTGGCCCTGAACAACCTGCCTGTTCTGTCTTCCCATGGGCTAAACTCACACTTGGAAAAAAAAGAGAAATACTGAATATCAGTGGTATCTTTCACTTGCAAATCATCTTCCCTCAACTCTTTCTCACAGAATTAATCCATTTTCATTGACAGAAGTCTTTTAGCATAAGCATACAATCATCACTAAAGAGAAAAATGCTATGAAATTATGTCAACTGACTTTGTTACTGATTGCTCCCTAGAGCAGTGCTTCGGACAGCCTGGGGACTTAATAACTCATTGATGATTGGTTGATTTATTGATTGCTAAGTACCACTAAGTGGATTTCTATTTTTTATTAAATTGAAGTAAGAAACTCCATAATTAATGAAGGTTGCTATGGGTGATATTTGTAGAGGGTGATCCAGAGATTCCTGTTAATACTCAACTTTATTTTCCACATTTATGGATGACAATATTGGGGAAATGTGGATTTAAGTACTCCAAATATTATTATTTAATTTTTTTAAATAAAATAGACTTATTAACTAACCCTCTCATTGTCTACTTTAATCCCAAATCCACTGAAAGGAAAAAATAAATTCTCAGGAGCATCTCATTTCCATCTGATGAAACCAACAGCTTTGTTTTATCTTTATGGGTATTTCAAATTTACTAAAAGGATAGTTTGGGGAACAAAATAAACCCAATGATACTTTTAATGGTAGCCATGTTTACAAGAGCATCACACTATATCAAAGAAGAATCACATTGTCTCTAGTGGCCACTGGCTTTGATTTATTCACTTCAAAATTAGACTTCCCTGCCAAGATTTGTATTCACAAAATACTTTGAACTAGTCTGCTCAAACTCATTAAAAAAAATTTAAAAATGGTTCACTAATATGCAATAGAGATTTTGAAAAAAAAATCATCAGCCAGGGAAACTGGGGAATAGGGACTGTATCATTAATTGTAAGAACATAGAACAATTACTAGTTGTGTGATTCCCAGCTAAGTGATTTAATCTCTCATGGAATCTTTTATTTCATTTGTAAAATGAGGGGAATAAAAGAAGCACCTGGCTCCCAGGATTATTGTGAGAATTGTAGCATTTAGCAAATACACACACATAATAAATCATATATACACATAGGCAGCTAGGTGGCTGTGGGCAGAACACTTGGCTTGGAATCAGGAAGATCACATTTATGAGTTTAAATCCAGCCTCAAACACTTGCTAGTTGTCTTAGCCTGGGGAAGTCACTTAACCCTATTTACCTCAGTTTCTCATCTACAAAATGAGCTAGAGAGGTGAAGAAGGAAATGGCCAACCATTTCAGGATCTTTGCTAAGAAAATATCAAATGGATCACAGAGAAAGACATTACTAACATGACTGAATAACAAAAAAACCACCCAGGATGCATTCGTACATGTATAAACATGTGTGTGTATTCACATACAAACACATATGTAACTTTAAGATGGTACAAACACATTCATAATAGCTTCAGGCACACATTCAGACACAAAATTTATATTTGTGTTTTAGACACACACACACACACATATATGTACACATACATACAGCTATGTATCTACACACATATACACACATATATGGGGGTGCATATATGTGTGTACATACACACATGTACCTATATTCCAGAGGCAACAGTCCCATTGTGCTCTGCCTTGGTCAGAAGACATTTGAAGCAGTAGAGAAGGCCAGATATTATAAGGCACTTCAGAAGTATGAGGATAATGAATTAGATGAGCTCTAAAATTCATTCTAGACACATTCTAGTCTTGAAATGGATTAAAATGTGATGGGAAAAATTTTAACAAAAAGAAAAATACAATAAAACATATGATATTACATTTTAAAACAATGTCAATATGTGGCCCCACAGGGATCCCTTTGTCCTAATGGGGGGCATAGTGACCCCTGTTTTTATTTGAGTTTTACATCAACATACCAATAGAATTGGATAATGAGGAAGGCTTGGAAAAACAAAAGGTATAGTGAGGGGGAATCTGAAAACTGTGGTGGGAAATGTATAAAACTGTCTCAGGGGAAAGGGAGCATATGCAGTTGAAAGAACACTAGATTGGAGGTCAAGACTCTTGAATTCAAATTTGCTACTAATTAGTCATATCACTAAGTTCAGTGTTGTAGATTTGTTATTTATTTCACCTGAAAGTAGATGAACATGACCTTAAAATATTTAGATTCTATGCTCTATGGTGTATCTAGATTGTGTTGATATTATTTTATTATCTACAATGTCTTTGAACACAATGCAGTTGCCCTACTAATCTTTTAACATATTCACTTTGCTGTTGCTTTGTGGGAGTTTATGATTGTCAACTTTGCTAGTTTGAATTTTCCTTGGGCATTCTACTTTACAATCCATTCTATTTCTTTCCCTCATTTATGGGTAAATCTATATGATTAAAATTCTCAAACATAATTGTTATTTATGTTTTTCTTCCATCATATCTTCATATATATATGTATATTATCTTTGTCCTCCTCCTTCCTTACAAAGAAATGAGAAAAGAAATGTGAGCAACACTATTACTTGAAAACTGAAGTGATAAGATCTAGTCCTCTGACTCTTCTTTCTTTACATGGTAAAGACCCTAATTACTACTTCTTTTACGTTCTTTCTTTCCTTTAAAAGTTCTGTTTATGATCCACAATCCAAAGTTATTTGCTTGTAACTATTCCTCCCCTATTGAACTGTCCTCTTCCCACCTGTTTAACCATTGAATATGATATATTACTACATCAAACTCCTTGTCTGTTTATAATTTTGTATTCAACCATCTCCTTTCTCTGTTTTTAGATTAAAGTTCTCTTGATCAGATCCAACAGCTGTAGGGAAATATATATTTTACTATTTCACTTTGGGACAAACTTTACTTGGGTTTTATGACCTTCCCAATCCCCAACAAAGAAAAAAAAGGAAGGGGAAAAAGCCCTACTGGTCATTATGGCCATCAGAAGACTATCCTTCTTCCCATTGCTGTGCACAAAGAATATGAGGAGCTTTATTATCCCTCCTGAAAGGAAAGGGATGACACAGACCAAAAGATATTTCCTTCTCTATTGCCCATCAAGAAAAAAAAGAGAGAAATGAGCCTATTGTTCCATTCCTCACCAGAAAGAACGGAACCAAGAAATTTCCATTTTCTGGCCTGCAAGAAATAGACAGAAGAAAAGGGGGGGGGGAATGACCTCAAATGATCCCCATTATTAAATCCTGACCACTACTTCCAATCAAATAGGGAGTCTCATGATGGAATTCTCAGGTCTGCTATGCTTCTTTTCCTTAAGAGTTGGAAGCATGATATCATCTATATTACTCATTCTGAAGAACACTTTTGAAGGTTAATGGCAATCTCTTTTCAAAGCACAGGTGAGTTTTGTAGAAGCAAGGTCTGGGCCTATTAAGGTACTTTCTCAGTCTGGTGAACCTGACTTTCTAGCAGAAGTTTGTTGGGTTTTTTCTGCCTGGATTGACCCAAGTAGAGGAAGGATAAATCATTGCTTCCCCTCCTCACTTCAAGAACTGAAAGGTAACAATATTAGATTTATAATGATTATATTGCCTGAGCAGACTTAACCCTCCAACCTCTTGAGACAGATTAGTATTCTCTTTTCTGATTCTTTATGTTTATTGTATTCTCTTTGGAACATTTCCCCCCATTTTTTACCTTTATAATAAATTATAAATCATTGCAGTATAAAAGAATTCCTCTAGCCCATGCATTCTTTAAAAAAATATTTATTTAATTTTAGTTTACAGTATTCAGTTCCACAATATCTTGAGTTCCAAATTCTCTCCCCTCCCTCTCCTCACTCCTCTCCCCACCCCCCATAGTGGCATGCAGTCTGATATAGGTTCTAAAAACACCTTCACATTAAACATTAGTCAGGTTGTAAAGAATTATAACCAATGGAATGAACAGAGAGAAAGAAGAAACAAAGCAAAACAAAAAGAGAGAGAGCAGGTAGTTTGCTTCAATCTGCATTTAGTCTCTATACTTCTTTCTTTGGATGTGGCTATTTCTTTCCATCATGAGTCTTTTGGAGTTGTCTTATTATGTCGCATTGCTGAGACGAGCCCGGTCTATCAAATTCAGTTATTACAGATATGATGTATCCGTAATTGTGTACAAAGTTCTCCTGATTCTGCTCTCCTCACTTAGCATGTTTGAATAAGTCTCTCTTGGTTATTATGAAGTCCATCTGTTCCTCATTTCTCATAGCACAATGATATTCCATTACATTCATATACCACAACTTGTTCATCCATTCCCCAATTGATGGGCATCCCCTTGATTTCAAATTCTTTGCCACCACAAAGAGAGCTGCTATAAATATTTTTGTACGTATGTGTCCTTTTCCCATCTGTATGATCTCTTTGTAACTCATTTATTATTAAACTGGAATCTGTGAAATATGTGTGTATGTATTATACATATATATTATATTTCAATAGAAATATTTCCTTTGTATTATTGTATGATCTATTTTATTTGATTTTATTCATGCTAAAACATTATTCTGAGAAGTGATCCATAGGCTGCATCAGACTGCTCCACCAAACTGTTGCTGACAAAAATAATTAAAAATCCTTATTCTAGCCCTTTTATTTTTATGTGAATTATAGGTGTCAATCTATATTGGTTTACAGGCAAGTTGTCATAAACATTTATTAAACATCTACTATGATCCAGATAATATTTTTAAAGTGCCTAGTTCAATGACTGCCCCATAATTGACGCTGTATAAAGTTAGTTGTCATTGCTGTTGTTATAATTGTGATTACTAATTACCAGGACTGTGCTAAACACAAGATATAGAGTAAAAACAATTTTTAAATGAAGCCAAAAAATATAGTAAATTAGCACCAGTTTTCAAGGAACTCATTTTCTAATGAGAAAGACAGCATGCAAACAATTTTGTACAAATAAGATACAGGAGGGGAAAATTGGAAGTAATCTTAGCATAATCTCTACAGGTCACTTACATATTTCTTCTCACTTTTTGAAGATGAGCTCTCTAGTAAAAGAATCACATAAACTCCAAAGTCAAAGGAAGCCTTATATTAGAACCATTGCAAAATACTACTAAACAAGAATCTCTTTGCAATATTCTTGACTAGCAGTCATCCAAACCTTGCTTGAATACCTCAGTTAAGGGTTATCTTACTACATCCAGAAGCAACCAGTTCTACTTGTGAATAGCTCTAACTGTTTGAAAGATTTTCCTTATATCAAAGGTAGATATTCCTTAAATATTAAATTAAATATTCTTCTTTTCAATGTCCATCTTTTACTCTCATTGGAAACTTTGGAGTTCAAGTAGAAAAATTCAAATTATCTAGTTCTGATACCATATTCTCAAAAAAGACCTGCATTAATGATCCTTTCCAACTAATTGTGCTCCCCCCATAAATTATCACTTAAATGTATTTGATATATTCTTATCAGTGTATATCTCATTTTCTTATTAGTATGTAAGCTCCTGGATGGCAAGGACTTTCTTGATTTTTTGTTTTGTTTTGTTTTGTTTTTGAATTCACAGCATCCAACATAATGCCTGCCACATAGTAGATACTAATAAATACTATTTCATTGATAGGTCTTGCAACTACTTTAGATATCTAAATTTCTCCATTTTATGATGATACTATAGCCATGTTCCCAGATTTTGGGGATGCATTCAAAATGGATCCTAAGAGGCCCTAGGCACTGTCTATACTTGTATTCCAGAAACAGAAGTCTACATTTTTTATGTGCACATTTAAAAATCCTAGGATTTCTCCATGCTAAATTAGCTTTAAAAAGAATAGTTCTAGTCTTGATTAGCTACCATATTTTTAGCGCTCAATTTTAATGACACGAAGTATATACAAATGTAGAAATGTACATCTGCTATTTTTTTCCATCCTCACTCCTTGAGAAATTATATCCTTACTCCAAAAAATTCCTGCGCTCCACCCCAACCCCCAAATCACTGACTTACGTACATTCTTCATGGAATCCCCAAATTTGCATGCCCCTAAAGTTCATTTTATAGTTCATTGGAATTTGCAACTGATTCTTTCATGGAAGTAATGTTGTAAATAATGGTTAGTTGGCCAAGTTGACCCGTTTCACTCATAATGTAGCACTTCTCTTAGCCTTAGTTTGCTCATTTGTAAAACAAAAGCATTCAATGAGATGTTCTCTGTCTTTTTGCTCAAACAACCCATAATTCTATGAGGATGGTTCTTGATATAGTTATAGGTAAAGGTGAAATTTCAAAATGGGAGCTTTAGTTTTGGGACCTCTTCATCTCTTTTCTGATACTCTTCTTTCAAAGACTCCAATGTCCTTTTATTATCCTGAAACCTCACAATTAGTATTGTTGTAATTATGATTATTAGCTATATTATTGCAGTCTCCTTAATTTGGATTAGTAGGGCAATTACTACTTCTTTTTATGAGGATTTTCACCAACCCAATACATTTTTACTTGCAATTTCAGTCAGTGTAATAAAGCATAAGGAAACTTTTCAGTCTATGTATGGGAAAACAGGTTTAGGCACACATGATCAACTCTATATTCATGCTGACCCTGCTTGGCTGTCTACTACTGGGGTCACACACTCTGATCTGTCATCTCTTAAAATTTTCCCCATCTTTTCTATGTCTGTATCCACAGACTATTTTTTAAGCTATAGATGTTTATAGTGATTCTCATGGATGTGGTGACAAGTTTTTTCACGAAGTTGGGTAGGATATAGTGGGATAGACAGTCACTGTTAGTATCTATCATAGTTTAAGAGCTGACCTCTAACTCCACCCCTATCCCTGCTCATGGACATTCTACACATCTTTGAAGGCCCAGATTACTTGCTTCCTTTTCTCATTTTGTGTGTCAACAACATTCATCTGATCTCACAGAATTTTTCCCCTATCTTTTGTGTTCTAATTTTATTATATTATTTGTGTAAACATCTAAGTTTCTTTACTAAATTTTTCTCTTCTGGAAGGTAGAGATGTGATATGTGTGTAGACATACATACATACATGCATACATACATATGTGTGTGTCCATTTTTTTCACTTTAAATTTTTTTAAACCTTCCTCAAGGAAGCGATATAACATAGTGGATATAAATCTGGCCTCAAAACCAGAAGACATGGGTTAAAGGCCTACATTGAACACAATGACTGTATGATCCTGGGTAAGTGACATATACTTTCAGTATTCTAGGTAGCATCGTAAGCTTATAAATTGTAGAGATGGTTCTGACTTGCAATGAGAGAATTTTCTCAACTGGTAATTCCCTGTACCAAAGAAAGCACAGGTCCTATTCCTGTTTTATCTCTTCATACATTACTGTGGACATAGCACATTAAAAAATATTTGGTGAATGAATGAAGAGTATTTGTCAATGCCCACGATTCATTTAAGTCCAGAGAGTTTTTTTTTAATTTTAGTAAACTACAGGGAAAGAGATAAGGTTACTTGTTGAGAATTTGAAATAAAGCGCTTCATTGAGATAATTCATGGTACCCAATCACACGTAGGTTACAGTTCGCTTCAGTCCACATCCTACAGGCTTGACACATTCTAGCTTACTATATAATTATAATATGCCACATGTAGAGTTGAAGGCCAGGGGCTAATTTTTCTCTGATGTGCTTTTGATATAAATGAGCACTGGAGGCAGAAAATATGATGGTCTAGTCTCTTATTAACAAAATCAAAACCTAAGTGACTTTCTCAAAACCAACTCTTTGATGTAATTTATGACTCTAAGCAAAATACTGCCCCAGAGCATCATTATAAGAATGAATAAAAGTTATTAAGAAGTCCAAGTTGTGCAAGGAAAATATATTTTCAAAAAAGACTTTAAATAAATATGTACATATATAGGGTGCGTTTGTGTGTATTATATGTGTACATATATGTGTATACTCAAAATACTGTATATATGCATAGTATTTTCAATATATGACAAGCGTAGGTTTATGCTAATTGATTGAACACTATTTGAATGCAGCAGATACTTAGATTAACTGAGCTAGAGTGGACTGGGGCATCAAGATGTGATCACAGTCAGTGAGGAGCAGTTGAGAAAATAACTGATAGATCCATGAGGCCTATAGCTCCCACTCTTGTACTAAGTGGATATGTGGCCTTAATAAAATATCATTTCATCTAATTAGGCTTCAGATGAGTCATCTACAAAATGAAAGGTTGTATCTAGAAGGTCAAGGCTGCTTCTAGCTCGGAAATCATTTCTAGTCTTGCCCACAATTGTGTCCACTCTGACTCAGTAGACCTAAACTAATTGATTAATCTATTCATATGCTGAAACAATGATAATTACTATAATTGCATGATGATATGACCTAGCATATAATAAACTGTCAGGATTCCATCTTCATTTGTGCAGTGCTTCATTGTGGTTTTAAATCTGACCCCGATTTATTGAAAACTTCACCATCAATGTACAAGTTTTAATGCTCAACATGCTGAAAAGATTTTGATCATAGATGTGGTTAGGGACTGTGTCTGCTGTCCAAGACATTGTAATTAAGTGCAGAGATAAAGCTCCATTAAATAATCAGAAGTAGAAAAATATTGATCTTTAAGATAATACAAGCTGATAGCCAAAACAATGGAAAACTACAACAAAAAGCACTATATAATTATGTAAGTTATATATAGTATAGAAAATATAATAATTATATATTCAAATTGCATACATGTAGTCAAAGTACATTTTGCAATCTTTTCAATGTGGTGTGTGTGTGTGTGGGTGTGTGTGCTTATCTGACCCAAACATTCTCATCCCTACAAAAATTTCATGCCATAGGTCTTGGTATGAACTGATGCCATAGATCTTGAGGAAAATATGAAAAGAAAAAATCAATTTTCCTTAATAATTTTAAATAAAATATTATTGATGCATTTTGTAAATTATTCTTGATACATTTTATTGACTTCTTGATTCTTTTAGCCGAAACCAAAAACATTTAAATAAAACTATCCTTCCCCCTGCCAAAAAAGTGATTATTTAGCTACCATTCTTCAATACCCATTTTTCACCTCTCCAAAGAGAGGGAAATGTTTTTCAGCATCCATTTTTCAGAACTAAAACTTGTCACCAACTTAATAAAATGATTGAATTTAGTCAGCTGATAAATTTGTGTTCCTTTAAATTATTATATTCATGTTTATGATATTGTTTCTTACATATAATTTTTCTACAACAAATCACATATTTATAATACAATTCCATTCTACAATAAATCACGTATTTCAGTAACTCAATTAGCTGAGAGGTATAGACATTTATAATTCTACTATATCTACTAAAAAAATAAGATGTGGTAGGAGGGTAACAACAAAAACAATGCCTTAAATATTCTCAACAAATATGATTTCTTCAATTTCTATGTTAAATTATATTAATCTATGTATGATAATTCTATCAAACTATCTATTAAGTTTGGGCATTAGTTGAAGATAGACAATAGTCTGGATGTAACGTAGGGTTGAAGGAGCTTGCTGCTTAAAAAAACCCATCTTTTAAAAATCACTATATTCCAAGTATTGCATGCATTACAGACTATGGAAAAATCATATCAGACTATTAATCCAAAAGGCAATCAATAACAAAGTATACTGTGGATGTAAATATCATATAACATATTACCAGCATATGAAATGTGGTGTATAGTACATTGTTAAACACACATATGCTTTATGAATGTAAAAGTAAATTAGTTATATAGTGAGTGACAACAGATGGACCTTCTGAATTATACATTGGCACTCAAGTATTATTTTAATATTCTTTAGAATATTGGGTTTATTTTCTCACATTTTTATGAAAAAAATGACAAGGTAAGAAATCATGGAAAAATTACAACTGATACCGATTTAAGACAATACCCCCAAATGATGCCTATTAGGATCTATGTGTTTCTATTACAATTTTTAATTCTTCTCATCTTCCTATTCAGTGGAATTAACATAGGAGCAGTTGTTGGATGTCATTATCCTGTTATTATTAATTAATATCTGTTGGAATATTGTACAATTGATGCACCTTTTTTTTCTTAGTAATCAAAGTAAAATTTGAGAATGTAGGCTCATCTCCTCTAGGCTCTCTTTGTAATAACTACAGTAGTAGACAGAACAACCAAGGTGACATGTGCCTGATTTTATTCCCATCTAGCTTCAATCACCTCTTTTATATATTTTGAGAGTTTTTCAATCCATATGGTCTAGAAATTATGCAAAAACATTTAAAAACATGGATCAATATTATGTCTAGGCAATTTTAACAGATTTTTTTTCCTTCTCTTGTCACATGCCCTAATTCCAATACATTTAGGAGCTTGAAATTCTAATGTGGGGATTTATTATTTAATAGTTTATGAAGATAGTGAACTTTTGTGGTTTAATTCTGGCCACTTGGTTGCATATTTCTAGAAAATTGATGAATATTATTTTTCTTTTTTAACACATTATCTATCTATCTATCTATCTATCTGTCTGTCTGTCTCTGTCTTTCTATCTGTCTATCTATCTATCTATCTATCTATATCTCACAGGGTTGGGTTTTTTTTAGTCATTCCATTGAAAAAATCTACATTGTTCTATAGGTTCAGGATTCTAATAGATGAATTTTTGTAATCATCAGCAGGAATGAACTGAACTCATATCACTTTCATGAGCCCCTCCATTTCTAAACACATCTACTTGGTCCAGACATTTGTTAATACATTTTATCAGATGGATTCATGAGAATTTTACTCATTGAGGGCCCTTTAGTTCCACACATAGATCTTAATCATTTCAGAGGCTCCATCTATAACTGAAGCAATATTAGATACATTTGATCCACACAGTACTATGTCTTTATCATCAGTTTCTATTATTGCTCTATAAAGTGGTATCTGTTCCAGCAATGTTTTTGTGTTTCTTCACCTGTTAATCATGCAATCTCAGAACATTTAATAATTCTCTTCCTCCCTTTTTAAAAACAAGTCTTACTATTTCTATTTACTCAGGATATTTACATTTGCTTGGATAGGAAACACTATGTTTTATTATTATTATATAAATTTCTGTTTGGATAATTTCTAAATTCCTTTTCTTTCATTTTACTGTTTCTACAATGCCACCATCTTGCCTCCACCCCCATTGTACTGTTTCAAAGGTGAAGGATGAGGTTGATATTGCAAAAGTGTTGGTTATTCTAATGTTTTTTTTCTTGCCATTTGATCTTATGTTGCCAGTAAGGCTTTTGGAATTCATACCCACAACTTTTTCTTCTCTACGATTCTTTTCTGAAGAACAGTGTATTTATAGGTTTCCCTTTGATCCATTATTTCTATTTTACTTCATAATTCAAAATAAAACTCTTCAATATCTATTTTTTGCTTAGTACTTACTGCGTCTAAACAACATTTTGATACAACTAGTGAAAATTCCTATGTGATGAAGAAGCTAATGATTTTAGATAGAGTTCTAGAACTTAATATAATTGAAATACGTCAATTCATTTATACAATGTCATGGCAAAATTCCATATTTGACTTGGAAGCCATATTCAGTGCTATTCAGGAGAGATGATTTGAGCTTAGGGGTAGAAAAATCATTAATGAATTTTTAGTCTGTCTCCATGAATGTGTTTCATACCAATTATCCTTGATATTATTTATGTTTTAAATTAAGATGAATTTTTCAAGTTTTCCATGTAGATAGATGTTTCCACATTCTTAGTATACTGAAATCTATTATGTATAGGTGTAATATGTGAATAAATCATGAAAACATTTTGTGGTAATCCATAGAGGCAATATAGATGTTATATCACTCCTCTTTTTTCTGTTACCTTTCTGGGAACTTCCTCTGTCAAAAGAGATCAGCAATTCTTCTGCAACTCCTAATCTTATAAAATAACCTGGGGGAAATAAGAAATAAAATGACTTGTCTAGAGTTGTTATTTATTGTTTATTTAAACCCAAACTGAAACCTCAGACTACAAGATAAACAGATGTCCATAATTGACAATGAGATGAAATATCTGCTTTAGAGGTGCTACAGAATTATGGACTTTGCCTACAATGTAGTGTTATTACATCTGCCACAGTTTTTTGTTTAATATTATTTCCATTGCTTCCTTATACTATTGTGGCATTTCCTTGGAAAATTTTACATTTCCACCTGTACACCTTGATTCAAGCTCTTCTTCAGGTTGCCTTCCCAACTTGTGCTCTATTCTCACATTTAAATGCCAATTTATTACCTATGAGACATAATTTAACTCTTCATTAGCATCCATGCAACCTTTGAACAAAACTTAAAGCAGTGGTTCTCAACCTGTGGGTCACAACCCCTTTGGAGTTCAAATGACCCTTTCACAGGAGTCACAGAGGTCGTCTAAGACCATCGGAAAACACATTTCCAATGATCTCAGGAACCGAGACACTGCTCCTCTATCTGTCTCCAGGTGAGTCTACTCACATGCAGATACTCCCACATACAAGTATTAAAGGGCCATGGCATTAGGAAGGTTGAGAACCACTGACTTAGAGAGACAGCATGGTTAGTATGTTTGATAGAATACCAGGTTGGAATTAGCATATGGATTCTCCCTCCGAGACTTGAGTAATCATTGGCAAATTACTTATTCTCAATGAGCCTCAGTTTCCATATCCTGAAAATGAAGACTGGACTTAATGGCTTCTAAACTTCTAGTTCTAAATCTAGGATCCTTTCATCTTATGTTTAGATCATTGGTTTTCTATGGGGCAGGTGATATTGATAGGAGTAGAAAGAAGTCAGATGAGTGAGATACCATTGAGAATGGATGAAATTCCTGAGTCAGAGGGCAATTAGCCTGGGCTAGAATAATATTACTGAGTTCCTTTAGGAAAAGGGATTGATAGTCAAAGGAAGAATTATGAAGACAAAACTTTGATCCTCCAAAGTTTGATTGAAACTTAGCCCAGGGTAAAATGGTACCGTTACCTCATTTGGAGTGCATTCACATGTCTAAAAAGCAGTTTGATTTAGTTACAGGAGCACTAGAATAGGAGTCAGGGGACCTGAGAATGAGTCCCAGCCCTGTCAAGTGTAAGGTGTTGAATTTGTACAATTTCTTCCTCTGTAAAAAGGAAGCTAGATCGTATGTTAAATAGATTGCTAGACTTTGAGTCAGGAAGCTCTGCCTATAAATCTTGACTAAGATGTTTATATTCTTGTATAACCCTGCCAAATCATAACCTTTCTCGGACTCAGAGTCCTCTACAAAATGGAGGCAATATTTCCCAGGGTATTGTAACTAAGGGTCAAATGATATAACACAGGTAAAGCCCTTTGCTAACCTTAAAGGTTATCATCTATACTAATAATTTTTATATACACTAGTAAGCATATAAATAATTATAGCATAATTCCATAAATATTATAATAATTATTATAAACATTATGTGACTTCTACCACTACCACCACCACCATCAGTACTTCTACTGCTACTGCTACTACCACTATCACTACTATGCTAATAGCTTTCCTATGACCTACCTCACAAAGTTATCATTGAAGATCTTTAGAAAACTGAAATACTGTAATAGCATGAGGAGTTTTTTTCCATTGTTTTTATGATCCATACAAAGATGAAATCACCTTCCTTTTCCCATGTACACTCTTTGAAGGTGTAGTGAGTCTTCTTGCAGCCTTCAAGACCATGTAACTCTTTCACCTTTTAACATGTCTGCCCAGTCTCCTGATTTTCTTCCTCACCACCACCTCTTTATCTTATTTCCTATTGAAATGTCATTTCTCAAGAAACTCCAACCCTAGCTGTCTGTCAGACTGACCTTTTTGCTTATGTTGTGAAGAGGGAGAGATCTTGAAGACTCCTTGGATTTAATATTCAAAATTCAGCTATTTCTATCTGAAGAGCTTATTGCCAAGTGCCTAGTCACCTTGAGTCTGTGCATTATATTTCTGAGTCTTTTTATCTATTACCAATATTCTGAGACCTATTTTTTAAAATATTCTTTCATTAACTCTACCTCTCCTGGTTCTGACTCCAAGTATTTAGCAGATTCTTCTTGCCTCACCCTGGTTGATTGGTAGCTCAAGGCCTGGATACCTTGGCCTGCCACTGCTTTCTATCCATTCTTATTATAGCCTTCACATCTTATAGTACTTTTCTGTCGAAGGGCTACTGCTTATACTTATCAAAATATCCAACAAATATTGTAAAAACCTAGAGTTTTTAATATGATTCTCTCTTTCTATCTCTGTCTCTGTTTCCCTGTCCTTTCACTTAAAAACATTTATGGCGGGTGGAGCCAAGATGATGGAGTAAAAGTAGGAACTTGCATGAGCTCTCACACCACCCACCTCCAATACCTGTAGAATATGAGTCTAAACAAATTTTAGAGCTGCAGAACCCACAAAGTGACAGAAGAAAGCAAATTTCCTGCTGAAGGTAGCCTGGCAGGCTATCACTCCAGCCTGGGGACTGAGAAGTCCCAAGTGAGCCGTGGGTCCAAACCCAGGGTGGCCCCAAACCAGTGGCACAGACCAGCTGGAGTATTCTTCAGGAGAGTGAATCACCAGCAGCTGTGGTGAAGATACTGCCACTTGGCTGCCTCTGGAGCTCCTAGGCTGCACATTTTCAGGGGACCAAGCAACCATTCAGAGGGCAATTGCTCTTGCTTTGACCTGCTTGGATCTGGTTGCAGTTTGAGGTTGTGGTGCCGGGGTGAAGAATAATAGCTGCCAGAGTTTGTGGTGGCTGTAGAGTGGGAACAGTCCTCATAGCTCTTTCTTTTCTTTCTTTTCTTTCTTTTCTTTCTTTTCTTTCTTTCTTCCTTCCTTCCTTCCTTCCTTCCTTCCTTCCTTCCTTCCTTCCTTTCTTTCTTTCTTTCTTTCTTTCTTTCTTTCTTTCTTTCTTTCTTTCTTTCTTTCTTCCTTCCTTCCTTTCTTTTCTTTTCTTTCTTCCTTCCTTCCTTCCTTCCTTCCTTTCTTTCTTTCTTTCTTTCTTTCTTTCTTTCTTTCTTTCTTTCTTTCTTTCTTTCTTTCTTTCTTTCTTTCTTTCTTTCTTTCTTTCTTTCTTTCTTTCTTTCTTTCTTTCTTTCTTTCTTATCATCTATTAAGTCTAGAGGTCTGGTATTGTTGTCAGGGAATCTAGGTTCAAATCTAATCTCTGACTTTTAATAATAAACTAACCTTCTTCATGTCACTTTATACCCCTGGGCTTCATCTGTAAAATGATATTAGATTAAATGACCACTGGAGTCTCTTCTAGCTCTAAATCTATGATCCTGTTATCAGTTCCACATTCAGTGCTTCACTATACAGCCTGATGCCTACTTTTATGTATTTTAATCTACCTTTTAAATTCTGGTAGCACTTGGATTCACCTATCTTCTCCTTCTACCTTTTGCTCAGAACCAATTGTTTTTATAAAGGAAAATAAATAAATAATATGGAAGATTCAAGATAGATTACAGTTTTGGGTGGTTGCATTGACTTTTCCCACTATTTTACTCTCTTTTCTAGGAATGTTATCCTCATGAAAGGTGAAATTGACTGTACTAATCTTTCATGATTCTCTTCCTCCCTCTCTGATTCTCCTTCCCAGTGGCCTCTCTTGGCTCATCATCCATCTTTTTCCCCTAACAGTAAGACTCTCCCAAGGTCCTGCCATCAGCCATTTTATTTTTCACTCTACACTCTCTTACTCATGACTGTACCATCAGTACCTAACTGTCAACAATGACTATCCCTAACAGATGATCCTGATATTTATATAACTAGATTTAATCTCTCTCATAAACTCTAGTCAAGGATTACCCACTGAATATTTTCAACTGTTTATCTAATAGGCATCTCAAATTCAACAGATGCAAAAGAGAATCTATAATGTCTTTACCCAAACTCATCCTTGTTCCAAAATTCTATCTTTCTGTTATGGGTAATGACATCTTTCTCACTCAACCAGGTTCATATTCTTAGACTCATTCCCTCTGTCTTTACATACTTAATTATTTGCCCAAGTTTTGGCAATTCTACCATTAAAACTAATTTTGCACTTATCCTTTCACCTCAGCTTATATTCTTAGCTAGCATCCTAGTTGAAACTCTTATCACCTCTAACATAGACTATGGCCGTGCCCTCTTGATTGGATTTCAGCTTCTACTCTCTCTCCTCTTCAAGTCATCAACCACTCAGCTACCAAAACACATACTTTAGAATACAAGTCTGACCATGTTATCTGCTACCTGAAGAACTTTCATTGGATCCTCTAGGATTGCCTCTAGGATAACATACAGGATAAAAAATGTTTTTTCTAGTTAGTTTCCTTCAAGTACTCTATGTTGCAGTTAAACTGATATAATTGCAATTCACTATACCCAACATTGTATCTCTAGCTCCATGACTAGGACATGTACCCTCTCACCTAAACCTCTTAGAATCTTTAGCTTTATTCAAGTTTCTCCTGTCTCCCACTCCCTAAGTGAAACTTTTCCTCCTCCTCCTAATTATTAGTTCTTGTTCTCAATTTGTCAAGCATGTACCTATTTATGTGTATTTGTTTATATGGAGTATCCATACCCAATATCACCCATTAGGATATAAGCTCCTTGAATGTAGGGGATATTTTCAATTTTCTTTTTGTAACCAAAGCACCATAAACATAAAAATGCTTGTAGTATTTTTATCGGATGCTGCCAGTGACTCCGTGTTAGAGAAGAATAGGCCAGGAGGTCACTAACCCTGCTAAGTGTAACAAAGATGACAAAGCTTTGACCCTAATGCCACAAATGTGATTCAGACACCAGCCTAAGTTCGGAGAACTTCATCACCAGAATATTGCCCATCAAATGATAAATATTCACCATTACAAATAAAAAAAATTGTCTGCAGGGAAGCATTATAATTGTGTTTGTGAGAAGAGCAGTTGCACTGACTCACCAAGCCTTGAAATATTAAATAAATTGGGCAGAATAATTTGCCTAGGTATATTGTTTTTTTTCAAAAGAATCTGATTTAGTGGGGTGACTTATATTGCACCCAACACTGCAGTATTTCTTTGAAGTGGCCTTTGATTTAAATCTTTGTTTCTTCAGTGTTTTTATTAGACTTGTTTTATTATAACATCTTGGGCTTTTTGTGTTATTTGTAATTTAGACCATAAAGAGACAATGTGGTATAGTGAAGAGAGTGATAATCAGGAGTCAGGAAGATCTGGGTTCAAAACCTTCTTTTTTCTGACTCTTCCTAAATCTGCCATCCTTGGCAAAGAATTTGCCAGATTTAGACAGATTTAGACAGATTTCTTGGAGGAGCAATTTGGCTTTTGGTCTTCATTCCCAGTGTGTTAGTGAAAAAAAAAGAAGTCTGGATATATATCTAGGGAATGTACTGAATTTTGATAAGACCAGAAGTCATTTCCCAATAGATAAGTGATTGAAGGATAAATAGTTTTTTAGAATAAGAAAGGCAAGATATTAACAACCATAAGAAAGACCACTGTGTATCACTACTAAGAAGAGGAATATGGGGCAGCTAGGTGGCACAGCAAATAGAGCACTGGCCCTAGAGTCAGGAGGACAGAAGTTCAAATCTGGCCTCAGATGCCTAACACACACACGCGAACACACACACACACACACACAGATGCCATGTGACCTTGGACAAGTCACTTAGCCCCAATTGCCCTACCTTCACCCTCCAAATAAGCAAAAAACAAAAAAAAAGAGAGAAATGCTAGTCAGAATAAAATCCAGCAAATCAGCAAAGATGCCAAAAGATGGGACTGAGCATCTATGGTAACATAGACACACTAATACACATTTTTTGGTAGCTCTTTGAATCAGTAGAATGATTTTGAAAAGCAATTTTGGATTGTTCAAATCAAATGACTAAAATCAAATCAAATCCATACCCTTTGACTGAGAAATTCCGTTACTCAGGTTATACCTGGCCTAAGGAGATAATTAATAAGAAATATACACCCATATGCAACAAAATATTTGTAGCAGCATATTTGTGGCTGCAAGAGCTGGAAACAAAGGAAATACCCTTCATTTGAAGATGAGCTAGTCAAATTGTGATACATGATAATAATGGAATGTTACTACACATTAAGAAACAACAAATACTATGAATACAGAGAAATGTGGAAAATTTACATATTCAGATGCAGAATAATGTGAGCAAAGACAAGAACATGTATAGCAGAGAAACAATTTAAATCAAAAGAATAACCACCAAACAATGGATGTTATAAAATTATAAAGAATAAGCATGACTTCAAAGAAGAGATATAGGAAGACACTGAGACTGCTCTTTGCAGAGATGGAAAGTATCCATGTGAGGAATGTTGCATATGTATTCAGACCTCTTTATGTATTGAAAAGTTTTGTTGATTTTTTTCTATTATTCTACTTTATTTTTTTTGAAATTTTTTTTTCATTATATGAGATGTCTCTCTGGGAAAGGAGATTCTGGGGCAAATTTTGGGGCAAACAAAACATAACAATATAATTATTTTTTAAAGAATACATTATATAAAAAGAATACATTATATATACATATATATGTATCACCTCTTTTAAGGGTTCAGAGCTATAGATATTCTATATTTTAATGCATGTATAGAATTACTTTGTCAACTTTAAGGAGCTATTGCAATCTGAACTATTCAGTGGCTCTTAGATGTGTCCCATACATTATCCTATCCTTCTATTTATCCTATCAATACACATTTCTGAAAGAAGGAGCCCAATTTTTACTATAAGCCTCATTTTACATATATGGAAACAGACTCAGAAATCTTATATGACTAGCCAAAGATTACATAGATAAGGAGAAAGAAGTCACTGTATACATCTAGGCTTTCATATCCTCGTCTGTAAAAATAAGGTAGCATATATATATATTACCCTTCTTCCCTTCCAAAAGGCAACTATTTGGCACAGTGAATAGAGGACTGGACTTGCAGTCAGTAAGTCCTCAGTTCAAATTTGGTTTCGGACACTTAATCGCTATGTGGACCAGGACAAGTCACTTCAGGTCTGCCTGCCTCAATGTCCTCAACTTAAAAAAAAATCAAAACAAGAACAGCACCTACCTCCCAGGGTTGTTGTAAGGCTAACATGAGAATGTATTTTCAAAGTGTTTTCCAAACCTTAAAGCATTATAATGTGCTAGTTATTATTATTCATAATAATAATAATCTCAGCCTTTTAATCAAATAAGATTATGAATACAAAGTTATAAAACACTACATAATTGATAGCAAATATCAAGTTCATTGTTTGTTCCAGAATACCATGCTGTCTCAATATAAAGGATGCTGGTTTTCTTTCCAGACTGTAAACTGTATTTTACTATCCTTCTACACAATCACATATTCCTTAACAACAAGACTCTTGATTGCTTATCAGTTATATCCACCCTTATTTCCATTTTAACTGAAATCTACTAAGATAATAAAATTAGCTAAGAAAGGATTGGTGATCCCTGACCTATTCTTCTAAACTTCTTTTACCACTAACATTATGAATCAAATGTACTGACAGAAGGAAAACAAACGAGATCCTTTTACGTTGTTTTCTCTGGCAGTTGCAGAGGCCATATTCTCTCCTGATGCTGTGTGCCAGAGAGTCTATAAAACAGAGCACGGATTCCATTTTCCCTTGGGTGGGATGTGGCTTCTTGCTTCCAGGTGCAACCCTCTTACTCTAAGGGGACATTGTGGAAACAATGAGAGAGCTTTCCTAAGACCACATGCTGAATTACTCAAGAGTGCAGGAAAACCTTGATTAACCAGAATGATGAGGGAAGGGGATCTTGGAGTAATTGGATTTTCTGGTTAACAGGAAGTCCTTTGTCTTCTATTTGTTGTTGAAAGCCTTTCTCAAATGTCAAGATCCAACTTAGTGCCTTAGTAAAAATGTAAGGGCTGTACTAGAAGACCACTAAAGAACCTTCAGTCTGTGTTAGTTGAGTGTTCTAACCCAGATACACCAGTGAACAAAAGTGAAATTTTCTTGTGAGAGAAGACTGAAGATAATAAGATCATAGATTTGGAGTTGGATAGGAACTTTGATTATGTAGTCCAACACCTTAATTTTACAGATGAAGCAATTAAGGACTTGAATTTGAAGTGACTTGCACAAGGTCCCCCAAGCTACAAGTGGAAGCATTAGGGTTGAAATCAAGGTCTTGTCTCTAAAGCTAACAATCCCTTTTCCTGCACCACCTTGGACAATGATGATCATTGTTCAGAACTATGAATGTGGATATGGAAGATTTAGAAGATTGAGTTGAATGTGAAATAACCCTCAGACATTCTTTGTGATAAAAGGGGAATATCTAATATCTATTTGTTTGATTTAATTGAACTAATGACATTCATAAAGATCACAGTGATATTCATTCACATTTCTAAAGCACCTTATGAATCACTCTCCTCAGACAAACCTTATGAGGAAAATAGTATAGTATTATTATTTTCATTTTACAATTAAGAAAATAGTTTTAGAAAGGTCAAAGTATTTGGCTGGGCCATGTACAATGATTACAGACATTGATGAGTCACATTTTTGTTTCCTACATAGAGGAACTCTTTCACACTCACTACTAGCTCGTCTTTTCATACAATCTCAGAGCTAGGAGGAACCTTAGAATTTATCTAATATAGAAGTGTCACTCAGCCTGCAAAACACTGGAGTATAGACTGAATCAGATGAAAATATAATTAGGAAACATTTAATCACATAAATAAAAGTATCATGAAACATAGATAATATTACCATTTAAAAATTGTCAATATGTAGACCAGAGGGATTCTTATATAAGGCTTAATGATCTCCATATTTATTTGATTCGGATATCATTGCTCTGACGCATACTCCTGCATTTACCAGGAAGTCTCATTCTGAGTCTGAGTCCCAGAGAGAAGAAATTATTTTTCCTAAGGCCGCACATCTCTGAAGTTGTCAGAGTCATGATGTGAACTCAGTTATTCTGATAACGGGTCCAGTATTTTTTCCACTCTACCACCCCTTTCCACTTTGGGGCCATTTTGATCAGTAGCAATGTTTTTCTTTGTACAAAACTAGCATTTACTTTTCTGCTACTTCTATCAGTTGTAGACCTGCATTTGGGCCGCAAGTAGAACAAGGCTAATCTCTCCTTCACATCGTGATACTTAAGTTACTTGAATATAGCTTGTATGTCCTCCTTCCCTTTTCTCTCCTTAGTCTCATTTCCTCCAGTAATGCTCTGAATTCCTTCAAAAGAAGCTTATGTGACCAAAGGAAAAGAAAAGTGACAGATTTGTACAAAATTATTTATAGCAGCTCTTTTAGTGGTAACAAAGAATTGGAAATTGATGAGGCTGCCTATCAATTAGAGAATAGTTAAACAAGTTGTGGTATATGATTGTGATGGAATATTACTTTGCCATAAGAAATGATGAGCAAGATGGGTTCAGAAAAACCTGGGAAGACTACTATGAAGTCATACAAAGTGAAGTGAACAGAATCAAAATAACATAGTACACAGTAATAGGATTATTGTAATGAAAACTAAATGTAAAAGACTTAGATCCTCCTCCTCTTCCTCCTCCACTTCTTCCTCCTCATTCTCCTATCTTGGATGACTTCATCTCTATAATGAGTATTGTGTTTTTTGCCTTCTCAATGGACAGGGAAGAAGGTAGCAGAAGGAAGAAAATTTAGATCTGAAAATTTTTTTAAAAAGTTAAAACAAAACCAAATTATATTCATGTTCCATGCTTTCTAGTCCTGTTACTATCCTACAATTCACAGTTTACTCAACTCATGGTTTTAGAAATAGCTCCTGTGTACCATAGTGAAGGGAAGACTCTCACAGGTGGCCAGAGCTTCTCAGAGATCTCCAACATTACGTATGACTTGGGGCTGGACCGGATATCATTAAGATCAATCTAGAACAGAAAAGAATACCTTGAGACAACCCTACTTCAGACTTGCTCTACTGCTTCTGAATTAGAAGACTGATTATTAAGACAGGTAGGAGAAGAACATTTTCCTCCATGTTGGAGGTCTGAATGACTTTTAAATTTTCTCTTTTAAACCTTAGTTAAATTCCTCCTACTGAGATTTTAGATTATTTCCTTCTCCCCAGTGTCAAAGGAGACTGTCTAGAAGATCACAATGTTGTATAATAATGATTACAACATCCCTCAGGCATTTTTCTTTCAGGCAACACAACATGAAACCAACACCCAGTGTGGAGTTGTGGGCTTTAGTCTGCTAATTCTGCAAAGACTCAGCAATAGAAACAGACAACCGTCCCAGAGAAAAGATTATCCACTGTATTAATTTTGACATGAGAAGGCTTGTTGTCCCAAAAGGATGGCATGCTTACTTACATAAATAAATACTTTGTAATGATTCCTTAAGGATCATTAACTAGAAAATCTGCTGCTGGCCCTGTTTTAAAACCTTTTGTATGACAAAGAAAGGCATTTCCCTATAAGAGAGATGGCCTGCCCAGTATTTTGTCAGTGACAAGGTAAATTCTTTCTTCCACATCATGGAGCAGAGGATGGTGGGGAGTCAGAGAGCCCATCCAGATCTTAACTTAGTTATGTTACTGATCTATGTACCTGGTCATCTTGTAGCTCAAGTGAAATAAAAATACATGCAGAAGGAAGGAAATGCTTTTCAGACTTCCCGTACTTGTCCAGCTGTCCTGAAAGGCACAGTTGAGGTAGGGATTCAGAAGCCACATTTCTAGTTTATCCTGGTTAAGTGCCTTTTGTTAGGAAATTGCCACACTCATCTTCATTATCATAAGGCTTTCTAGGAAAAGGAAAAGTACAGTCATTTAAGCAGCATTGTCACCAAGGAGAGATGCTTAAGTCAGAACAGTCAGAGAATGACCATAATAAAGCAAACCCTGAGTTCTCATTTAACTTCTGATACCTAATAGCTGGGTGAACCTGAGAAAAATCACTTAATCCAGTCTGACTCGCACAAATCCCTAGGCCATAACCAAGGTGCACTTTTGCCTTGGTGAAGGAAGTTTCCTTGTCCTGGGAAAATCATAGGTCTTTTGCCTAGTGACCTCATGAGACATCCAATATTTTTAGAACTGGAAATGCACCTTTTAATCAATTAATTCAGGAAAAATCTAGTTATCCAATCAAGTATCAGCATGGTATGGTTGCCCAAACCCATTTTATGATACAACAGAAGAGACACAGTTCTTTTACAATTGAAAGAAGAGTAACTCAAGTGGCAGAAGATTTGGCTTTCAACCCCATCTCTGATGAGTTTTGTATGATCTTGGACATGCCATTTAACCTCTTCAGTCTCAGTTTTATAACATGCAAAATTACAGGGTTAGATAAAATAACCTCTGAAGTATCTTCTAACTAGTTCTAGGCCTAAATGTTTACTTGATCTGTGTCTATGAAGTATCTATGAAGGGATAAATTTTATTTTGGCATCACTTGTCTTGGTGCATGTATGAGAGAAATGACCTATAGGTGTATGCATATCTATGCATGTGTATATGTGCTGTATGTATGTATAATATGTATGTATACATATTATACATACATACACACATACATATATGTATGTCTTTAATTACATATGTATGCATGCGTGTATGTATAATATGAAATCAGCAATCTGGTTTGAATGGCACTTTTAATTTGTCTCTGAAAAGATGTAAGTGTATTCAGTTGGTTCAGGTTCTCTGTTTTAGTGGGGCCACAGATTATCTTCCAGTTTAGATTGGTTAATTCCTTTTTAAAAACTTATTTGAATGAACTTTGATTTAGTTAATGGATCAGAAAAAAAGACTTCTTATGGAGATTTACTTCAATTCTTCCATCAGAAATTGGTCTTATTTCCTTCTAATGAGTTTTAATTTCTCATGAAGACTGTGACCTCAATCGTCTCCTCTCCTCTCCTCTCCTCTCCTCTCCTCTCCTCTCCTCTCCTCTCCCCTCCCCTCCCCTCCTCTCCTCTCCTCTCCTCTCCTCTCCTCTCCTCTCCTCTCCTCTCCTCTCCTCTCCTCTCCTCTCCCTCTCTTGTCCTCTCCCTCTCCCTCTCCTCTCCCTCTCCTCTCCTCTCCTCTCCTCTCCTCTCCTCTCCTCTCCTCTCCTCTCCTCTCCTCTCCTCTCCTCTCTTCTTACTCTCTTCTCCTCTCCCTCTCCCTCTCCTTCTCCCTACATGCATGAAGAGAAGGAAGCCTAAGAAATGTTCCCTCACCTTTGACATCAGCAAATCAATTGACTGGACAATTACCTCAGATCTATAATTTAGATAATCTTTATTCTCAATTTCACTTCATACTTGGTAAAAAAACAATTAAAGAATTCTCTTTCAAAGTAGCTCATGCTAGCTGATTAAAATGATACATTTATGCTGGCATTCTACCCATTAAGGACTGATGAAGTGGTTAAAAGTTTTATAGGGCAGAAAGTATGCATGATGTTACCATTCTTCACAGATTTAAGAAGGATATTTTAAGGATTTTATCTTCAAATCCTACAAAATCTATTAACTGTAAAAGTATTATATCCACACACCCCCATCAAGAATAAGTGCTCTCACTCCCTCCAACCAGCAACCCCTATTTCTGTGAACTTCCCCACTCCCTTCTCTAGTTCTTAAAATCTGCAAAGATGAAATTGATGGTCTCTACAATATGTAGCCAAAGACCAAATCAAAGCTGGCTTTTAAGAGTTGAATCTTATCCAAGGGTGGAAGGGAGTTGAGGATGGAGAAAGAGAGGAGGAGTTTCCAAAAAGTTGGCACCCATTTATCTTTAAATTCCTTAACATCAGAACACCCAAATCTTCTCAATAATCTGTTTGTTCATATTATCTTGTTTAGCCCAAGGGCAGCTACAAATGCAAGCAATCTCATGCCTCAGAGGGTAAGGACATGAAGGCATCGTATAGAGATTTCGAATGTATTTGTTATGACATGGCCCTCGAGAAACCTAATACTCTTGTTGAAAGAGTCATAGGAGTGGCTTGTTGAATGATAACTTGATACACTGCAGCAGAAGTTAGAAAGTGTGAAAACTGGGCTGTCTCTCCAAAAGGATGTTCTTTCCTTGCAGAAAAGAAGAATTCTACAGTTATTTCATTTGTAATTTAATGTTCATAACTTAAACACCAGTTTGTTCTTAAGAAGACACTAGAAATGTTTCCTTACCCAGACATTTCAAATAATGTTGGTTATGTCAAACATTTTATCTGAGGTAGTTGCCCTCATCACTAGGTTAGTGCTTTGTTCCTAAGCACCAAATACATTAAATGATGCCTCTCTGGTAAACCCAATATCTCAATCTAAGTGTGTAGTTAGTATTGGACTATCTCATGGAATCTAAAAGAAGCTTCATTCTAGATCACTTTAGTTTTTTAAGAGTCTGGTTTTGCGGTTTTTCTGTAACTGTCCATTCTCTGTATAAGTTATAGAATATTCACTTCATAGCATTAGACTTTCCCTTTGGAAAAATATTGCAATGTTTTAATTTACTCTTCACATTTTCATAGTGGCTTATCATAACTAATTAAAAGTCCACCATGCATTAGGCCTTACAAAGAGCATGAAGAAAGAACAGGGATCTGCCACATTTCCTTAAAGCTTCGTCTATCAAAATTGAAGCAAAAGCTTTCATTGTTGTCATCTCTGATTAGGTTGCAAATTGCTTGAGTACAGAGATTATATATATATATATATATATATATATATAGTTTGTTTTCATTGGGGGGAGTTTGTTTTGTTTTTCATTTTGGATCTGTGGCACCTCGCATAGAACTTTGGATATAGTTGAAACTTAGTAAATGTCCATTGAATTGATTTTGGAGGCAGCATGATCCAGTGGAAAAGATACCGACTATGGCATTTTAGGACCTGGATTTGAATTCTACTTCTGATGCTTATAAGCTATTTATGTGACCATACAAAAGTCACTGAAAATTTCTAGGTTGTGGTGTCCTCATGCATAAAATTAAGGGCTTAGATTACAGCATCCCTAAGATTTCTTCTAGTTCTAGATAATAATTATGATGTTGATGATGATGAAAATAAATAGCTAATATTTACAAAGCACCTACTATGTGTTAGACACCTTCTTAAGCACTTTGCAATTGTTACCTCATTTGGTCCTCACCACAACCCTATAGAATAAGTGCAATTGTTACCACCCCTACCTTACATCTGAGGAAACTGAGGCAAGCAGAGGTTAAGTGATTTGCCCAGGGTCATAGGGCTATTAAGTGGAAATCCTTTGGTATGTTCATTCATTTTCAATAAATGCTTATTAATTATTTTCTTAGTGTAAAGGATAAAACATGGTCTCTGTCTTCCGTGAGTTTAACAGCTAATATTAAAAACAAAAAATGCAAAAATACTAATGATACCATTTTGACTGAGCACATTAAAAGAGTATCAGATTAGATAAGGGAAAGGACACCTCCACATGGAAGGATTACATAGGATTTTGTGCATCTGGTGGTCTTTGAATTGACATAACTCAGCTCCTAAATTACTAGTGATTCAGACCAGAAGAGTTTTTAACACTGAAATTATCAGTATAATGATGACTGTACAGACTGGATAAAGAGACAATGTATGGTACCTAGCCACCCATAGACAATGTTTGGAATTCCATATAAGTTAAAGAAGTCCAGATTCTTCATTATCTCCTTTTGGTGGTGGTGTTTTTATTCATTACCCTTTCCTTCTGGGGTGAAGATGAAATAGCCAAGAGTCAATGATTCAATATCTGCTTCCTTAAACAACTGCTTTCTGTTAAATGAACTAACAAGTCCAATTTCCTCCTACATCCAAAGTCAATCCCTGAACTGGGAAGTGAATATCTAAGATGCCTCCTGCCTCAAAATTCTGAGATCTGTCTATCAAAGTCACATATCTCATTGTTTGAAATATGGAACTGCCATTCTGATATATTTCACTGCAAGAATCTGTCTATCATATCTGACTCTTGCTATTTCAATTAGAGAATCTGAAAAGGAGGTGGATAATACCCTGACTTCCCTGTTCTTTTATGAGATCATGGCCTTATTCATAATAAGTCTTTATTTATTAAATAGACAAATGAATGAATGAATGATCATCCTAACTACTTTTTGTCCTCCTACTCAGGGACCCTCTATTGATGCTATTTACTTTTACATAGTGGTTGGAAAGAAGCAAAATTTCATACATGTGAGTTAAAAGAGTTATGTTTTGTGAACTTTTAACTAGCAAACAGCAGTGAACTAGAAATCAGGTGATTTGGGATTAATTTTTTGTTCTGTACTGTGAGACTTTGTGCAAGTTTCTTTCCTTCTCTGAGCTTGTTTCCTCAACTTCAGAATGAAGACATTGGGTGAGATGATCTATGATCTTCCTTGCCCTTCTAGTATATGATCATTTGAAATTTTACTACCAAAGAATTTCTCAAGATCCACATGATAATTATTGAAGAGTAGTCATGAATTTTATTTAAATTTAGAGCCATACCTGAATTCTTCATATAGTTTTCTCTTTAAGTGGAATAGGGGAGTTTTGGATCTTGATTTGAAGGACTGTGGTTCAGATCCTTAATCTGCCATGTGCCCTTGGGCATAGGACTTAAGCTTGAAAGTCTTCATTTTCCTAGTGTGTACAGCAAGAGAATAGGATGAGATGGCTTCTGAGATACCTTCTAGCATATGTCTGTGATCTTATGTTCCTTTGATCGCAAGACCTATTTAACTACTAACCGTCATTTACCTAATTAGATGTGATAACATATACTGTTAACACTGTAAAAGGATTTTTTTTGTCTTTTTGGACTGGGAAAGGCAGGGCAATTGGGGTTAAGTGACTTGCCCAAGGTCACATGGCTAGTGTCAAGTGTCTGAGGTCAAATTTGAACTCAGGTCCTCATGACCCCAGGACCAGTGCTCTATTAGCTGTGCCACCTAACTGTTCCTCACTGTAAAAATTTTAAAGAGTGAAGTGAAAACTAGGAAAACAAACAGTATTAACATTTCAAAGAAAAACAAAATTAATTAAAATCAGACTAAAGACTCTTATCAAAGCAATGACTGACCATGGCTCTGAAAGAACAAGTATAAAACATGCTGCCTACCTCCTAACAAGGGATGTTCTGAAGGGGCAGAATGAGATATGGCAAGTATGAGGATTTTTTCTTTTTTTTTACTTGTCACTGTATATTTTCTCCAAGAGTTGTTTTTCTTTTTTTTTTTTCCATTTGGGGCTTTGGAAACAAAATAAATATAAAATAAAGAAGGGAAAAAATGGTTATTGAAATATCTAAAATGCATGCAAGAGAGCAGAGAAGCACAGGAAATACAACTAAGCAGGGCATGTTTAAACATATCTCTTTTTTTTGTGCTTTTGGAGGGCAATTGGGGTTAAGTGACTTGCCCAAAGTCACACGGCTAGTTTTTGTGTCAAGTGTCTAAGACCGGATTTGAACTCACGTCCTCCTGACTCCAGGGTCAGTGCCATATTCACTGTGCCACCTAGCTGCCCCTTAAACATATCATCTTGAATGTATAATATTACAAAAATTGTAATCAATAGAAATTTGAAAATTCACATATATTCCTTTTTGTAGGATATTTGTACAGAGAAATGTTCATTCATTTTAGTGCATGTAAAATTTTAAATATTTTAAAATAGTAAATAAAAATTATTTTGAGTTTCTTAGGTGGAATGTGACAGGATCATTGATAAAGGGATAAAAGGAACTTTAAGAGGCCATTAAGGTTACCCATTCATTTTACAGATGAAAAAAACTGAGTCACAGAGCTGTTAGATGAGTTGTCTGGCTTCACAGAGGTGATCAGCATATGGATCAAGATTTGAAGCAAGGTGTTCTTGAATTCAAGGCCAAATCCTTTCCATTATATCATATTGCCTTTCAGTCATTTGGTAGGGTTTTTTCTGGACTCTTTCCTATATCACTTCAAGTAGGCCTGGGACACCTCTTGCCATGATTCCCACTCACAGTAAAATGGTATAAAAGGATTGTTACCTCACACGTGCTCCATCTTTCCTCTGACCCTGGGAATAAAATCATTTCAATTACTCCACTGTCAGTAAGACAACCATTTGTGCAGGTTGTCTTTGCCTGGACTATGTTTCCCCCTCATCTTTGTCTAATGAAATACTTCTTTTCCTCCCATGTCCACCTCAAGGTCCACCTCTTCTAGCCTTACTTGATGTCCTCTATCTACTATTCCCACCCAAAGGCCCCAGCCTTTCATCTGCAGCTTTCCTTTGCCGCTCTGAGAATCAACTTTTATTACACTTATTTGTAGGTCATCACCAACACTTTAAAATAATAGCTAACTTGTAAATTGTATTTTAAGATTTGCAAAACACTTTACAATTATACCCCCATTTGATCCTTAAAACAGTGCTTTATAAGATAGGTGGAATTTATGGTCCCCATTTTATAAATGATAAAACTGATTCTGAGAGCATTTTGGTGAATTTTCCAGGGTCACAGAGGTCACAAGTGTCTGAAATCAGCTCTTCCTGACTCTAAATCTAAGACTCAATCTACTATGCCACCTAAATTTTTGTCTTCCTGATAACATGGCAAGTATTTATATATTTTGTATTTTTGTCTCCTTGTTCCTATCACAATGCCTTTAATATTGTAGTTGCTGTAAAAAGATTTGTTGATGATTGAATTGAATTCATTTATTTTTCAGGTTAAAAGTGAAAGGCTCTCCATACCTTCACATGTGTTTCTTCAACTTACGTCTTTTGTCAAGGATTAGGATCTAGTTCGTGACTTCAAACCATAGACGATATTAGGGAGAAAAGTTCAGACTTCAGAAAATTTCTAAAATAAGCTTTATTCCATGAAGAAACTCAATTGTAATCATACATTGAAACTGCTACACATTGTATAAGTATTAATAACTAAAATTTCTCAGTTGTTAAAACAATATTTTTTCTCATCCAATTTTCCAGAAGGCTTTGTAGCTCATAAAGGAAACATGAAATCAAATACCAAATTTGAAAGGGAATCAGGTAATTTTCTAAAAGAAAAATATTAAAATAACAAAATGTAATTTTTCTTTTCATGCTTCAGAGAGGAGACTTTTTTCACTCTCACAAATATTTGTAGACCTTTGATTGTTATCTTATACCAATACCTTGAGTTTCTGAGAAATGGAACTACTTTGCAAAAAGACTACATGACTTAAATCATTATTAGTTATTCATTCCCATTATTGCAAAAAAGTATGCATAGTCCTAGGCATTCCAAAGTCCAAACCCTTCCTGCTACTTTGACAATTTTCTGTCACCAAATATTTCTGTGGAATGTTGGTATGCCTAGCCAAAAGATTAATCAGATAGACCACAGGGTTGCCTATTAAGCAGCCTTATGAAGTCAATAATCAATGAATGAAGACAGACTTGAACAATGCACAACTGTGGTCACAATGGCCCTTAATTAAGAGTTGTCATGGTCTGTTGCTTCCCAAGTTTCTTTTTATGGTCTCCCCCCTTCCCCATACACAATTCTCTCCCTTCTGCCAACCTCACTTTATTTCCTAAGGGAGGGTAGAGCTAGTGAACTTTATGACTAAAATTGTACATGTATATGAACAATTATTAAACTGAAATTGAACATTCAAAAAATACCCCCACTGACAGAGCTGCCCTATATTTTCTTAATGGTGAGAACTGAGGCAATTTAGGCAAAATTGGATTCAACTAACAAGTTTGACCTGTGTTGTTGGCACTGTTTGGAGATTCTGTTATTGTTGCTATTGTCATTATTAGTGTCTTTAAGAAGAAACCCAAAATATAAAATGGATTATTATTGCTTTGTGTCATTTTTTATCATTATCACTATTAATATTAAACCACAAAATTTTATAATGTCTGCCTTCCTAATTCTTTCATTATTTAGGCTATTTGTGGATATTTCCATGACTCTGAGAGGCAGAACAAAGGTCATAAAACCAGAGATTTAGGGTCTCAAATGGATTTTGAAAACCCTATAGTTTAACCCTTTCATTTTAGAGAAAAGAAAACAAAGACTCATAAAATGAAGTAGCAGAGTGAAAATTTGAACTCAGGTCCTCTGATTCTAAATTCATTGCTCATGATGTTGTGCAGTCCTGTTTTTCCTGAATTCAACAATTCATGGAAATTCAATAAATATTTATTAAGTTCCCTTAATGCCCTGTGTCAAAAACTGATGTAACAATGATTCAAAAAGACACGTATCCTTAAGATTACTGTCTACTAATAAGGGAAAGAACTATATAAACTCATAATCACAAGACAAGTTAGAATTAAAAAAAATGAATAGGAGTAAATAAACAATGCAACCCAAGCAAGTGAAGTTGGAAGAATAATTTCTGTTTGTATTTGATTAGATAAAGTTTCATGGAGGAAGTGAGCTAACTGTTGAATGAACAGAGATATTTGGGTATTGTATTCTAGGAAGAAGAGATAACATGTAAAATCAATAAAGGTGGGAGCAAATGTGATGAGACTGAGGGAAAGAAATTGATCCCGTCTGGCTAGTTTGCAGTCCATGAAAGTAATCAGTGGGTGGGTAGAGACCCACCAGTTACAGAATTCCCATTTTATTCAATAGTATTCAGAAGTGGGTCACAGGAGTTAGTTGAATAGGAAAAGACATGATCTTTGCTGTGCATTAGAATAATACTTTGGGAACTTTAGAATAACTATATAGGAGAGGAGAAAGACTGTAGTAAGCAGGCCAATTATTAGAATAGTAAAAGTGAGATGAAAGGAGGACCTAAGGAGTTGAAAAGATGGCATATTTCATCACATTTAGGACAGCTGAATATGCATATCCCATTATTTACATTTATAACTCAATCTCCCTAACAAAGGATATCAGGATATTTTCCAAATATCTCACAGACAAATCACAGTTCTTGAAAAATGAATTGAAAATTCTTTCACTCACAACTTCACATTTTGAATTTTATTAATATTTCAGCATTATTTCTTCAGACCAATGATTAGAAGTCTTTTGAATAGCTGTAAACATGAACTCAATCAACTTAATGTTATTCACTTCGAGAAACTGTAGAAATATGATTAAAACATGAACAATTGTTTTGGAACCACATTCCTAACAGTTGAGATTATGAACTCTAGATGGCAGCATTTATGAAAAGTTAACTTACAAGTTAGGCAGGAGTAAAAAAATCTTACTGATAACTCTTTCAGTGCCACTGCAAAACATTGGATGTTTCACAGATGAAGAAGGAAGACACATATTAGAGTAATTTATACATACATACAGATGGATAGATAGATAGATAGATAGATGGAAAGATAGATAGATAATTTATATAAATCAGATAGGAAAGCTACACCTACAATACCATACATAAAACTATCATCCAGGAAAAATGCTAGTTTGTTTTTAAATAAGGATTAATGTAGCAAATTATTTAATATACTAAGATAGTAGGTGAAATAACATTTTCTTTCCTTTCACATTGTTTTACTTTTTTATTATTGACTTTATTACAATAATAACCATATTTATCCCCCCCTCCACCTCCCCCTTCCATACATGTGCATTATTCCTCCTGAGGAACTCAGGGGAATAGGACAGCAAGTGGTTAATTGTGACAATTGAGCAAACCATACTGACTCCATCTTGTGACAATTCTGAAGCTATCTCACTTCCCTTTCTATTCCATTATGCGTCTATTTCAAATTCTGTCTTGTGAGAAAAGTTTATTAGTTGTGGGAATTGGGAGAAAACCTTATTGAACTGTTTGAACCTAACGCTGCATGGCTGGTAAGCCAGATCAACTTTTCCTGCTGCTTAGAGACCCTTAATTAAGTATCTAGGTTATGCCGACCAGAAACCTGGTCAGATCTGAAGACTGATGCAAGTTTTCTCATAAATATAAATCTCATGAAACCCATATATCTTATCTGAAAACTGATTGATCCATCAAGTATTGTTTCCATGTTCCCTTGATAGCTTACAGATACGTGGGGGTGGGAGTGGGAACCTTCTTTTTCTTATTTTAGACAACTGAACCTGTTCATTCTCAACCCTTCAACTTGGAAATTCCCTAATTTTTCATACAATTAGAAATCAAATTACCTGATGTTGTAATTAATGGCTTTTAGTTTATAAAGGTCTGTTTCCCCTTGTATTCAAAGTCCAGGCCTAAGCCGAGAAAGCCTGGTTCTGATTTATCGAGTAATTGGCATATGTTGCTTAATAAATTGAAATGCTCCCAAACTTGAACCTCGTTTACTCAGCCATTTTTTTCATCTTTCATCTGCCATATTACCCTAGTGAAGCTTTTCTTAAAACAAAGTAAAAAACAAATGGGCTAACTTTTAAACACAACTAAAACCAGCAATCAATGTAAATGATGCCACATCCACAGTACCCTCAAGGAGAGGAGGGAAGTATGTTTTATTTTCAATTTTCAGTGCCTAAGATTGTTCATTTCAGTTCAGTTCAGTTCAATTGAACTACTTTTACTGTTGTAATTTATACATTAGAGTTTTCTTAATTCTGATTACTTTTTCATATTCATATTCCCAATTCTCTCCAAATTACTCATATTTGTGATTTCTTATGGCGTCTTACTGAACCTGTATATTCATGTATAATAATTTGTGTGCCCATGTTTATAGCCACTCTTCTTTTTTTCTACCACAAAAAGATTTGCGTTTTCTCTTGAACACAGAATTCAATCAGATGAAAGACTTCCCCAAAAGGGAGTAGAGGTAGAGGGAAACTATACATCTGAAGGATATTTGTGTTAATACATGCCACACACAGCCTCCACGTTATGATCAACCATATACAACAGCAGAAAAGAGCTGTGAAAGTACAGTAAATTCAGATTGACATTACTCAAGAGGAATGTAAATATACAATTTTGAGGTAGCCATTTTGGTGTCATTCTTGATTAGTTCCAATATGATAAAGACAGAAATGAACCACACAATTTCCCCATATATTCTAAGTTTCATATGTGGCCTTTCTTGAATGATTTGAGTTTTGTTTTGCTTTTCCTTTCATGTGGACTCAGCCTCACAGTGTTACAGGAGAGGATGGGATCATTCGTCATTGTTTCTAAGAGTGACTAATGAAGCATATAATATATAATATATATATTATATATTATATATATTAGCTTATGAAGGCTCAAGAAGCATAAGGACATAGAATGGCTTGATTTATTCTTTGAAGTATGACATGGATTCCTTGGATATGATTTGTTGCATACTCTGGAAATACAGTTTGCATATTAAAAATTAAGAATTATTTTTAAATTAAGACATAAAAATGAGATGGTTGAAAAAATTCATATTGGGGCTTAAAAACAGAGAATGTCTTTCCCCATTCGATGTGTTCCTTCTACTTTGTCCTTGTCATGTAACTTCACTCATTTATGTCTCATAGTTATTTGTGCCACTGGATCCTCTACCCTCATTTGATTAGAATATCCAAGAGTAGTCCTTGGTCATCATTTCCTATAGATCTCCAGTTACAAGACCAGTGTCTGTCTGAGAGAGGTACTTATTCAATGTCTGTTTGATTGAATTACTGCAAAAAAAATCCTTTGTTTTCATCTTTGAGCACAATACTATAGTTAAAAAAAGTCAGAGTGACTATTGGTGTAAATCTTGTTTCTCCTTTCCCTGTGGACCCCCAGAAATACCACTGTTCATGAGTTTTTAATACAAAATAAACCAAAAGAGTTGTTCATTTTCACCTACATATCCACGAAATGGGACTTCTTCCAGAATTTAGCTGATTCATCTTTTTTATAAGTCAAGGATTATGTCTGTCTGAGCAGCAAAAAGGAAGTCTTTGCAGAACCACTTTTTGAAACCAACCTGCCATTGAGATAGACTTTTCAGGGAAAAAACAAATTAAAAGGCACAGCAAAACAATGTGGTTGCCACACAACAGCCAATCAGGATGGAGCCAGCTTAGCCCTTTAAGTTAAGACTATGAATAATGTACAAAAGAATTTTGGATAAAAAAGTACCTCAAGGGTAGAAAACTGATGTTAATCACAGCATTGTTTTTCATGAAACTAAGAATTCTTTGAAGTAGTTATGCTGCTTCCTTTCTATTCCCTTGGTTATATTTTGTTTTTGTAATGTTTATTCAGTCAACTTCGTTATTTTTAGGACATATCTAGTCTTAATGCTTTCTCTCCTTTTTTTTGATTAATGTTCTTTCAGATTTCTTGAGTTGATTTATCTTTGTCAAAATTACCTCATAGAGTAATGCTCTGGACATAAATCCATTTCTTATGGCATGTTATTGCTTTTGGAAAAAATGCTTCATGTGGAGATGATTTTTTTCAGCTTTGGGGCAATATTTTCCATTCATGTAACAAAAAGCTAGATTTTTTTTAACATAACATTCAATGGCTGACCTGACATAGAATTTGTATAGTGATGCAATGCACAAGAGCTTCAAGTGCATTCTCACATGAACCTAAACCATATACGATAGATAAGATGGATGGACTTTTGCCCTTCTATTTTTTGTCTGATGAATTTCTATTAACACTTTAAAGCCTAATTTGTTTCCATTTATTGGCTATACATTTTGGAGTGCATAGCTAACATACTGGAGTATATCCGGAGAAGGATACCAAGGAACATGAAGAGAATGATGACTACATCATCCATATAAGGTTTAGTACAGGAGCTTTGCATAGAGGAACTTCCCAGAATTACTATGCTTGGCCCATAGAGTGTAAAAGCAGACACAATGGGTATAAATGATAGAAAGGCAGATTTGGTCTTATTAGAAGGCCAATTTTCCTAATGGTTTGAGTCATCCATTAAAAGACAGAGTAAAAATACCTTCCAGCAATTACAGCTATACAGAAGTAGAAGGAACCACCTTAGGAAAGAATAGGTATACCTTTTTTTATTTCTAGAGAGTTTCAAATAGAGAATGACTGGCCATTTGCTAGGATTCCATTCCATACATGCACATATGTGTTTATATATACACACACATGTACCCATATATCTATATCTAAGCATAAATGTCTACATATGTGTATTTGTGTGTACATATACATACATAAACACATACATATATCCATGTATACACACACATATATATCTTTCTTTCTTTATTTGTTTTTTTGGATCAGTAGGTGACCTTTGAGGTTGCTTCCAAATTTTGTTATTCTGAAATTTGGATATCACATGTTCCATGAAGTTATCCCTGATCAATCAAGCAATGAGCATTTTTTTTTGGTGGGGGGATTACATAGGGGTTAGATTATTATTTTTGAGTAGGGAATTCCACGTGAGAAATTCTCCAATTTAGAATAACTATTCTACAACTCTCACTTTTAGAAAGTTCCTTGGGACAATGAGAGGTTAGGTCATTTGTCCAGGATCCCACAGGTAGAATATGCAGGGTTCTGGACTTTATGTCTTCCTGATTCTAAGGCCATCTTTTTCATTAGATGCAACATTTAGGCAGAGGAGAAAACAATGGCTTTAGAATCAGAGGACCCAAATTTTCTCAATCCCTCTCTTCTCTAGCCCTCTTTCAGAGTGTGCTAAAGCCTGGGTTACATTTTAATGGTTGTAAATAGTTCAGAGAACTTGAACAGGACACCTGAAAATGAGCGATTTTATATATGCTTTGATATCCAAGGGGCAAATATTATTTTTTCTAGATAAATACTCATTATTAGAAATAATACAAGGAAACAGATTCAGGTCAGAAATGGCATGGTGTTTTTGATAGCTGATCACAGTATCATAAGAACTTAGGTTCAATTTCTACCACTGAGGCACATTGGCTAAGTGATCCAGGGCAACTAATTCAACCTCTAAGTGTCCCAAGAAACTCCTTAAGACTGTCAATTGCAGAGAAAGTATTGAGCTGTCTAAGTAGAGGATTCCTGACTGGGATCTCCCTGCAACAATGAAATCACAAAGATAAAAATTAGCAAGTCTTCAGTTGGTCTTGCTAAGCTTATCTATTATTATTACCATGGGCACTCTCTTAGGGGGAGAAAAATCCTTTACTTGTTAGGGAGAAACAGAACTATCACTAATTATTTTCTTCTTATAAGATGAATTCTTCTAACATAGCTTTATCCTAGTCCTTTATCACCACCATCTTCCTACATTCCTTCCCCCTTCCTAACTCTCCCCCTCTACTCACATTCTCTCTTCAACAAGAAACAAACCTAAAGGCTAGGTGACAGGTCGAGAGTTGGGGGTTGGAGAGTGAGAGCCAACAAAACATTGTGCTGATCTGTTTCCTTTTCTATTTTCTCTTTGTTATGGTAAAATAAATCATCCATAAATTACTAAATGAGGAAGAGAGGAAATATTTTAAAATAGTCTGTTTTTCACTAATGTAGAATTTAACTCACACAATAGATATTTTACAAACTCTCTTTGCAAAGAATTGACACCTGATTTTCCTGGTGTTGGAGTACTTCCTTCTGTCTACCAGGATTATCTCCTGTTACCACTTTTACACAGAGCTGGGGGTACTCTCCCATCATCTCAGTAAAAAGGCTGTCAATATCCTTCTGTTGAACCCTGATAACTAAGCATCAGATTGGAAAAAGATTGGAGCCTGTCCTTTTCATGCTTCTTTCAATGACCACAAAAGATATTTTTTTAAATGTCCTAAAAATGAAATGGGGGGTATTATTTCTATATTTATTTTTTTTATCCATTCTTTTATGTTCTCCTAATGAGCCTAGAGAAGTCCTATCAACGTTGAAATGCACCTGCAACCTAGCCTTCAAAGAGAGACACAATATTTAAAAGATTAACACCTAGAATATCAAAGGTTTTATATTTAGGGATACAAATTATTAGTATCTTTGGGTGACTGGCACATCATGCTGTTTGCAAGATCTCTTTTGTGCATGATATTTAAATTTCTTTCATTGTAAAGGGGATGCAACCATTCTATTCACCCATCGATCCAATGTTCTCATTTTCCCAGAATATTTTTAATGGAGAGGGAGAATTTCTGGCCTTTTTTCTGATGTTCTACTACAGGAATGCCATATTCTAGACAGAATAGTTCCCTGAACTTGCCAAATATTCATCACCCTAGTTTTTATATCTCATTTCCTTGCCTTTGTACAAGTTATCCTACCTGCCTGCAATATACTCCCTCCTTTATCTTCAGATCATATTCACTTCTTCTTTTAAGCTGCAACTTAAGCACCATCTTCTACATGAAGCCTTTTTGATCCCTTCAACTTCCAATACCTTTCCTCCCAAAGTTCTTGATATTTAGCTACTTTCTGTTTATTTCTATTGGATACAAACACTGATAGACGTATGCATACACATATATGTGTATATATTATACTCACACATACATATGGAACATAATTGTATTCCTAGCAACTAGCAAGGAATACAGAAAAAGGAAAGTGAGGTGTCTATATGAAATACTGGCATTCTTCAGCTCAGAGGCTTCTGTACAAACCATTTGTATAAATCCTTTCTCCCTCCCTCTGGACAACTGATTACCAGGAATGACTATAATTCTCTTAACTAAAGATTAAACACTTTCACTTTGTCTTTCTCTGTTTCCTTTTATGGAACAATCTTGTTTTGGACAGTCACTATTCACATTGGCATAAACCCCCTTTTCTCCTGTTACTTCTACCTTTACTTCTAACCCCTACCTAGATCATCCTTCTCCCTTCTTAATCCCTCCAAGTGCCCATCCCCACCATCTTTAATAAAACTGTGATTTCCTCAAGCAATCATTTTATGACTCTTTTCCTCACTGCTTGACTCTTCTAGATTTCACTGTCTCCACTTTCTAACCATCCACTCCCTTCTTCATTTTTAATTTTTATACACTTTTATTATTCACTTAATTGTAAAGCACTACAAGGAAACAGAGAAAAAAAGAAAGAAAAGTATAATGAAATCATGGACTAATTTTTTTTGAGGGATAGGAACTGAATCTTTGCTTTTACTGATATAAGGAAGCATTTCTTAATGTCCTTTTCTTCTGTGAGCTCCTCTTAATAATTATAAAAGTATTGTGAATTCCTAGACTGATTTAACATTCACTCATAACATTATTTTATTTAAAAGTTCTTACAATAAGTATAATGATAACTTTTACTTTAAAAATTTCCAAATTAAAATGTATGTTATGAAACTGAGGATAAAATTTGCATGTAATGTAGTCTACCTATAAATTATAAAAATAAAATTATAATTTTATATTTATATAATTGCATATACATAATTATGATATGAGATATTCTAGAATAAATAATCCAATGAGAATTCTTACAACCACCTATGAAACCATAGTAAATTTATGTTGCAATTTTTTGAATATAAATATCTTGATAAATTTTAAAACTGAATAAATATATAACAATGTAATAATTACATATCAACCTAATTTTGACATTAGATTTTTTTTTATTTGAACAAAGATTTGAAATATTTTCCCTAGTACCAGACAAAGTCTTAAGCCTGGTTCTGCATCAAGTTTACTTCTACATTCTCACTGCAAGCAAGAATAATTGAGTGAAGATATGTGCATGTATCTTACCATCTATTGGAAATCAGTTTCCACTCTGAGAGCTAACCCTATAGCAGTATAGAAACAATCTGATGACATGCTGAGAAACTACATGAATACACTATTGCAAGAACATCAATTCTATGATGTGCGTAATCATGATAGTTTCAAATTACTTCAGAAAAAAAAGTGCTTCAAACTTTTATCTGCATTTGTCATGGAGTAATTTGTAATTTGTTTCCTAAGGTACCACTAAGAAATTTTTAGTGCAAACCCCTTGGATCATCATTTATGAACCCCTGAGGAGTACAGAACCACAGACAAAAATGACATCAAAGTAAGGAAACTGTGTCTACCACTGTAGGTCAGCACCTTCTCTACAACTTGTAGTCTTAGAGCAGCAGTTCTCAACCTGTGGGTCACGATCCCTTTGGGTGTCAAATGATCCTTTCACAGGGGTCACAAGGGTCGCCTAAAACCATCAAAAAACACATATTTCTGATGGTCTTAGGAACCGAGACACTGCTCTTCTATCCATCTCCAGGTGTGTCTGCCCACATGCAGATATGCCCACACACCAGTATTAAAGACTCATCACTTCAGGAAAGTTGAGAACCACTCTCTTAGAGCCTTAACAGAAAGGTTAAATATACTTGCCCAAACTGGCACAGCCAGTATGGTGAAATTTAAAGCCAGTTCTTCCTGGTTCTGAGGCTGTCATCCTGTCCATCAAGCCATAACTCACCTCTTTTAAAAGTTTATATCAAACTTAATAAATAGTTAACAAAATTACCTTGTTTTGTCCCTTTCTAAATTACTTTTTTGTTTGTTTTATTCTTTGTATTTAAAAATGTGTTATTGGTACTACTTTCTATCTTAATTTTTGAATCTCTATCTCCTAACCCTGCCATAGAAAGCTTCACTTGTAACAAACAAGTGTAATCAAGCAAAACAAATAAATACATTAGCTATCTAAAATTTTTGTTTCATTCTTTTCCTTTAGTTTATCATCTCTTTGTCAAGAGGAAGAAGGAATATATTATCATCATTCTTATAATGTCATGGTTGATCACTTCTTTGATTTGTGTTTTGAAATCTTTCAAAGGTGTTTTCCTTTACAATACTACTGCTGTGTAATTTGTACTCCTGACTCCTCATTTCACTCTTTGTGAAGTTATACAAGCCTTTCATATTTCTTTGAATCTTTGATATTCATAATTACTTATGGTACAATAATATTCCATTATATGAATATGCCACAATATTGTCAGATCTTCCCCAATTCTATTTCCATTTCTCTCCTATAAAAAAAAGTATGGCTGTAAATATTTGTGTACATATGGCTACTTTCCCTTTGTCTTTTACCATCCAACATCCTTGCCTTTGAAGTATATGCTTTATTGCAGTGTTGCTAGATGTAGTTTTATGACTTTTGGGGTATAGTTCCAAATTACTTCTGAGATTGCATTCCACTATCTTCTCATAGTCCCTAGAACAACTGAAATTTTCCTTTTTTTGTCATCTTTGCTCATCTGAAGGGTATGAAATAAAATCTCAGAATTTTACTTTTATTTTGCATTTTTAATATTTAATATTAGTGATTTTTGTCATGTTTGTTGATAATTTGCATGAATTAAAAGAAGTACCTATTCATATCTTCTAACCACTTCTCTGTTGGTGCATGGTTCTTATTCACATACATTTTTATTTAGGACTCACTGTGTCCAAACTTTTCCCAAATGATAAGTCCCATTATGTCTATATTAAACACCCTTTTACGTTAACACTTTGAAAATTTTTCTCATTTTTTCTTGCATTTCAGCATTGTTCACCTTAACTTATCCATCTTGGATCACCTCAAGCATTTGGTTTCCTTTGGTCTATACCTAGATCAATAAATGCTCCAGAAAGAAAGTTTAGAATCAAATGGAATTCACCTTGTACTTCATGGGTCATTTTCAACTTCAAAATCTCAACATGTATCTATCTCATTCTACATTCTAATCTCTAAACTTCTATACTTAATGTTTCCTGTGTTCTGATCCTTTTTTCCTTCCCAAACTAATACTTTTTGCATATCTTCAATATTTTAACAAAACTATTATTTTCCTTATGTGGGGATCTTTCTTCAGCTCAGTATTCCCCAAACAGACTTCAGTATCTTTTCCCCTAAACCCTCCCAAACCTCCTACCTTTCCTGTTACTATGCGGGACAAGATCATCCTTCCAATCCCTCAGGCTAACAATCTAGTTGCCATCTTTGATTTTTGTTATTTCTCAACCCCACACCGAATTTTTGGTTATTGTTGCTAAGCTTGATTTCACCTTGGAAATATCTCTCAAGTATGTTACCTCTGCTCTGGTGCTGCCATCACTCTGATGCAGACCCTCATCACCTTATACCTAGACTATTGCTATTGCATGCTGGTTGATCTTCCTTCTTCAAATCTTTCCCCACTCTAATCTATTCTCCATTCAGTCACCAAACTGATTTTCCCAAAGCTCAGGTCTAACCATGTCAACCCCAACTCAGTGAACTTCAGTTGCTTCCTACTGCCTTCAGGATCAGATGCAAAAATCATCTCTTTATGAATTCAAAGACCTCGATAAACTAGTCTTCTCCTACATTTCTAGTTTTTATATACATTACTCCCCACGACATACTCTTTAATTCACTCACTAGCTTCCTGGCTATTCCATGAACAAGGCTCTACATTGTTCCACACATTTTCTCTGACTGTTTCCCATGCCTAGAATGTTCTCCCTCCTTGGCTCTGTCTACAGAATTCCTCAGTTTCCTTTAAGTTCCAACTAAAACCTTACGTTCTATATGTAGTTTTTCCCACCTCCTCTTAATGCTAGCCCTTTTCCCTTTTAAAATGTTTCTAATTTACCTTGTATATAGTATATACATATTTGCTTGTGGTCTCCTACATTACATTTCTTTTCTCTTTTCGTATCCCTAGCACTAAGCACAATATCTGATAGATAGTAAGCACTTAATAATTGACTGAGTGATCTCAGTCATTAAGATGTCAATTAAGATGTCTAACTAAATGAAGTCTGTGGAGCTACAATCCTATTATCTTAAAGTTTTGGATATTTTTTCACTAGCTGTTTTTCTAAAGTTTGATACAATTAACACAGAGTCATCTATAGACAGAAATATGTACAGACACTTTCTGAAAATGGGGAACTAATGTTCTGCTTGAACTGGAACAGCTAGATAACTGGGCCTGGAGTCAAGAAAACCTGAATTCACATCCGTCCTATATATTTAATAGCTGTGTGACCCTGGGAAAATCACTCAACCCTGTGTGCCTCAGTTTCCTCACCTATGAAATGATGTGGAGAAGGACACAGTGAACCACTCCAGTATCTTTGCCCAGGAAACCTCAAATGAGGTCAAAAAGAGTTGGACATGACTAAAAAAAATAACCAAACAATGTTCTACTTAGATTACACATAGGGCATTCTCTATGATACTGGTGAATGTATATGACAAGTGATGTTTTCTGGTTTGGTATTTTACTTGATAAGTCAATAATAATTGAACAAAACAATGTAATTTTCATGATCGTATCCATTATGGAAATTTGAGTGATCTGGTTATATGGATGTGAGAAATTTTTATGAGAAAACTGTTAAATGATCTACCAAATATTGGTATCAAGCAAAGCTTGCAGTTTGTCACTGTCCTGGATGATCATGCACATATACAGAGTCCAAATAGAAGAAATGTTCCCTATAGATAGTGAGAAAATCCTGATACTCTGATTTTTGGATGAAAGAATGAAATGATGGTTGCACGAAACTCTGAAATATTTTAAGGATTTTTAAAAGTGATTCATCATTGCTATAAAGAAATTAGTCCAATAGTATACACTGGAAACAGTAAATGAATAAAGAATGGCTATCATCCTATATCCACATAATGGTACAGTTGAATGTGCTGTACTTTATGACTATTACATTGTTTCCTACATGGTATATTGAAATCAATATATTGACATTTTAGGTGGCCTCTTTTCCCTTCCTTTTAGACATAAACTTATTGTCTTCTAATACATGGACATTTGCCAAGCTTTAAAAAATGGACAATTTTCCCCAAAATATGTACACTTTGGACCATCCACAGCTCCCCAGTTAGTGAGTCACTGAATCATCACAATGGGATATAATTGTTGACTGATTCATACCTCCTTAGAAAAAAATTATGAGTCACTGAGTCTTCCTTTGATTCATGCATCTAGCATGTGATAGATTCAATGTTCAAACCCAGTTCTTCAAATTCCAAGTCCATGGTTCCTTCTACCATGCTGTTGTAAATTGCCCAATTTAATTTTCTCTTTCTCTTCCAATTTACTTTAATTACACTAAGCCAGACATCATATGACAAAGCATAGGGCTAAGCAATACTGATATGTGGTTTTATCAAGGTGGAACTCTTGGTATATAGACTTTATCAGCACAGATCACAATCAGTTTCTGACAATGAGTTATAGTAATGATACTAAAGATAAGTCCTAGGGAATTGGTTGAGACACCAAAAAGGGAAATGAGTTGACTATAATCACAAAGTGAAATCCAAAGGCTGAATTTGAACCCAGGTCCTTAGATTCTGATATTCTATCTACTTCATATTTTTGCTGCCTTTATTCTCAATATATTGATCTAAAAGTCTTCCTCCTCTCCCAAAATTAATTTGTAAAAATTAGTTCAATCTATTACATCTCAATTGGTAAACAGTTTGACTGATGTTACGCATCTAATAAGCAGTTGAAAAGAAGCATGGCTTGGTGGAAGGGGCATTGGACTTAAGAGTCACAAGACCTAGATTCTAGTCCCAGCTCATCTAGTTACTAGTTGTATTACCTTGGATAAGTCATTTAGTCTTTTATTTCCTCTTCTGTAAAATGGGTTTAATAGACCTATAGTACACTATCAGAGTTCTTTTGAGGTTCAAATGAGACTGGTTTATAAAATACCAAACTGAAAGTCATACATCATTGTAAACTATTGATCTCCAATCTTTTTACTCCAAGGCCATTGTTCTTTATATCAAACTAAGTTTCCCCTCATGTTTTGAGTCATAAAATGGTCATATAACTTTTCCTTTATAAAGAATGTTTGCAGCCATCTTGGATCCTAGTTTTAAATTTAAAAAGGATTTCAGAGACCTATTTTTTCACAAGGGAAAATGAAGGAAGAGAAAATTCTAAGACAATGGTAACATAGAATGAGAAGTAGAAGGGGCTTTACCAATTATCTATTCCAAATACCTCATTTCAAAAGTAAGGAAACTTGTGTCTAGAGAGGTAAGAATTAGACGATTTGTTCAAGGCAAGGTAATTCTTGATGACAAAGCTGGAACAAGAATCCAGGTTTCTCAAATCTTACTCTTTATATATCCTACATCCATAAGCATGGACTCCTAGTTAGGAAAACAATAGGTATATGGATTTTCTGATTCACTGATAGCTGAACCTGATGCTTAAATATAATCTTTCATCCGTTTCTGTTTCTGTGCTCTTTCTATTCTACAGCTAGGTCTGATTATTACAGATAATTGGTTATGTGTGTGTATGTGTGTGTGTGTGTGTGTGTGTGTGTGTGTGTGTGTATCCCCAAATGTGGACCACTCAAAATTAAGATTATATAAAATATGGTCATTGGTTCCATCCCAATGGATATCTGCAGTGTGAATTTGAAAAACTTGACCACTTCAGGAGATTTACTATTTGTACTAATCAAGACCTACTTCTACTTCTTTACAAAACAATACTTGTAGTCTGCCTATTGTTCTTCTTCATTAATAGATCATTTAATATAACCATGGAAATATATGTCTTGTAAAAGCATTGTGGACTGGCAGAAAGAGAAACGAAAATCCTTACTCTGTTGCTGAGTTCATGATTGCATCAGCTAGTTAGCTTATCAAAGGCTTTCCTGACTGATGCAAATCTCATGAATACTCAGAATCTACTTGACAACTTGTGTGGAAATAGCTACATGCCTGATAAGGACTTTGGCACAAAGGGTATGCTCAATGATGTAAACTAACAGAACAACATGTGAAATCTGGGCTGCTGGGAGTAATAACTGTACAGAAAACACATTCGTGTGAGGAGGGAGGAGAGCATCTGTTGATGGTTGGCAGAAGTTGGAATCTGTGTGGTTCTCCAGAATGAATAATAGTAGGAAAGAAAATATTTATCTAAATGTTGGATTAGCTTCTCAAAGAAGGCAAATAGTATGGAGAGGCACATCTTTTGTTTCAGAGCAAGACAGTCAAACAGGAGATTCCTGCTATATTCTCTGTTTTTCCCCCCCTCCTTTTTCTTTTCTTCACTAGGAACAGTTTGGAATAGCAGCTCAAAGTGTATGCTGAGTAGGGAGGGATCGAGGGACTGAGAGTTTCAGCTTTAAGGATAAATCACCTTGAGTTAGGACTTAGGGATGGATGTTGAACAGTTGGATGAGAAGCCCAGACTGCCAAGCATTGCAGTAATGAATGTTCCCCACTGGCCTGTCAGAGCTGGGGGCTGCAGAGTGAGCCTTAATTACCTTCTGCACATCTTAAAATAGTACATGAGCATTAAGCCAGGGAACTTGGTTCATAAGGCTATGGTACTAATGAGGTCAAGGTCTGGGGCTCAGTCCCCACATGGGTTAGTTAGCTTGGCTCTGTTTCATGGCTACAGACTGTTTCCCAACTTTCAGCCAGTCACCTTACAAATTCAAACTATGGGTCATAAGTGGGCTGGGGAAGGCAGCTTGTTTGGAGAAGAGCAAAAACTACCATTGACTAACATTCAAAAGAGCAACTCCATGCTATCAGTCATTAACTTCATCTTTGTCTGTGAAAATCCTCATGCTCTTCATGGTTAGTACGGGACCATGCAAGATAATAATAATAATAATGATAATAATACCAATAATAAATATTAATAGTATTCCACAGATTCCTGTAGAGCTTTCCTTAAAGCAACACCCTAAGGTTAATAAGGCAAGTATTATTATTATTATTTCTACTTTATAGCTGAAGAAACTTTGTCTCGTAGGGGTTATCTGCCTACAATGACACAGATGAGAATTAAGATTTAAGTGTAGGTTTTCTGTTACTGTGCTGTTTCTACTACTTTGACTTTGTTGCGGTACTTAAAAAGATCCATGACTTAATTGAAGTGAGGGCTCTTTCCACCAATACAGATCAGAACTCTTCCTCCTTCATCCTTCTGCCTCCATAGTGGCCCATCTTAAGCAGTTTATTGATGTCTCCCCTTTATTTCTCCAAAGAATCCCACACAGCAATATACTTTAGGTTTTCCTCCTGTGCTTTTAGAACCATAGGGGGCACCAGTGCAACATCTGGACTACTATTCTCTCTCATTTTTGTTACAGTACATAATTTGTCAAACTCCTTTCCTGGTCATATATTTCTCTATTCATGCCTTTCAAAGCACTCATTCTATGCAAGCTGTTTTTAGTAGCACATCACAGGCTGCTTATGGCCATTGGGCATCCGAGAGTGAGTACTTTAGGGTTATTCATACTTTTAATTAATCATATACCAAAATGTTCCATGAATTACCATTATATAACATCTTTAGGGGAAGAGTGTTTTCAAAGACCTGGGATTTTGTACTAGGATTTATTTAGGATCAATGAAAATACTAAATGCAATGCCACTCAATTTCCTATTTGATTCCAGATCCAAGTCATTCCCCATCTGAAACAACTGTGCAAAATACAAATATTATTAAATGAATTTGTTAGGTTACTCATTTTATTGTGTGTCATAATCTGGACAATATGTATTTTTAGTTCACATTGTTTTATTCAGTTATTTTTTTGTGGGAAGGGATATGTGTGTGTGTGTGTATTTGGACAAAACTATTTCCTGTTACTTTGAATTTCACTGAGAGCACTCTTCTCCAGCCACATTGTAGTGTCTAAGTGAATCTGTGTTCTAGAAGACAGCCTGTCCTGCTAGGATTAAGAAGTGTTATATAACAACAATGCAGACTGTGTATTTGCCATTGGAGGACTAGTCTAGCTAATGTAGAGATGCTCATCTTGTAGACACCCTCTTCTTGATATATTTTTAGGCCATATCAATCACATAATACCAAAAACTTTTCAACATATAATTTAATAAATAGTTGCTGGTGCTGAATGATTTTTTTTTCAAGAGCAGGATACAAAATGAGATGTACATTTTTCAGGCATGGCAAATGAGGAAATTTGTTTTTCTTGACTTTATATTCTTTATAAGTATTTTTTTCTACAAGTAGAGAGGAAGAGAGAAAATAGATTTTGTTCATTGAAAAAACATAATACATGTTTTCTTAAAGATCCAGTTTTACCATCACATTTATACAACTTGATTTCTCAAATGTCCGGACAGCTGTGAGAAGGAGACAGGCCTGTTCTCTCTTCATTATCTGTGAGGTTGTTCACTTGGTGCATTATGCCTGGAGGATCCAAGGTAGCTTGGTGCTTTGTCTTTGATTGCTGCTTCCCTCCCTTCTTGCTTTCTCCATGAATATGTTCTGTGCAGAGCAGAAAGGCCAACAGAAGCTAAGAGAGAAAAGGGTATTCTAGGAGTGTGATTTCAGTAATTGGAGTCATTTCCATTCTTTCCACCCTGACCCAGTTCCCAGGAAAGATTTTTTTAAACAAACAAACAAACAAAAAGCATGCAATTACCTTCTTCCTTCACCCCACACATCCTGGAAAACTGTGAGTCAGGGAGATGCTTAGCAGTGAAGCATGAGGGAGGAAAGGTCTACTTAGTCTGATGATTTCAATTTGTCTAAGAGGTCATCTCCTGTATCTCCATGGGAGACAAGGATGTATGAGGAGAGACTGGGATTGATATAACAGGAAAGAACTGGACAAGGGCAAACAAGGCATCTTTCTCATTCCAACCAAGTAAGATGTTTACCAAGAAATTTTAGAACTGAAATTTCCTTGTACATTCGATTAAGCTAAAATTGGATGTTAGGTGCAAAAATATCCATAAAATAAAACATTTTAGAATTTTAAATTATTATCAATATTATTCCCCTGCTCCACCCCCATTAGTGTGGATCATTGAGATTTTATCATTAGTCAATCAACAAATACTAATTAAATACTTACAAAATGTGAAGTATTATGCTAAGCAGTCAGGATACAAAAAAGGCCTAAAACAAATCCTTACTCTTTAATGGGGGAGACCACATGCATATAATTCATAAACATTATATACTGGGTAAAAAAATGGAAGTTAATCTCAGAGGGAATACATGGATGGAGTGGCATTGTTGTTCAGTTGTTTTCAATAGTATCTGACTCTTTGTGACCCCATTTGGGGTTTTCTTGGCAAAGACAATTGGTGGTTTGCCATTTCCCTCCCTAGCTAATTTAAAGGAGGAAACCGAGGCAAAGTTAAGTGACTTTCCCAGGGTCATACAATTAACAAGTGTCTGAAACCAGATTTGAATTCAGGAAGACTCATCTTCCTGACTCCAGGTCTGGCATTCTATTCACTGTGCCACTTGGGGATGGAGTAAAAGGGCATTATAACTATCCTTATATGGAGGATATGTGAAGGAGTATGAAAGGCCTCTTGCAGAAGGTGGAATTTGGACTTATTCTTAAAGGCAATCAGGGCCATTGAGAGGCAGTGGTGAGGAGGCATAGCTATCTGTGTGTGTGTGTGTGTGTGTGTGTGTGTAATCAATGCAAAGGCACAGATTCTGAAGATGAAGTGTGATAGAAGAGAAATGGTAAATAGGACAACATTTCTGGATCGAGAGTGTGTAGACAGTAGTAGCATATAAGAGGACAAGAAAGGTGAGGAGTTTCATGTCAAAGGACTTTATATTTGATTCTACTGGCAAAAAGGTGCCACTAGTGTTGACTGAACAGGGTGGTGAAATGGTCAGACCCACACGTTGGAGAAATTTATCTTCATTTAGAAGCATCCAACTAGAAGTATCAACTGTAGGAGGTGAATTTGGCCCTAGAGAGTAACCCAGATTTTTATAACGCCACATTCAATGCCTTTTTCCCCCCACAGTAGTACTATGCCTCTACAACACCAAACTTCCTTTCTAATTGGGATCATTCTCCTTCTTTTGTGAGATGGTTGGGATAGGAAAAGGCGAATAGTGGTAGGATGATGGCTCTATGCCATGCACCTAGGAGATTAATTCTATGAAAATATAGTCTGGTTATTTGTCTTCAATCATTCAATAAATCAACAAATATTCATTAAGCATTGACTATGTAGGCCAGGAACTATGGGTACAAAAACTTGGGATACAAAAGCAAGAATGACAAAAATCCCTATTCAGAATGAGTTTACATTCTAATGGGGAGAGATGACAGTGACTCTAGGAAATAGGAAGACCATAAAGGTAGCCACCTTGAATTTATATAGTGTTTTTAAGGTTAGTAAAGCACTTAAAATGCTATTTCAGTTTATCCTCAAAATACTAAATGGATGTAGATACTATTTTTATGCCCATTTCATATATTAGACATCTGAAGGTCACATGGATAGCAAGTATTGGATAAATGATTTTAATTCAAGTCTTTCTTCAGGCCAAGCACTCTGCCCATCCTGCCACTTAATTGCACAATGTGAATGCAAGCATATATGTGTAAATATACACACATAGGTATATGTATACAAAGCATGTATATAAGAGATGCCTCAAAAGTCATATACATATGGATAAGTGTAAATATATGAGCACATACATGAACATGTGTGTGTGCATGTATCAGATGTACCCAAGATCTTGGGACCATTTTAAACTTCATTGAAACACAAGAAACTTTGAGAGACAGAGGTACCTGGCTGTTGTGGGACAGGGGTGGGGAATCAGGAAAAATTTCATGTAGAAGATGATAATTGAAAGGCATCTTAAGAGAAAGGAGGGCCTCTATGAGGTCAATGGGAGGAAGGAGGTCATTCCAGGTCTGTGGGATCAACATATCAAAGGCATAGAAATGGGAAATGGTGTGTTATCTGTGAGGAAAAGGGCAAAGGCCAGTTTGGTTAGAACGTAGAGTACTGACTGGAAAGTCATATCCAATGAGCCTAAAAAGATATCTTGGGTCCAGGTTGTGAAAGCTAAACAGAGAAATATATATTTGCTTGTAGATACAATAGCAAGTCAATGGAACAGATCAAATAGTGAGGTGACATGGCTAGATTGACCATTATTTTGATGTCAGTGTGTAAGAGTCACCCGAATGGTAAGAAACTTGAAGCTAGGAAACCAATTTGGAGGCCCAGTTGAGAGGTGATAATGGCCTGGAAAAAGGTAGTGGTTGTGTGTGTAGAGATTATTGACCAGATGCAAGAATCATATGGATGCAGAAAGTGCAAAATTTTGCAGCTGATTAGATATGTGGAGGAAGAGAGCCAGACTTTGCCCTTGACTCTATGGACTTCCTTTTCCAACATTCAGCAGCCTTCTAGCCTTCTTCCTCTGGAATAGCCCATTAGAATCAATTTCAAGCAGTCTTTTTACCCAGGGATATACCCTGTTCTCCTCCACCACCCTCACCATCCTGCCTCCCTCAATGTTGTGATTGATCAGTTCTTCCCAAGACCTCCATTTTAAGGAAAGTGTTCAAGCTATCCACATTCAGTCCTTTATTCTTCTCTATCTGGGTTGCATTGCTGACTCTCTGAGCATCTTTCTCAATCATGCCCCTGCATGGGTACTTTTAAGTTCACTTTTATGCATTATCTTCCTGCATACGTAAGCAACTTGAGGTCAAAGATTGTCTTTCATCTTGCCTTTATTTGTATCCTCACTTTTTAGAACAGTGTCTAGAATAAAGTAAGTCCTTCATATATGATGGTTACTTGTCTGCCTTATACTAAACCCATGAGGGGAATATGATATCACCCAAAGTGAGGAAAAATAAAAGGGTAAAAGGGGAGCACAACATGACATAACAAAACACACAACCCTTATCACACACAACAGAAAGCACTCAGTAAGCCAGCAGCAAGCCCTACCTCAGCAAACCACTGAGAGAGCCTGAGCCCCACCATGGTGAAGCAGGCAAATGCCAACATCAAAACTTCCCATGTGTCTTAACATAGCTAGAGGAACCACTGGCTCTAGCTCCTAGAAACACCAAGTGCTTAAGTGTAGCCCAGGGTAAACAGGCATCCTTCAGTCATCAGACTTCCTCATGCTTCAGTGTAGCCCTACTCCACTGGACCTCAGCACATACTAGACAGCACCACTAGGACCCCAACTCAGCACCAGGTAGGCTACCAGACCCCTACAGCCTTCAGCAGCACAAAGCACCTCACACCCAACCCCCTCAACATGGCACCAGAAACAATGATCCCTTGTGGACCTCAGGACCTTGTCAACACAGCACCAGGTAAATAGCCAGAACCTACAGCCACTGGCACAAGAAGCCTGAGACAGAGCACCTTCCATGCTGGGAACAGAGATCAAATTTAAAAGAAAGGGAAAAGGCCAAAAAAAGAGAGAAAGATGAGCAAAAAAAACCAACAAAAAAAGAATCTCACCATAGAAAGTTGTGGTTACAGGGAAGGCCAAGACACAAACCTATAAGAGAACAACAATGTCAAAACATCTATGGGAAAAATCCTCAAAGAAAAATAAGAAATAGTCTCAATTCCAGAAAGAACCTATGAAAGAGTTCAAAAGGAGCTTGAAAATCATGTAAGAGAGGTAGAAGAAAAATTGGGGAAAAAATGAGAGTAATGCCAGAGAATTATAAAAGAGAGCAAACAACTTGGAAAATTCCTTAAAGAATACAACTGGCAAAAATGGAAAAGAAAGTATAAAAACTAACTGAGGAAAACAACACCTTAAAAGTTAGAATGCGGCAAGTGGAAGGTAATGACTCTGAGACATCAAGAACCAATCAAATTCAAAAGGATGAAAAAATAGAAGAAAATTTAAAATACCTAATGAGAAAAACAACTGACCAGGAACATGGAACCAGGAGAGACAATGTTAAAATCAATGGACTACCTGAGAGACATAATCAAAAGGAGACCCTGGACAGCATCTTTCAAGAAATCATCAAAGAAAACTGTTCTGATGTCCTGAAACTAGAGAGCAAAATTGGCATTGAAAGAATCTACCAATAACTTCAGGAAAGACATCCCAAAATAAATTTTAAAAAACTACAAAGAACATTTTAGCCAAATTTCAGAACTCTCAGATTGAGGGAAAAAATACTACAAGTATATATAAAAAACACTACAAGAAAGAAACAATTCCAATTTCCAAGAAAGAAACTATCAGTGAGTCATAATCAAAATTATACCAGAGTTGGCAGCTACAACATTAAAGGATAAAATGTCATGGAACATAATATTCTGGAAGGCAATAAAGCTAAGACTACAACCAAGAATCACTTACCTGGTAAAATTAAGCATAATATATCAAGAGAAAAAAGTTCATTCAATGAAAAAGAATGATTTCAGCTTTCATAAGGAGATCTGAACTAATCCAATTTGCCCTGCAATTTCAAGACCCGAGAAGGATAAACAGGTAGAAAGGGAAAAGAAAATATAAAGGATTTAATAGAGCTAAACAATTTACATCCATACATGGGAGATGATACTTGTAAATTTTAAAACTGTATCACTAATAGTACAGATAGAAGGAATATACACAAGGAGTACAGATAAAATGTGAACTTGATGAAATGACAAAAAAGTATTAAGTAATGAGAAAGAGGAGTACAATGGGTGCAGAAGGAAGGGAGAGGTTAGAAAGTGGTAAATTATTTCACTCAAAGAGGTGTAAGACTTCTTACAGTGGAAAGATGTTAGGATGGATGATGAGCATTACTTGAATCTTATTCACATCAGTATTGGTTCATAGTGGGAATAATATGCATAATCAGTTGAATATAAAAATCTATCTTACCTGACAGGGAAGTAGGAGGATAGGAGATCAGGGTGGGGACTGACAAAAGTGAAGGCATATCAGGGAAGGTGGTAGACAGAAGTAAAACACTGGTCTGGTAAGGAGGGACAGGGTGAAAGAAGAGAGATAAAAAGCAAGAGGAAGAATAGGACAGAAGGCAATACACAGTAATGATTACTGTGATTATGAATGGGATGATCTCTCCCATAAAATGGAAACAGAGAGCAGAATGGATCAAAAACCATAATCCTACAATATGTTGTTTACAAGAAAAACACTTGAAGCAGAGAGATACACACAGAGTAAAGGTAAGGGACTGGATCAGAATCTGTTATGCTTCAGATGAAATAAAAACAACAGGAGTAGCAGTCCTGATCTCAGACAAAACAAGAGCAAAAATTGACCTAACTAAAAGAGATAAGGAAAGAAAATACATCTTGCTGAAAGGTACCATAGACAGTGAAGCATTATTAATACTAAACATCTATTTACCAAGTAGTATAATATCCATATTCTTAAAGGAGAATTTAAGTGAGTTACAGGAAGAAATAGATAGCAAAACTATACTAGTGGTGGACCTCAACTATCCCCTCAAAACTCAATAAATCCAACCAAAAAATAAACAAGAAAGAAACTAAAGTGGTTGCATTAGTTTTGTTTGTACAAAAGTTTCTTTAATTGAATATTATAAACCTAAAGTGGTAAATAGAATATTAGAAAAGTTAGGTATGACAGACCTTTGAAGAAAACTGAATGGAAACAGAATGAATAATGCCACCAAGATTAGAAGGAAATCAGAAAACTAGGGAAACAAACTTTACAGCAAGTGTTTTTGATAAAGGCCTCATTTCTCAAATATATAGAGAACTGAGTGAATTTAATAAGAATACAAGGCATTTATCCATTGATAAAAGGTCAAAAGATCTTAATGGGAAGTTTTCAGATCAAGAAATCAAAGCTACTATAAGAATATGAAGAAGTGCTCTAAAATCACTTCTGATTAGAGAAAAACAAATTAAAACAACTCTGAGTTATCACCTCACATATATCAGATTGGCTAATATCACAAAAAAAGGAACATGATCAGTTTTGGATGTGGGAAAAATGGGACACTGAAGCGATATTTGTGGAGTTGTAAACTGATCCAAACATTCTGGAGAACAATTTGGAACTATGTCCAAAGGACCACCAAAGTGTGCATGCGCAGTGATTCAACAGTACCACTACTATGTCTAGGTCCAAAAGCAATCATAATAAAAGGAAAAAGGACCTACATGTGCAAATATATATTTTAGCAGCCCTTTTAATATGATAAAATATTGGAAACTGAGAGGATACCATCAATTGGGGAATGACTAAACAAGCTCTGTTATATAAATGTTATGAAATATTATTGTTCAATAAGAAATGATGAGTGGGTAGATTTCAGAAAAACCTGGAAATACAAGAACTGGTGCAAAGTGAAATGATCAGAACCAGGAAAACATTAAACACAGTATCAGCAACATTGTTTGATGAACAACTATGAATGCCTCAGCTCTTCTCAGCAACACAATGATCCAAGATAAGTAGAAAGGACTCATGAAGGAAATGGCTATTCATATACAAATAAAGAACTGATGGACTCTGAATGCAGATAGAAGCATATTTTTTCCACTTACTTTATTCTTCTTTGTCCTTTTCCCTTTTGATCTTTTTTTTCTTTCACAATTGTGACTAATATGGAAATATTTTTATGAGATAGCACTTGTGTAAATTGTATTAAACTACCTACCATTTTCAGAAGAGGAGAGGAGAAGAAAGGACAGAGAAAAATCAGGAACTCAAAGTCTTGTAAAAATTAACGCTAAAAATATCCTTGACATTTAACAGGGGAAAATAAAATAATATTAAACTTGTTTTTTGGTTTTTTTTTTTTGCTTTTTGGAGGGCAGTTGGGGTTAAGTTACTTGCCCAAGGTCACACGGCTAGTTTTTAGTGTTAAGTGTCTGAGGCCGGATTTGAACTCAGGTACTCCTGACTCCAGGGCCGGTGCTCTATTCACTGCGCCACCTAGCCACCCCAATAATATTAAACTTAAAAAAATAAATCACTGATAACTTCAGAGAGCAGTTGCAGTTGAGTAATGCAATCAGAAGCCACCTTGCAAATCATTGAGAAATGGGTCAGAAAAGAGAAGTTGGAGGCAACAAGTGAAGAAAACTTTTTCTAGGAGTTTGGCAGAGAAAGAGAAGAGAGAGAGAGATGATGATGATGATAGTTTTAGGAGATGGTAAAGTCTAGTAAATACAAGTTCTGTGGTGAAGATTTTTTTCCTTGTATTTAAATACATTGGCATCACATAGAAAGGAGTTTCATGTGTGTCCAATTCAGTGGCACAACGGATAGAGTGTTTGGCCTGAAGCCAGAAGACCTCCGCTCAAATCAAAATTGAGACACAATATGACCCTGGAAAAGTCATTTAGCCTCTTTCTGCTTCAAATTCATAATCTATAAAATGGGAATAAAAATAGCATCTATATCCATGGGTTGCTGTGAGTGTAAAATGAAATAATATTTTCCAAATGCTTTACTGACCTTAAAATTGCTATAAATGTAAATGCCTAATCTCAAAGTTCTTAACATCCCCTTTATAATCATTTTCCATTAAAAATAAATTCTCATTTATCTTTGCCCTAGACCTTTAAAATTTTTATGTAAGGTGTTGCTCTAAAATGATGAGTTTGCTTAAGGTAAGCAAGGGTGAAAATCCTCCCTGTTATTTCGGTATATATGCTTCATATACACAATAATAACAGCTGGAATTTAGATAGATTGAATTTCAACAATCCTGTGAGGCAGGAGCTGTATTTGCTATTCTTCGTATTTTACAGATGAAGAAATGCAGGGGAAGAAATGGCAAGTGACTTGTTCCTTCTTACACCAGCTAGTTTCACTGGGAAGATTTGAGTTTAGTTTTTTCTGATTGTAAGCCCAGCACCCTTATACACTAAACCAAATTGCTACTCTACATGGGGCTTTCTTTATACTTAAGGAAGTTCCCATGCTTCACTTGAGTCAATCATCTTTTCAGACCCCTGATGAGTCTGGTATGTGACCTGTATGAACTTATTACTCTTATCCTGCACAGGAGTCCATTAAACTATGGGGAAACAGGATGACCTGGTCTGGGCACAGAACAGTTCAGAAACAGACCTAACATGTAACTATTCCTCCCAACTCTCCTAGCAACTGAGGGCCATCTTGCGTCAGACTCCCTTTGACCCATTTACATGAAACTCCTGGATGTGAAATGCCAGATCTCTCACAAAGAATGTCTCTTCCCCTAACTATATTTAAGAACAAGCCACAGGCAACATTCCTTAGAATCTCATGGACTGCCGTGCTCAATAATCCTGCTCAGTGACATGAACCATGGAAGTATTTGCCTTCCATTATCACTGAAAGTTGTTTGGGTTCTGCTCTATTTATGGCCATATTTATGATGATCCCTCTAATACTAGTTTCAAGAGTAAGATGCCTCCTGCACTAAATATGTCATGACTGAAGAACATGTGAAATGTTAGCATAGAAAAGAGTAAGAAAGAAAAATAAGAAAGAAAACCCACCATTTGTCCTCTTCAGTGGGGGCATTCCAGGCATTCCTCACTGTACCTTCAAAAACAAAGTTTTTCCTAATTATCTTGACCTAATTTCAACCTTACTACTGCAATACTGTATCAAGCAAATATAAATTTAAACCTAGAACTATGTATACACACACACACACACACACACACACACACATATATGTATATGTATGGATATATGGATATGTGTGTGTATACACACATACACACATTTGAGGGACAAATCAAAGTAAAGGAGCCCAGACTTGAAAGGGACAGCATGATGTAACTGAAAGAAGACTATATTTGGAACCAGTGAACAAGGTTTTGAATCAAGTTCTGCTGCTTATTAACTTGGGGAAAGCTATTTGATTTATATTATTACACAGGATATCTCAAAAGCTTTAATGGCTCAAAAATGCACTACGACTTTTGGGACATGTCCAATTTGAGGTTAAAGGACTGTTTTTTTTTTTTATCACCAGAACCTATTACAGTACTTGATACATCATACATATTCAATAAACATGCGCTTATTTTCCACTGTACTTCAGTTTCCATATGTTCTGTATGAGGTGGATGGAATGAATGATCTCTAAAGACCTTTCCTTCTTTAGGTCTTCTGAGGAAGCTTAGAGCTCACATAGACCCAGTTTCCTCCAATCAAAGCAGGAATCCTCTCTATACCTTATTTAGCAGGAGCTTGTCCTGTCTAACCTTGATTGCTTTTGGTGACAGGGAGCTGAGTTCTTTGTAAGGCGTTTTATTTCATGGTTTTGTTTTAGTTTTAATAGGTCCAGTAACAAAAACAGAGAATTCTGCCCTGGAAAGACCACATCTGAAATATTATGTTCTGTTCTAGATTCCTCAGGAAGGACATTGAGACATTGGAGAGATTCCAGCAATGAAGGTGTTTTTTTTTTAAATACTTTGAGTCCATGCCATATAAGAACTGATTGAAGGAACTAGGGATATTTACTCTGTAGAAGAGAAGACCTATGGGGAAGGGCATTATTGATAACATTTAGGGGTTGGGAGCATTCTCAGGTTGAAGAATGGTGACACTTGGTTCCTGTTGGCCCTAGAGAGAGAACAAGTTCCCATGAGTGGAAGCTGCAAGGAAGTGTGATATCAGGAAGAGCTTCAAACAACTGGTGCTCCCCACAATTAAAATGGGTTACTTCAGCAAATAGTGGCATTTTGCCCATTGGAATTTCTTAAGCTGAATCTTAATGGGAATGACAATATTGATAACATTTATATATCATTTTAAGACTTACAAACCACTGTGTACATGTTAGGTCATTTAATTCTCACAAAAAGTATGCTTCTGTCGTTGCTACTGTTGTTCAGTTGTTTCAGAGTCTTTTTGACCACATTTGGGGTTGTCTTGACAGAGATGCTGGAGTGGTTTATCATTTTCTTCTCCTGCTCTTTTTACATATGAGTAAACTGAGGCAAAATATGATTAAGTGTCTTTCTCAGGGTCCCACATCTAGTAAGAGTCTGATGCCAGATTTGAACTCAGGAAGTTGAGTCTTCCTGACTCCAAGCCGACCCTCTACCCTTGGCTACCTAGTTGTCTATGTAGTATGCATAGATATATACAACATGTGTCCTTATGTCCCTAGAAGCCTAGGAATATTTACTTTTGTCTTTGCACCCCCAACACTTAGAGTTAGCTAGATGGCACAGTGGATAGAACACTGAACCGTGAGTCAGGAAGATGAATGCAAATCTGATCTCAGACACTTCCTAACTGTGGGACTCTGAGAAAGTCACTTAACCCTGTTTTGCCTCAGTTTCCTCATATGTAAAAAAGAACTGGAGAAGAAAATGACAAACCACTCCAGCCTCTCACTTCTATCTGCCTCAGTTACCTCAACTATAAAAATGTGGATAATAATATCATCTACCTTGCAGTGCTGTTGTAAGGATCAAAGGAGAAAATATATGTAAAGTGATTAGCATAGTGCTCTATCTGACTTAGTTTCCCCATCTATAAAATAGAGCTTTTATAATGTATTATAATGGTCTAGTGATATACACACATACACACATATAGTGTACATATAAAGATACATTTGTATGAATGTACACATACACATGCATGCATGTATGTCTATATATACAAAGGTATACATACATATGTAGGAAATTTGAAATTAAAAGACTCTGCTTTCATATGCTACTTGTCTCCTATTATCTATGTGGTAATCTCTTTGAATTTCAGTATCTTTATCAATAAATTAAGGTCATATTATACATGATCTCTAAGATAGCATCTAAGTCTAAATCCTATGATTCTCCTGTCCCACCCCTTTTTAACATTTAGCAGAAACTGAGGAAGCTAAGGGAAAAGCAACCAGAGAAGGCCCAAATCATTCACTACAAACAGATGAGAAAGAAAAGCCCTAAGTACAAGCGGATGTGGTCTATGTTAGGAAAGAGGGCCTAATGTTGTAGGACAGAGGATAGAGATTAAATCCAAATTGTATCCACATTTTATATAGGTAGAGGCAGAAATTGGGATAATAATCTGGAGAATGGCCAGCTCTTATTGAATAAGTGTCTGGAGATTGGCCAGATCATGTTGTCTTAGTGTCTGGAAGAAAGCCAGATCATGTGTGATAAACAGATAAGGAAGCATGGACCATGTGAGTGATAAAGAGCAGAAGAGGAGTCTGATCCTGCAGGATCAGGAGCCACAGTAAAATCCACTTGCGCGATCCCCTTTGATAGTCTTCAGGCCTGGTCTGTGTAATGCCGACTAAATGTCTTGAGATGCCTGGGTCTTATTGAGAGCAGAGAGTAACTCATTTATAGATTACTGTAGATAGAGTTTGCTTAAATGGATTCCTGTCATTGCATCAGACCAAACTGCCAACGTGGACTGCTTCTTGTCTTCTCTCTCCTTTAATATTGTTCCTTCAGCTGCATTTAAATTTCAGTTCAGTTCAGGACAAGCAGGACAATGCAAATTCTGTAACACAAACAGGATTTTAAATGATAATGATATGAATCTCAAACACTTGAGATTTACAGCTCCTTCTCACAGCAAATTGTTCATGTACAAAAACTATCTTTTTTCTAATTGTTCAGTCATTTTTTAGTTGCATTCAACTCTTTGTGACCACATTGGGATACTGGAGTAGTTTGCCATTTCCACCTCTAGTTGATTTTTATACATAAGGAAACTGAGACAAACAGGGTTAAGTGACTTATCCAGGGTCATACAGGTAGTGTCTGAGTCCACATTTGATTGCAGGTCCTCTTGACCCCAGGGGTGGCACTTCATCCCCTGTGCCACCTAGCTGCTCTATCCTTTTTCTACAGGTGAGGAAATTAAATCCCACCCCCACCCCCAGAATACATGTAATTCTTCTGCTTTATTCAGGAACTTAGAACCTATTTCAGTACATAACTGAGTCAAAACCACTACTCATAAACCCTTATTCTCCCATTAAATCCTTCTATCTCCAACTAGGAAAAAAAAATGATGGTACCACACTAAGGCAAAGACATAAGTAATTTACTTAATGAAGAATGCAAGGTGAATTACAAGAAATTTAAATATGAAGCAATCACTCCATCACCTATTTCTGAAACTTAGCTCCTCCCAAGGCTCCCTTTCCTGTGAAGTGGAATGATTCCATTTGTTTCTTTTTTTGCTAAACTGCCCAGTCAAGCACATGAAAGCAAACAAAGGAAAAGGGTCTAATAGCTTGTCCATTGATTGATTTCTCCCCTCCACCCAGAATGTATGAGCTCCTTTTAGAGACAGACTATTCATTTTTGCCTTTACATCCATGGTGCCTAACAAAGAGCAGGGGCTTAATAAATGTTTGTTGGTTGATTGAAGTCAACGAGTTAACAAGAATTTCTTAAGTTCTTATTGTGTCAGGTACATTGCTAAGTGCTACACATATAAATACCAACAATCGAAAAACAATAGTCCTTGTCCTAGAGAAATAATATAGGGGGAATAATATACATGAGGGAGCTGAAAAGGAAGATGATTATATGAATTAGTGCTAGATCTGGAAAACCAGAGAGAGAGAGCTGGGAGAAGAAAGAAGGGTGGCTGTTCTGGTCTCATCCTCAGATAGATGTTCTGGGCAGAATTCAATAATGGAAGAAAGGGGTCACAAGTCAGAAGGATGTCCTGGTGTGAGAAGGCCACCGTGACTGAGGGAACTATCAGGCTGAAAATTCAGTTAAGTATAATGGCGAAATCCATAAAGCTGGAAGACTGGCCAGGAGATAAATGAAATATTGAACATGAAACCCTGAAGATCAGATGTACGGTGAAACTTCGATTTCATGGCCATAGCATTATCCAAGGGGAAGACAGTAGATATTAGGAGAGGATACATGCAAATGAGGATGGCCTCTTGACTTGGGGTACATTTTTTCTTGTTGCGTTTCTTACCCCCTTGCCTTTCTCTCTCTTCCACCTCTCTCCCTCAGCCTTTTGATTATTTTGTGCTGCCCAACAATGACTACAACATATGCAAGGAAGGATAAGGGAAATGGGGATTCCTACTCTCTATTAGACTTGTAAATGTTGCATCTGGCTCAGCTCCTGCTTCTGTCACCACAATTTATGAATCAAATGATTCCTAGAGTTGTAAGAGTACTGTTATGTCATCCAATCCAATCCCTCTCATCCTACAGATGAAGAAACTTAGGGCTAGAGAGCTGGAATGGAGTTCTGAAAATCCCATAGTGAACTACAATCATGATAGCCTCCTAATTGGTTCTTCTGACTTAGTTGTGTGCTGATAAATGCTTAATAACTGTCTCTCCTCCTACAAATGTATACATGACTCACTTTTAATTTTAATCTACATTACTAGTATTTTCTTTACCCCTTTCTTAAATCTAGACAATCCACAAAAAAATAAACAAGCCCTGATTTGTTATGATGGTCTGTTTCTGAGGTTTAAACGCTCCAATTAAAAATTTAATAATTATCTTTTGCAAATCCCATGTGATCTGGCTCCAAGAAAACTCTCCTCTAACTCCTCCATTCCTTTCTCAATTCATCCTCCCCATATAGATACAAAAGTGATTTTTTCTATAGCACAATGCTGATCCTATCACTTGCCTGTCCAAAAAACTTCAGTGGTTCCCAATGATTTCTAAGACAGAATGCTGACTCCTCTGTCATGTAAAGCTCATCATAATCTCATTTTCATCCATCTTTATACCCATCTTTGCATTTCCTTTATACACCATAGGTTCCAGTTACACTGGTTGATTTACTCTTTCCTCAACTTGGCATTCCATCATCCATCTCTATGCCTTTGTAGAGCCTTTCCATTATTTCTGGAATATTCTCTTGCTTCCATGCTACCTCTTAGAATCCTTAGCTTAATTCAAGGCTCAGCTCCAGCACCATCTCTGGCGGAGCCGTTTGATGGTGTGTCCTACCTACACACCTAACCCTAAGGTTCCCTTTATTTTGTCTTTATTGTTCTATTATTTATAACTTATTGTGCATTAATGTCATTTTTCTCCAATAGGTTGGGACTAGGGACAGACCCTTGACCAGTGACTTCATTTATATGGGAAATTCCTGGGTGACAAAAGGTTTTTTGTTTTTTATTTTTTTTTCTAGTACTGGTCAGTACTTCCTAGTCTCAAAACATAGAGAAGATAAATGACTTGCCCAGGGTAAAACAGCCAGTACTTGTCAGACTTGAACCCGAGTTTTCCTGAATTAAAAACTAGCTCTCTATCTACTTTGCCACACTACTTCTCTAGGAAGGTACTTGATTTCACTATTTTTGAGGGGAGGGTCATTGAATACCCAACCCCTAACATAGTGGCTGGCACAAAGTTGGTGGTTAATAAATGCTTATTAAATTAAAATACCTTGGTGATTAATTTGCTAGCATATTTAACTTGAAATTGGCAAGAACATGGTTCAGATTATTCCACTGACACTTAGCTATGACAAATTTGATAAATCACTGAGTGTCCCTCAGTCTCAGTTTCCATATATGTAAAATAGGAATGATAGCACCTATCTGCCCAGGTTGTTGTGAGTGTCAAAAGAGATATCATATAAAGCACTTTACAAAACTTAAAGGACCATGTAATTGTTATTGAGATAATTGAGGTGAGATGTGAAAAGCATCTGACCTAGGGTAGTGGTCATGTTCATGTTTATGGAGAAGAGGGAAAGCATAGGAGAGATGTTACAGAGGTAAAAGCAATGTGAATTAGTAATTGATTACAATATGCTAGTGGTGAGAGAAATTGAAGCAAAAAGGATTCTTCTGAGGTTCTGAAGCTGAGAGACTGTACGTATGGTTCGTTTGACAAAAGTAGGGAAATTAAGAAAGGGGGAAGTCTAGCAAGAGGTAGAGAATCATGAGAGCAGATTGGATCAACACATCAGACAAGAAAGCCAAAATGGAGATGAAATTTAAAAAAAAAATTGCCAGGACAAGCCAAGGTAGTGGGGAAGCTCAGAATGCACCAACCAAAAGGAAAGCAGGCTATAGGGTGACTGACAGTTTTGACACCCAAAGTTCTCTTTTTGTGTCTACATGTCTTATTTTTAAAGGGGAAGTACTCTCAAAGTTGGGACCCTCACACTTTCAGATTTTTGTCATGTGCCCGTAACAAAGACTCTCATGGACATATATCGCTAAGAAGGTGGGTGCCTTTCTTTTTAACCCCAGGACACTCCTCAGGAAGAAGAAGTGCTGGGAATAGGGAGAGAATACAGAGATATAAAATTCCATAGGGGTAGAGACAGTTTAGTCATACAATTTCAAATTCCATTTGCATTTTATAAGAAGCATATTCTAAAATGATTTTCTCTTCTAACATTGTTAAGCCTGAATTTATTTCATAAGACTCCCCAGAGATATCTCTCTGCTAGTGATTGAATACATTCTCTCCCTCTAATGCTAAAGTCATTTTAAAGCTAGTTGTGCCAAACTATATCTCAAAAGGATTTTAAGGTGTAAAAATATTTTGTCACCTATTTCTGCTTCCAAAAACAGTCAAAGCACTTCAGTTAAACTTTCTCATCAAAAGCATTCATTCAATAGGAAAACAGAAGAATCTGACTTTCAGAAAGATGAGTATGTGAGAAGACTGATTGATTGGAAAAGTGTCACTTGCAGTGGAAATGGTGGAATCATTGCTTTCATCTAGATTTATGAGAATTAGAGGTATTTCTATTTGTTAATGATTTTTCCCATTACCTAAGATTCAAAGGTATCCAGGTTTGTAGTAAAAAATACATTATCAAAATCTTATTAACATGATGAGTTTCAGCTGCAAGGGAAAGGTCAGACTATATAATTTTAGAGTCAAAAGGAACCCTGGACATCGTCCAGTCCAATTGTCTCAGCCAATCAATGAAAAGACTGAAGCCCAGGAGGTTATATCTTTCCCAATGTCATGCAACTAGTCAGTCCTGGACAGAGAGCTAAGAACCCAGGTATCCTGTTACCCAAACATGACACTTTCCAATCCATCAACCAAACAGCTATTTAATAAACACCAACAATGTGATAGGATCTGGATTAAGCACTGAAGATACAAGTATAAAGAATTAAATAAATCCAATTTTCAAATAGCTTACATTCTAACAGGAGATAATAAGTATATATTATAATACATATAACATTAACATAAAGTTAACCCATACAAATAAGTATGTATGGGAGGGTATCAACAGTTGGAATATCAGCAAAAATTTTGTGCAGTAGTTATTATATGACCTTTCTCACTATCTTCTGGAGAGACCACAATATATCCATGTACTTCTTAAAATATCTCAAATTTGAGCACACTGATCCAAATCTTCTAACTGATCAGAAAAAAGGACAATGGGATTATCACCACCAAATTGGGAGATGCCATACAGTGGAAAGAGGTCTCTGAGGGCAAAGGATGCATTTACTTTTTTTCTTTGTATTCCTAAAACTTAGGACAATTATTGGCACATATTTAAGTGAGTAATAAATAGCTGCTGATTAGTTCACATACTTCCAACATTTTTTATTAGCAACTGTAACATTAGTCCATCAATCACACAGGACTATCAGTAGGACTCAAACAAACAAAGCAAAAAATGAATTCTATAATGACTTGCACAGAGGGTCATAGAATTTTAGAATTCTGAGGTATATCTCATAATTTAAACATTACTTAGCAGAAATTTCTTTCTTTATGGAAATCGAAGCTGAGGCACAAAGCTAAAAAAACTTGTCAGTGATTACTTAACTATTTAGTAATAAGACTTAAGCTAGAACTGGGGTCTCCTAACACAGTTCTCTTTCCTTTCATCTTTCTCAAATCTGTAGCTAGATAATAAAGCAGATAGAGCACTGAATTTTGAGCCAACTAAATCTATTTTCAAATGTAACTTCATATACTTACTAGCTGTGTGACCCTGGGCAAGTCATTTTACCTCTGCCTTAAGTTTTCTTATCTCTAAAATGAGAAGAATAATAGCACCTACCTCCCAGGCTAATAATAGGATAAAAGGAGATCATATTTATATAGAGTTTTGCAAACTGTAAAGCATTGTATCAATGCTGTTATTATTATTTCAAGGTTTGTCTCTTAGATCAGATTAAAATGTCACTTAGAAATAATACACATTGGGTTTTATTGCTGTTATTGTTATTATATAGTTTTAAGATTTATAAGGTATTCTATAAACATAATTTCATGTGATTTTCACAACAAGCCCATGAGATAAGTGCTACAAGTGTTTTCACCATTTTATGGTTGAGACAGTTAATTCTTGCAAAGGGTCACAAGGCAAAAAAAGCTGACATATAATGTGAAGCCAGGTCTCCCTTACTGCAAACCCAGGACTCTCCAAATTCTACCATGGTGCCTCCAGTAAAGATTCCTCTTCTTTCTCAATGCTTCTTCACTTGTCAGTTCCTTTCATTATCTGAAATGTTTTCTTTTGTTTGTTTAGTGATAATTAGTTTTAAAGTTTTAAATTCTTACCACTTGTACTAGTGACCAATGCTATTTTCCCATAAATACAAAGCAAGGATTGTTATCAAGATGCTGCCATCCCACATCTCTGTCCTCTCCCTCCTTTGGAATAAAGTTGTGGGAAGAACAAAAAGCAGCCTGGGAAAAATAAGATATAATTTCATAGGCTTTTGAAATGAGAGAAACAAGAGATGTATTCTAGTCCAACCACCTACTCTGTGAAGAGAAAAGAGAATGATTAAATTGTACATATAGTTTCATAGTCCTCTTAGGCGTTAAAATATTAGAGGTCATATAGCTTAACATTTTACCCAATGAAGAAACAGAAAATGAGGCAGTGTAGTGGATTTGAAGTAAGTGGCTTGGTTTCAAATGCAGATTCTTCAACCTATCACCTCTGTGACTATGGTTAAACCATTTCATCTTTGTAGGATTCAGTTTCTTCATCCATAAAATGGGTGGTTTGCACTTGACCTCTAAGGTTCTTGCCAGTTCTAAGCCCATGATCCCAAACCCCTTCTACAATGTGATTGATAAGTTGCCACACATTCTTTCATTACTTTTAAGTGTCTCCAGTGCCTGGGGCTCATGATACACTTTGGTGGCTGTGCAGAGGATCAGCTGGAGTGGGGAGAGGAATGAAGCAAGGCGATCAGTTAGAAGGCCATTCTTGTAATCTAGGCAACATGATATGAAGGCCTAAAATAAGGTAGTAGCTACATAAGTGGAGAAAAAGAGTCCTGTGTGTGAGAGAGAACAAATAACAAGATATATGGCAATTAATTGAATATATGAAGTGATGGTGAGTGATGAGTAGAGGGTCATGTGGAGTTTATAAACCTGGGAGGCTGGTAATATGGTAGTGCCTTCAAAACACAAGTGTAAAATTTAGAAGAGAAGAAGGTTCAGGGGAAAAGATAATGAGTTCAGTTTTATATATGGTAAGTGTGAGGTACCCCAGGATATCCAGATGGAAATGTTTAATTGAAGTTCATTGAACAGTACTAGTGTGGCATATATCAATTAGTGAGCCATCAACAAAGATTTTCGTAAACTCGTGCCTAAGAAAATTGATGAGGTTTTCAAGATAAAGAATGTAAAGGGAGAAGATAAGAGAGCATAGATAAGAACTTTGTAGAATGTATACAGTTAGGGGTTACAATATGGATTATGAGCCACCAAAAGAGACTGAAGACTAGTGCATAGTTAGGAGGAAAACAAAGAGGAAATAGTGTTGCAAAAAAGGGAAAGAATTTATAGGGGGAGAGCATGAGAGCTAGCCAAGTTTAGTGGATAGGTTCGGAGAGGCAAGGAGTAAGAAGAAACCGTCAGTTGTAACAATTAATAGAGGGATTGAAATTTAAGAATACCTCAAAGGTCCAAGTTGTGTTAATTGACACAGTGCATTTTTTTAATTGATAAAGCAAAAACCATAGAGCTTGGATGAAGAATTTTATTGCAGAATGCAATTTTTTAAAAATCCATTCATTGACATTCTTTGTTCTTTGAGTCATTTAGGTGATCACTAATACTTTTGGAGAGAGCAGTTTCAGTTGAGTACTGGGTTGAGAAGACATACTGCATGTGGGTTAAGAGGTGAATGAGAGGAGAGTAGACAGCTTTTTGTGTGCATGTTGACAGCCAAGATCCAATTGCATTGAATAATCTCATTGGTCACAAAATTTTATTTATTTATGTTTATTTTATATTCTGAAAGAGTCCCCCATCTTTCAGAATCATGTATCTTGAATTGAATAAGGAAACAAGTTGTATAATGTTGGTTTTAGGTAAAACTAAGGTGTCACTCTAAATCAATAAATCTGGTTTTCTTAAATGACTGACTTTGAAGGTCATTCCAGATAAGATGTTCAGCAATGGTACCTTCTTTGGGAAAAGTACATGACTTCTCTCATATTATCACTTTTCATCCAAATGTTTAAATTCTGGAATTGGATCTGGTTCTGGTCCTGTCCTGGAAAAGCCATTGACTAGCAGTGTGACTTAGGGGCTAGGATTAGGGTTGGGGAAAAAAATCAATTTATCTAAGCCTTAGTTTCTTTTGTATTAAAAGGTGATAATTCTTACCCTAAATGATAGGGTTGTTAAAAGTTCTTTGGATAAATAGAAATTTCTTTATAAAAAGGAGCTATTATTTCATAAAATTTAGATCTTGAAGATAACCTAGTCTAAATTCTTTATTTTATGGATGAATTATCTGAGGTCTGGAGAAGACTATATGAAATTCCAAGATCACACTGTTAAGTATAAGAGTTGTTACTTAAATCAAGCTCTTCAATCTCCAAATCTAAATTCTGTCTCCACATCTTTTCTCTAAGCAGCAACAGCCTTATTTTCAAAAGGCTTTTCTTTAGACTTGTACCTCATATTTACTGTTTGATCTATTTTCAATTCTTTTCTGGAAAATAGAGTGGTGTGGGATAAGAGGAATAATACTCCTTCCATAATCCTGTAAAGAAGTATGAATAATATGATATCCCTGAAAATTACTTTGAAGAGTACCCTGGGCAACTCATGTAATTGACAGAGGGTCAGATTAATTGTGATCTAACTTTCAGGAGGCTACCAATTTGAGGAAGCCAACCAGGCTGTCCATTGCATGAAGTAGAATCAAACAGAACACTGTTCTATAAGCCCTGAACCTTGTTGATAAGAATCAGAATATCCCAGATCAATTTTACATATTCTTCTCTTATGGATATGTAGATTAGATGGACCTTTTGAAGGCAAAAATAGATATTAAATAAAGATGTTTTTATTGTAAATAAGTTAAATGACCATAAATAGCAAATTGAAAAAAAAATTTTCCATTCACTGATAGTAGAGAATGCATTGTCCCTCTTTTTTGAAAGTGATGCATACCTTAAGTATTACTCTGCTTTATAGCTATTGACCAGCAAAAAGGTCATACAGATCCCATGATCCCATGAATTCCATTCCAATGCTTGTCCTGTCCTCCCACTTTCCTTCCTTTTTTCCCTGTGTTCAAACCACACACATACTCCAGTACATATTTATAGATGTGATCTACCATCAAAGGATGGTGTCACTTTTGTTGTTTTCAGTAGTAGGTTACTGGCATGCTTTTTAAGAGCAGTTTCAGCTGTCAGGCGTTATTCTTTTTGTAGAGAACACATGAAATAAGTTATAGTGTAATGCAATTGAGACTCCCATGGGGGAAAGTTCTTTTTAATAAAATCATTATCCTAAGCATGTCATTGACTGCCTTAGTTGCAGGTACCTCATTCTGAAAACTTACATAATACCTTACATTTTTCAAAACTGTTTACATATATTACCTCATTTAACCTCAGATCAAACTTATGGGCAACAAGTTACTATTATATCCATCTTACAAATGAGAAAATTGAGTCTCATGTTAGAGAGCATGCCAACTGCTTACAAAGCTCATTAGAATCAGAAGTCAAATTTGAACACACACTTCCCCTAACTCTTAATACAGCACTTTTTTCCCCCTATACATAAGCTCTGACTACCTAAATTATAGAATAATATCTAAGTCATCCTTGTTTTTCTTTCTTCAATTGGTATTTCATTATTTCTGTCTTCTCACCTGGGGAAGTTACACACAGAAGGCTAAAAACATAACCAATAATAATAAGCTATGGATGCAATTTCTGGTGCTCTTATTCCCTGGTAAATTTGAAAGGAACTATTTTGGTAAAGAACTCCAATTCAATTCAAGAAATATTTATTATGTACAGTATTGTGGTAGGTATTGAGAGTACAATGATGAAAACCAGCATATTCTATATCTGAGAACATATCTAGTCACTGGGGGAGAATTTGGAACCCAGGGGTACTGATGCTTCATATTCTGCCCACTGTCAACTATGCTACTCTGTTCCAATCCATGTCTGGCTTTTGGCTGGTCTATAAAAGACCCTCATTGCACTTTACTGAGACTCAGCACTAATGAAATGAGGTCAAGGGCTGGCAAGGGCATGAGAAAGAAATTCCTCCCACAATGGTCAATCCTCAATTTTGTCCTTAAACTCTAACCCCAGCTATCAAGTCCTGTACCTCTTATACCCTATTTACCCAACCTATGTTCCTACTTTACTGCAAAACTGGATCTGTTCCCTAAAGAATTTTATAGAAATGTTTTCCTCTGGAAATTATATAATTCATTTTTGAGAAAGGAAGACTTTCAGATGGAGAAAAAAACATGTATTATATATATATATATATATGATCTGTCCACATAAGAGTAATAATGCTAGCAATTTTAGAGGGTTTGATTAACCACAGTGATCATTTCATGCTGTTATCAACCAGAGAAAGTCAACCAGGCTGTCTCACATGCAAAACCAGTCTGAAAAGAGCCACTGTGATATATGAGATGCAGATGAGAATAAGATCGGGCTATTGTTTTAAAGAAAAGTTCCTTATGTAGAAGATATATTGTCAGCCAAGAAGTTGTAAGATTATAGAGTAAGCTTTTATCCCAACTATAACATCTAAAAGGTAGGAGAAATGAGAATAAAATATCTTGCATGATGAAAGAAATAGTGATAAAGAAAATGTTCTAAGGGACACATTTCCTTACCTCTAATATGGAAATGAGAGTGGACCAAGAATGTATTCTTCAGGAAGATCTGAGTTCAAATCTTAACTTTGGCACATACTGGCTTCATGATCGTGGGAAAATAATTCAGCCTTTTAGTATCCAACCCGCTTAGGCTATTAGTCAAACAACAGGTGCCAATTTGAGTCAATGGTTTGATTCTATCACTGCGATTTCCTTACATGGATGAAAGCAAGGATTTTATTCCTTTCTCTTTTCCCAAATACAGAAATAAAGAAGGCAAAGATAGACTTTCTTTGCAATTAAACATTTTGGCTAGAGGCCATGAAAATGCCACTTTATCTGAAAAGAGCCAGCAAAAGATTTGTCTATAGGAGAGATTTAACTCTAATTTTTAAATATTAAAAAAAAATGGATACAAAAGAAAGTTCTCCCATGGCTAAGACTGTTTCTCTATGGAGTATTTATAGCAAAGCATGGAAGAGGATCTTCTAAGACTGGGTGAAGCAACTGATATCTTTTTGATAGAGATAGCACCTACACCAATGAAATTACAGACTGTTCAAAGTATCTAATTATCTGTAGGTATTATTGTACTAGATTTATTGATGCTCAAGAGTTTTAGCTTTGGGTTTTCTCTAAGAGGGTATTTCAGATTCCAAAGTTCTGATTGTTACATGATCCACTTAATTTTACTTACTCTATTATCCCAGCAACTTACCCCACCAGCTACACAGAATCTCAGTTGGCAGTGACTTCAACAGCCATCAAATTCATTCTATCCTTGAAGAAGATTTCCTCTCTAATATGCCCAACCAATATCTTCCAACTTGAAGACTTCCAATAATTGGAAGAGTCACAATTTCTATAGGCAACCTATTCAACTTTGAGTCGCTTCTAATTATTAGGATTTTTTTTCATGTGTCAAATTTAAATTTTCCCTTTTCGTAATTTCTATTATCTAAGCCCTGTGCTCTGGAGATAAGCAGAAGAATTCTAATTCCTGGATGTCATGGTGTTTCTATGGAGAGGGAAATTGAGCGAAGAAACTTGTAGAGTTACCCTGCTTCTCCTACTTCATGAGGAGTACATGGCAGTGTTTCAGATATTGGAGGAAACCCCTTCCTTCTCTAGGATAAATATCCTCAATTGCTTCCAAGTGATCCTTATGTAGTATGGACTTGAGGTCCTTCACCATGCAAGTTTTCCTCTTTTACAATTTAGAATTTATTAATGCCCCCTTTATTTTTTTTAATTTTTTTTTGCTTTTTGGAGGGCAATTGGTGTTAAGTGACTTGCCCAAAGTCACATGACTAGTAAATGTGTCAAGTGCCTGAGGGAGAATTTGAACTCATATTAATGTCCCCTTTAAATTGCATACCCAGACTTGGAGACAATTCTCCAAATGAATTGTGATAAGGGACTAAGAAGACTTTTACTTCACTATTGACCTCTAAAGGTAACCTTCAAATGCTCCAAAACACAACTGATTAGAGAAATTAAACTTATAAAACTAACTGAAGCAAATCTGAGGCACCACTATACACCTAACATATTGGCTAACATGACAAATGGTGAAAGGGATGTGGAAAAATTGAAGCGCAATTGGTGGAGTTGTGAACTAATCCAACCATTCTGCAAAATGATTTGGAACTATGCCCAAAGGGTTATAAAACTGCACATACTCTTTGATCCAGAAATACTACTAGTAGTAGTAGTAGGTTCTTTACCCCCAAAGAGATTTTTAAAAAGGGGGGAAGTAAAGGACCTATTTGTACAAAATTATTTAAAGCAGCTATTTTTGTGGTGGCAAAGAATTGAAAATTGAGGAAATGTCCAACTGGAGAATAGCTGAACAAGTTGTGGTATATGAATGTAGTGGAATACTATTGTGCTATAAGAAATTATAAACAGGACAATTTCAGAAGAAAAAAAAACCTGGAAATACTTACATGAACTGATGCAAAGTAAAATGAGGAGAACAAGAAGAATATTGCACACAGTAACAGCATATTGTACAATGATCAGTGGGAATAATTTAGTTATTTTGGGTAATAAAATGATCCAAGACAAATCCAAAGGACTCATGACATAAATGCTATCTACTTTCAGAGAGAAAACTGATGAAGTCAGCGCAAATCAAAGCATGCTATTTTAAAAATATTTCTTGTGTGTTTGTGTGTGTGTGTGTGTGTGTGTGTGTGTTTTGGTCTGTGTTTTCTTTTACAATATGACTAATATGTAAATATGTTTTGAATGATTGCTCATGTATAACCCATATCAAATTGCTTACCATCTCAGAGAGAGAGAGAGAGAGAGAATTTGGAACTCAAAACTAAAAAAATGATAAATAAATTTTTATATATAATTGGGAGACAATTAATGAAATATATTTTTTAAAGATGTTAAAAAAAAACCCTGAGAAGTCATTAGGTATCTTAGTACACCGTTGACTTAAATTGAAATAGTAATCCATTTAAATCCCTAGTCCTTTATCAGGTGAACTAGAATCTCTCCATGTTTCCTCCAACTCATACCTATGAAGTTGATTTTTAAACCCAGTTATAAGATTAGAAATTCATTCCTATTAAACTTAATATTATTCAATTTAGCCCAATAGTCTAGCCTGTCAAGATTTTTGAATCCTGTCATTCACTCTTGGCTTTAGCTCCCAATTTTGTGTCAACTGTAAATTTGATGAACACTCTATGCCTTTATCCATGTCACTGATAATATTAATTGGTACAAGATCAGGAAAGATTACCTTCTCCAAAGTAGAAAGTGATGCTAAAAACTTGAGAGAGCCTAAAAGAAAAAAAAGATATTTTAGTGTTGTATTTTTAAAATCTGTTTTGACCAAAACAATCCATGAGTGAAGAAAGACTCAGACTTTTAAAAAACTAAGGGGACTTGAATTTATTATGACCTTTCTTATATTCTACTTATTGGTAAAATTGAAAGGTCAGTGAACAGACAAGAGCAAAAGACCTTTGGTTTTAATTCTAGAAGAAACTTAGCAACTACGAAAACTCCAAATAAGTATGGAGTAATAGTAGAAGTAGTAATAACTTCTTTTTACTACTACTAGTAGTAGAAACAACTCAGTACTACTACTACTGATAATGATGATGATAATAATAATAATTAATAATAATAATAAATGACAAATGACATCCTATAGCTTCCTCCAGACTACTCTATGATTTTTAATACACTAACAGTATCAAAGTCCTACCTAAAATAACAGGAAAAGTAATTAGGAAGTGAATTCCTTTCAAACACACACAGATGCATGTATCTATATGTTTATGTTTATATACACATGCATATGCATACACATATAAATGTATGTGTGTATGCATGTAGGTATATGTGTGTGCATGTGATATATGTATGCATGTATATATGTGTATGTGTGTATATATACATATATATATATACACATACATATATATATATAAACATCACAGTGGCACTGGCACAGAAGGACCAGACTAATCAAATTGGCAGTGCCACTGGGGAAGTGATGCTGTCACCCAGTTGTCGCCAACTACTTACTGTCTCCTTATGACAAAGTGACCTGTACATATGCCAAGGCCATCTTTTTTTCTGATAAGAATGTACAAAGCATTTTCAGGTTGTTATACCACCTGAATAGTTGTTACTCTCAACTAAATAATCACCTTTCTTGGGCCACTGTCAAGGGAGCTGAATAAAATAATCCTGTACGACTCATAGACAAGGGAAGGAGCAAAAAATGAATTGTGGGTTCTATTGTTTGTAGTGTATGGGGGACAGTTTATTTTTCTCAGTATGATCTTTAATTAGAAACTGTACTTAAGCTTCTACTTTGCACATGGTAATCTGATAGGCACTAGGTAAGTGTTTTTAATCTGGAGTCCATGGGTCTCCAAGGGTAAGTGTCTAGATTGCAGGAGGCCCTCAAACTTATAAAAGAAAAAAGAATTACATCACTTTTCACTAAGCTCTAAATTGAATTAAGCATTTCCTTCACTTATGAATGTAGGCAACAAATGTTATCCTGAGAAGGCTTCCACAGACTTCAGCTGACAACCAAAGAAGTCTATGATAATAAAAATATTAAAAACTATTGCACTAGAAAAAAAAGACAGAATAGATATGGCCCCTGACCTGAATAGGCATACAGTTGGAAAGGTAAGAACTGAACATAAACATAATGTAAAAAATGCAATGGTTTAGTCACTAAATTTTAGTGCATAAGAACAGTAGAAATTGTTATCGTACTTGAGTTCTAGGGAGGGAGGGGAAGGATCAACTGAGTGAATTGTAAAAGGCTTCCTGATGAAGGTGACATTTGAACTGGATCTCCCAGAAGCCTTTGGACTTCAGTAGGGGGGGATGGCCATTGGGATGGTGTTCCTGATCTGAGGAAGAACTATGAGGACAGTTAGAGAGTTGGGAAAGCACTGGAAGTATAGCTGGGACTGATTTGTCTTGTTGATCTGGAGCATCGCTTATGTGAAAGGACACAGTTTGAGATAAGACGGGGCAGGCTGGACAAGTTGTGGAGGACTTTAAACACTGGGCCAAGGATTTGTTAATTCCTATAGAGGAACAATGGAAATACCAATGTCTGTGTAGACACGTGGAAGTGACCTAATATGCATGTAAGCTCATTTGGATATGCCTGTGAGACTGCCTGTATATCCATGACTTCTTTCTAAGTCTCTCTCTCCATTTTTGAATTTGTTTATCTTCCTGGGCTTAATTGTGAATATATCCAATTAGTGAAGTGTCCCATTTTCTTCCTGCCCAAGAAATATCATGACAAGAGATTCTAAATACTTCACTGGAATCTATTTATATGAATAGCCTTTAAGTAGAATTTGCTACAAGGGAGATATACTCTGGATGACATTTTTGTAGTTTAATTAATAAAATACCAAAGGCATCCAGAAGAGATTCTGAGAACATCTAGACCTAGCCCCAAATACTATAGATGAGGAAATTGAAAACTCAAGATGTAAAATAACTTACCCAGAGCCACATGTCAAAAAATTACTACCACTTCTACAGCAGTCTAGGATTTCAGAGGCACTTTCCTAGCAAAAACTTTGATAGATAAAAGATTATATTATTTCTGTGTTATAGACAGAAAATCATAAGTTCAGAGAAGTTTAGGGAAGCAACCTTCAAATTCCTAAAATCTAGGTATTGCTTATATATGCGTCTTCCTTTTCTGTCAATTTCCAGGCTTTTTATACTTTACTCCCCAACACATACTCTTCAGTCCACTGACAATGGTCTTCTGCTTGTTCCTGGAACAAAGTACTCCATCTCTCAACTACCAGCATTCTCTCTGGCTGTCCTGGAATGCTCTCCCTCCTACATGCCAATGACTAACCTCCCTGGCTTCCTTTGTGTCTCAACTAAAATCCTATTTTCTACCAGGGAGCCTTCCTTAACCCCTCTTAATTCCAATGCCTTCCCTGTTATTTCCCATTTATTCTATATTGTCCAGACTCCCCTTCCCTCACCCATTTTCCCCTTTCCTCATCTCCCTTCCTTTCCCCTCCTCTCTTTTCTCTTCCCCTTCCTCCCTTGTCCAGGGATGTAGCAAGGATCTAATGGCTAGATATATGTACCATAGAAAGTGCAAGGAATTACTAGCCTGTTGAAAATTGAGTTTCCTTCTGGAAGCCAAGTAAGGACCTAGATGAAGCCAAGATGAAGGATCTAGGCCTCAAGAGACTAACCATATGAGTAAGCTTTCAGGCAATCTTGGCTTTTCTGAGTATGTAGATCAGTTCACATGCAGACCTTAAAGAAAAAAACACCCTACTTTTAAAAATCCTCTCCCCCAAATCCCACTCATCTTCCTCTGTGGGTAATACAATTGGAATGTGGAATAATGTGGCTCTCCATACTTAACATATGACTTTCTGTTCATACCACACTTTCAGTTAAGAGCTTCCTTCTGAAGGCATCAGAATGTTTGCTTAAAACTGAGTCTCCTTCTACTTAAGACCAGGAGTCTCATTGGTTAAGAGATGGCCTTTGGATGTAAGTGACTGAAATCATCAAGGAACAGAAGCTTCATTGCGTTCTTTGAGTTTCTGATTAATCGGGGATGTTAGAAAACCTGTTTTTGTTTTAACCTCAGTGGAAATCTTTCCAAAATGCACATTTTCCCCCTGTATTAGTATGCTCAGCATTCTGGAAATAATTGAATCTTATGTGATGCTTTTCTGTGGATTATGTATTGGTCCATAGCAAATCTCCTGAATCTTAAATGTCACTCTAAAGTTCCATGAATATACAAGTAGAAAATAATTGCACTGGGTTTGAGTAACCTCCACAAGACTGATCATTTGTTCAGAATATTACTGATAATACATGTTTGCCAGGAGCTTGTCTCAGACAACCTCAAGTCTTTTCCAAGTTCAATGTATCTGATGCTAAGATTCCTTCCAGATATGACCTTTTATGGTCTATATTCTAATGCCTATTTCATATCAAGGATTCATAAAATCAAATCATTTCTGAGTAGAAAGGGATTCTCAGTGACTAATTGAATCCCTTTCCCACATACAACATACCCAACGAGCGATTATTTTGGCTTTGCTTGCATTCTTATAATGAAGAGGAAGTCGCTATTCTTCCTATTGCAAAAAATTATAGTAACAACAACTATCATTTATTTAATGTTTTAAGGAATGCAAAATATTTTGCCTTTTTAATGGTGCAAAGTATTTTACTTCTTAGACTATTTAATATGATTAATTGAGATAACACATGTAATAATGATAACATATCATGTGAACCTAGAATGGACCCCAGAAGTTCTCAGGAGCACAAAATTTACTCTGCATGGATATGACACCAACAGTAACATCATTTTACTACCAGTAACAAAAATAGTATTCATATGATGATTTCAAGTACAGAAACATTTTTATCCCATCTTTCATAGGTCATCCTGGAGCATAGAAATAGTGTCAATGTAAGAATAGGACTGTGATTTGTAAGTATCATTGTTGGCCCTTTAAATTTCTTTACTATGATAAACTATGAACCATTGACATAGATGTTATATACAAGATAAAGGATCTAGGCCTCAAGAGACTAACCATATGATTAAGCTTTCAGGCAATCTTGGCTATTCTTGAACTTTAGTTGGAAATGACATCACGAGTGGGTCCTGCAAGACTTTTCAGCCATGAAAGGATAAAGCCTTCTAATACTGCTAGATGGACAAGGATTGAATTAGTCAGTGATGAATCTAAGCAGAAGAAATTTAGCGAGAACTTCTGGGGTCCATTCTGTATTCTGGTACTAATTAATTAGATGACCTTTGACAAGCCATTTTCTCTCCATGGGTTTCACCTGAAATAGATGCTATTTTGTAAGAGCTCATGTTATGTAATATTCTATGAATGAGAAGAACCTTGTCACACATTGTCTCATTTAATTTTTCCAACAACCTTGTAAGGTAGAGTCATAAGCCATTATAACCAAAAGGGTCCCTAAATATCATGTACCTCCTGATCTTCACTGCTAAACTTCTTGCAAACTTTTACTTACTGCAATTTCTCTGCTCCTTCATCATCCATTATAGCCACTTGTGAAAAGGCTTATCCCTCAACATTCTATTGAAAATACTCTCACAGGTCCTCTTGATCATTAAATACAGTAAGATTTTTTTTCCCTCCTCTTGGGCCTTTATTTTGCATTTGGTGCTGCTGCTGACCTTCTCCTACATGATGTTATCTCTTCTCACACTTTCTGAGTCTCCATGCTCTCCATTTCTCATACTACCTTTCAAATCACTCCTTCTATGTCTTTTTTAATTGATCCCTTATCTTCTTCCCATAACCTTATAGTGGTATTCTCCAAGCATTTGTCCTTGGGTCTCTTTCTCCCAGAAATTCTGGACTCAATTACTCTCTCTATTTAGGTGTCTCCCAGACTTATAGTTCTAGTGGAGACCTCTCTTCTGCAACTGCACATAGGTCATTTTAACATGGTATCCCAATGCCATTTCAAAGTCAACAAGTCTAAAACTGAACCCATTTTCTTCCTCTTTAAACTTCCTTCTTCTTCTGACTTCATGAATACTCCTTGTGACTCTATTATTCAGCCAGTCACTGACAGTAGAAACTTCAAGACTATTTGTGATCACTCCATATCCTTTGCCTCTAACATCCAACTAGCTCCCAATTCCTATCAATGACCTCTCTGCAAAATCACTTCTATCAGTTCCCTCTTCATTGTTCATATTGCTAGCTCCCTAGCCCAGGTTCTTATTTCCATGGACTTGGGCTACCAAAGAAGCCTCCTAAGAGACCCAACAACCTCCTTCCTCTAACTTAACCTCCGTGTTGCTGCCAGAATGTTCTTACTTATGCCAAGATATAGTTGTGCCACAACTATGATTCAAATTCTTGGAACACCTAAAGAAAGTTCAGTCCCTTTCACCTGACATTTAAGGCTCTCCACAGACTGGCATCATCTTGTATTTCCATATTTACCTTGTAATAGTATTCTACGCTATTCTCTGAATTCTGTGTCTCAGACAAAATAGACTATTTTTTTTGCCCTTTAAATTTATTTAATACTCTTCTTGTGTCTTTTGTCTTTGTTCACATCTGAAATGCCCTTCCTTTTCCTTTAGAACTATTGAATTCCTGTTCATTCCTTAAAATCAAACTTAAATGCCACATTATCCAGGAAGTGTTTTTTCATACCTTCTTGTCAATAATGACATTTCTCATTACAACTCACATAAGCACTTTGGGTTGTCTCTCTAATTTACTTGCCATGTGTTAGTCTCCATTATCTCTGTGAGTGTCATTCTCCTACTCCATGGGAGCAGGAACCATGACCTATCTAAACTATTTTTTCTACCTACTCTCTTCACCAACCTACCATAGTGCTTTCTGCACACAAGAGGTGCTCAATTATATTGCTGAATGAATCTAACACCCTTATTATAGTAATGATGAATATGATACCCTATGGATTTGTATGTCTCTTACAAGGTCAAATAGTTAACAAGTGAAAGAACCTGTTAGTCTTAGGTTGTCTAATTCTACTGTAATCAATTTATTTTCCTCTTTACCAAACTAGAGTAAGTCATCTCTGAGACCCTTTCGGGTCTATGAATATAAGATTTTAATCTGTAAAACATCAGAAAATATAGATCAAGCAAAGAAAAGTCCATAGATATTTTCAGAACTGAATCTGGCTTAGTGGACTTGCTGGACTGTTAGTTAGGAGACCTAGGTTCAAGTTCTACAACTAACTAGCTATATGCCTTTTGGTGCATATAGGACTTCTGTCTCCTCAGCTGTAAAATTACAGGACAGGACTTTATGATTCTCTGTCTTCTAGCTCAGAAGTTTGTATTTTGCTACAGGAAGTCTGGTTGACTATTGATATACATAAATCAGGTTACAGTATAAAGACACTGAGTACAGCAACTGCTCATTCCTACATTATAGTAGATATAGAGTGCCCAGTGCCAGGCACTTGAAAGGGGAGAAAATAGAATCTGTCAATCTGGTCTCAGAAAAATAGGCATTACATTTTCAAGAGACTTCCTTAGAAACATGAGTTTACTATTCAAATTAAAGGAAAATTACCATGCTAGAACTCATTTAGTTTCTGGCATTAAAAATATCATGGCCTTTTAGGAGTATGACTCAGCTTTTGCAGGATAATTCTCTTTCAATATTGGCTGATATCCCTCTTCTGTTTCCAGTCCTATAGACCTTTAACCCACAGAAGGTTGACTGAATTATTCATCCAAAGAGACAGCCACAAAATTGAAGCTTACAGGTTCTTTCCTACTGCTATTTGAAAGAGAATTTCTCATCTATTCAAGTACATATTCAAAGCTCTCCCTTAAGCCTTCTTGGTCTTAACCTTAGGGGATTGATCTGGGATTCCCTGCTGAATTTAGTGAGTTCCCGATCAACCTAATGAAACTACAGGGTATGGGTTTTTGCCTGAAATAGAAGTTGTTAATCTGGTGTCCATGGAAGCCAAGGGATCTCTGGCCTCTGAAACTGAGGAGGGTGGGGAGTTACAAATTTAAAATATTATCTTTAAAGGGTTTCATAGATTTTATCCTAGACACAAAGGCATAATTAATGGTTAAAAACTTCCCATCTAAGGGGAAGCTCTAGTGAAGGGTAGATGGTGCCTTCACACCATTGTTTCTAGTGAATGGGATGTTTGGTAACTGAATGGAGGAACTGAGGAAGTGGGGTTCATACCCTGTTTGGAACAGCCATCTCTTCAACTGTGGTCTATTAAAGTCAGCCATGAAATGGTTCAGAGTTCTTTTGTTACTGCTTTCTGCCCCATGTACTTGACTGAAGTGTTAAGGAAGAGGGGAAGATTTCTCTGCCCTGCCTTCTTCCCCTCCTCTTCAGGAGTTTAAAAAAGAAAGGCGACTCTTAGGAGGAATATGGAAGCACCTGAGACTCCCTTTTGGCTGCCTTTTCATAGATTTCCATTTATTTTTTCTGAGCAAAAGTTCAAAGTGAAGGGTTCCTGAAAATGTATTTTCCCAGCCTCCAGGGTTGCCTCCTAAACAATTCAAAGTTCAAGAGTTCCTGAATTTAAGCATTCAGAAACAAGACAGAGTTCTTAACCTTGTATGTCTCTCTGGCAGTCTAGTGAAACCTTTCCACTCCTTCCCAAAATAGTAATAATAATAAAAGTAAAAAAAATGTTTTAAATGCATAGAATCACAAAGGAAACAGTTATATTGAAATTTAGTTAACAAAATATGTATCAAAAAATTTCCTGGGGGTGGAGCCAAGATGGCAGAGTAGAAACAGAACTTCCCTGTGGCTCTTGCTTCTGGCTTCCTTCTCCTCCAATACATGACAAAAATGACTCTAAACAAATTTGAGAGCTACAGAATGCACAGTCATAGAGAGAAACAAATCTCCTGTGGAAGACAGCCTGGCAGGCCAGCAGGAAAGGGCTATCACACTGAGCTGGGACCGAAGCCCAGCCCCATGTGAGCCATGTGGTTTCAGCCCCAGGGTAGCCCTGACCAGCAGAGGACGGAGCAGACTTCAAGAGAGTGAAGAACCAGCAGCTGTGGCAGTTTCCAGACTTCTCAACCTATAAATGCCAAAGACAAAGTAAAAGATGAGTATGGAACTCTGTTGGAACAGGGATAGATGGAAGAGCATGGTCCCGCCCCTGCCCCTGGAACTAGAAGTGCCACAGCTGTGTGGCCACTGCCACACGACTGCTTCAGGAGCTCCTGGCCTGAAGATTGTAGGGGGATCAAGGGACCATTTGGAGGGTAATTGCTCTTGCTCTAACCAGCTTGGTTCTGGATCACAGTTTTGGGTGGAGGTCCTGGGGTGTGTGGCCAGGTGCCAGAGTCTGTGGGGGCATCAGAGAGGACACACTCCTAATTGCCCCAGCAGCTGAGAAAACTCCAGCAATTTGGGCCAAAGTTCTCTCTATTCTGAGACCAGAGTTCTATCATGGCAAAGAGTTCAAAACATGAAGAATTGACTGGCAACATGAAAAAGCATAGGAAACACAATCCTATCATAGATTCTTTTGGGGGCACAAAAAGAATCAAAGCATTGAATGGGAATAAGACAATGAAGTCAAAACTCTTGCATCATAAGCTCCCAAGGGAAAAACAATATGAATTGGTTACAAGCCATGGAGGAGCTCAAGAAGGATTTTGAAAACCAAGTAAGAGAAGTGGAGGAAAAAATGGAAAATAAAAATGGGAATGATGCAAGAAAATCAAGAAAAATGAGTTCAAAACGTGACAGAAGAAAATAACACCTTAAAAATAGACTAACACAAATGGCAAAAGAGGTCCCAAAAGCCAATGAGAAGAATGCCTTAAAGAATGACAGATGGGAAAGAAATTTCAAAAACTCACTGAAGAGAAGAATTCCTTCAAAATTGAATTGGAGCAAATGGAAGCTAATGACTTTATGAGAAATCAAGATACTATGAAACAGTAGAAGCAGCAAGGTCCCGAAGCTCTCACACTGCCACCCTAAACACCCATAAAAATATGACTCTGGACAAAGTCTAGGACTCTCAAACTAAAAAAAAATACAGAAAACACATCTCTCATGGAAGGCAGCTAGGCAGCAGGAGATCATTGCGGCAGGACGGGAGCTGAGGCCAGTCCAGCCTGAAACCAAAACCGACGCCAGTCCTTGGGGCAGTAGGAAGGAGCCGAGCCAAGCCATGGCCAGTCTACAAGAGAGAAGATCTACAGCCTCCAGCATCTCTATATCTACCAAAGTGTGAAAAACAGGGATTAGAGAAATGTGTGAAAAATAGGGATTAACATAAGGCACCTGGACAGGAGGGTCTCATCCTACAGGCCTGCAGGCTGGAGCTGAAACCAGCCCAGCCTGAAACTACCATGTGGCCAGGCTCCAGGATGGCGAGGAGGAGCCTAGCCTCCCAAGCCAGCCTGAGCCTACTTCAGAGAAGATCTAAAGCACCTGGAGCAATCTGCACATCCACTAAGCCAAGATTAAAGGTCAGTGAAAGTGAGTGAGGCTTTCAAGCTAAATTTGGGAAAGAAAAAACAGTTCTGCCAATCTACCCCCAGGGCAAGGAAGCAGTGGGGGAAGGGCAGAAATGGCTGTAACTGGTGGATGCCCCCACTGGGCTGCCTCAGAGCCCCTGGCCTGTGGATCCTGCAGGGGGCCTGAGTTGATTGATCAGGGCCAAGTGCTCTTGTGTTGAGTGACCTGGATCCTGATTGTGGTCTTGGGTGGTGGTCCTGGGGAGCGCTTTCAGCAAGACAAAGCAAGGGGAGGCTGCAACACACCCCTAATAGCTCTGGCAGTGGGGAAAACCCCAGTGATTTGGAACAGAGATTTCCCCCTGGAAGCAGATTTTCACAAGGCTAAAAAAAAAAAAATCAACCAATTAATTGACTGGTCAACATGAGGAAAAGGAAACAAAATAAGAACAGCAATAAAACTCTAGAATCCTTTTTGGGGGACAAAAAGGATCAAAGAATGGAACGGGAGGAAGACAACACAATCAGAACGCCCACACCAAATGCTTCCAAGACACTTGAAGAATGCCTAGTGGCTATAGATACTCTGAAAAAGGACTTTGAAAAACAAATAAGAGAAGTGGAGGAAAAATTGGGAAGAGAAATGAGAATGATGCGAGAAAACCATCAAAAGAGAGTCAACAACCTGACTGAAGAAAACAACACTTTAAAAAAATAGATTAACTTAAATGGCAAAAGAGGCCTAGAAAGCCAATGAGAAGAAGAATGCCTTAAAAAAGTCGAATTTCCCAGATGGAAAAAGAATCTCAAAAGCATTCTGAAGAGAATAATTCCTTCAGAATTAGAGTGGAGCAAGTAGAAGCTAATGACTTTATGAGAAACCAAGATACTATTAAGCAGTTACAAAGAAATGAAAAAATAGAAAGCAATGTGAAATATCTTCTTGAAAAAACCACTGACCTGGAAAATAGATCCAGGAGAGACAATCTGAAAATTATTGGTCTACCTGAAACCCATGACC
>CM053601.1:125861281-125914265 GCA_028646575.1 Pseudocheirus occidentalis | reverse complement strand
TAAAAGGCAAATTCTGAGGTGGGAGAGGACTAGAATGAGAGGAGACAGAGAGACAAAATAGGGTTAAGTATCCCGTGTGGAAGACGCAAGGTATAACTGTTACAACTTTACTTTCATTTACTCTCATTGAATCTGGCTAAGGAAGAAATGGCATAAACTCTAAACTGGGCATCATGCCACACAAGAGAGTAGGGGGTGTGGGGATGAAAGGCGAGATGATGGAGGGGAGGGCAGGGTCTGGGGGATGGATCCTGGATGCTCACACTTCAATAAAGAGACAGGAACAGGGTAGAGAACAGATCAAGGGGGAGAGGGATAGGAAGGAGGGACATATGATTGCTGTCACAATATGTCCACTATGAAGATGTCCTGTACAATCACACCTACACAGCCTGTATTGAATTGGTTGTCTTTCCAGCGGGGGTGGGTGACAAGGGAGGAACCGAAAGCAGCTAAAATTTAAAGCTCTGCAATGCCTGCAACTAGGAATCAAGATATACAGGGGCTGAGATAGGGAGACCCTCCCTGCCCTACCAGAAAGTTAGAGAACAGACCAGGGGAGGGACTCTACAGTGGGAGTGCTGTTTTGGGATTGGGGTAGGGGAAAGACGGGGAGAAAATTTGTAATTCAAAAATCTCATGATTATGAATGATGTAAACAAGAAAACAAATACAATTTATTACATTAAAAACATTAAAATAAAATAAAAAATAAAATAAAAAGAAAAATAAAAAATATATACTATTAAACAGATCCAAACAAATGAAAAAATAGAAGGCAATGTGAAATATCTCATTGGAAAAACCACTGATCTGGAAAATAGACCCAGGAGAGATAATTTAAAAATTAGTGAACTACCTGAGAGCCATGATCAACAAAAGAACGTAGACACCATCTTTCAAGAAATTCTCAAGCAGCATTGCCTTGATATTCTAGAAGCAGAAGGCAAAATAAAAATGGAAAGAATTCACTGATCAACTCTTGAAAAGATCTCCAAAAGAAAACTTCTAGGAGTATTATAGCCAAATTCCAGAGTTGCCATGTCAAGGAGAAAATACTACAAGCAGTCAGGAAGAAACAATTTGAGTACTGTGGAAACATAACTGGGACAACACAAGACCTAGCAGTTTCTACACTAAGGGATCAAAGGGCTAAGAATATGATATTCTGGAGGTCAAAGGAGCTAGGATTGAAACCAAGAATCACCTACCCAGCAAAACTGAGTATAATGCTTCAGAGGAAAATATGGTCATTCAGTGAAATAGATGATTTTCAAGCATTCTTGAAGAAAAAAACAGAGCTGAACAGAAAATTTGACTTTCAAATACAAGAAGCAAGAGAAGCATGAGAAGGTAAACAAGAAAAGGAAGTCATAAAGAACTTATTAAATTTGAAGTATTTACATTCCTACATGGAAAAATGATAATTGTAACTCATAAGACTTTTTTCAGTATGAGGACAGTTGAAGCATATATGTATGTACATGTATGCATAGTAGGGTGTAGGTGTGTATAAATATATATGTGAGGGTGTGCATATATATGTACATGAATACATTGACAGAGGACATAGTAGAAGTTGAATATGAAAAGATGATATCTAAGAAATAAAATTAAGATGTGAGAGAGGAATATATTGGGAGACAGAGAAAGGGAGAGATAGATTATGGTAAATTATCTCATATAAAAGAGGCAAGAGAAAACTGTTACAATGGAGGGGAAGAACAGGAAGGTAAAAGGGAATGGGTCAGCCTTACTCTCCTTGAATTTAGCCTAAGGAGGGGATGACATATACCCTCAATTGGGTATCTTACTCTACAGGAAAACTGGGGCGTGGGGGGTGAGAATAAAAGGGGTGATGATAGAAGGGAGGGCAGATTGGGGGAGAGGGTAGTTAGAAGCACACACTTTTGAAAAGGGACAGGGTTAAAGAAGAAAACAGAATAATTGAGGGGCATGATAGGATGGAGGGAAATCTAGTTAGTCTTTCACAATATATCTATTATGGAAATGTTTTGCGTAACTATACATGTACAACCTATATAGACTTGCTTGTCCTGCCAGTGGGGGTGAGTGAGGAGGGAAGAAAGAAAAAAATTTGGAACTCAAAGTTTTAAAAACAAATGTGTGTAAAAAAGTAAAAAAAAAAAAAAAGCAAAAAAAAAATTCCTGGGCTGCCAGAAATCTGTGGACTGCAGGTTAAGAACTTCTATCCTGAGATTTCTTTAACAGGATGGCCTTTGAGAAGGAAAAGAAGCATCTCAGTGGCATCCATAAAAGAAAGAATAGAGCCCTGTAACCTGGACCTTGTTACCATTCAGTAATTCTATTATTTGCTTGGGCAATGCTGGCACAAAGTGAAATGAAATATTTGTTAAGCAGCCCCCCAAAATATTTTACCTTCTGAGAAAATCTAAATGACCCTTTGAGTGCTTTATGTCTCTGTATTTATTCACAGGCTACTGTGTATCTTATGTGTTTTCTATAGTGGGTAAAAAAGAGACTACCCCAAATCTGATACTCATATTCCACATAGATTGCCTCTAGGGAAAATGGGGACTTTATCAACATATTTGAAGAAAATTTGGCAGATCAGTACATAAGCTAGAGGTCCTTAACCTCTAGCTCATGAATTGTTTTTTTGAAATATATATTTCAGTAAAATTTTTTTCCTTCGTACTCATGTATTTTATTAAGTAAATATGAAAGCATTATTTGAGAATGAGTCCACAGATTTCCCTCTTTAGGAATGAGCAAGAGTCAAAGAGAGAGTATGACTCTTGTAGGCCAGTTTCTTAGAATGGAACCAAGTCCATAAGAGACCTCATTCCTTGGTGGGTTTTGGTTCATATGTAAAAACAAACAACTAAAAACACAAGATCACCAAACTTTTATTAAATAACCCCTTGTCCCTGGCATTGTGTTAGACACAGGGAAATTTTTTTTAAAAAGGGATAAACCCAGTATCTTTCCCTCCCCTTTGTTATTTGCTGTTAATGCTTACAGTAGACTGGAAGTGAGGACAGGAATCATAAAACAAATAATTATAATATGAAATCACATTTGACAAGGATAATACAAAACAAGGTATTATGAGAGATTAAAGGTAAAAGTTCTTAACCAACTGATGGCCCCAAAGAAAAGATGGCATTAAAGGGAGAGTCAGGTATATAATATTCAAAGAAAAGAAACAAAAGTGCCCAAGGAATGAAAAACTTGACACATCAACAGATGTGGAAGAGAGATAAGACTTTGCCCTTGTTCTTTTCTATGTGACTGGCTCTACTCTTTCTCCTGACCTCCAGTGTGGCATCTTCTACTGCACAGTACATATCTTTAACTAGATGTCCTGTAGACATCTTAAAATCACCATGTTCAAAATGGAACTCATTTTTTTCCCCCAAGCTCTCTTCTCTTCTTAAATTTCCTATTAATGTTGAGAGCATCACCATCCTCCCAATCATCAAGGCTCACATCCTAGATGCTGTCTTCAAATTCTTACTGTCACTGACAAGTCCTATTATTTCTACCTCCACAACATCTGAATTTGTCCTCATCTCTGACACTGCTATCACCCTGGTGCAGGGCCTCATCATCTTCCACCTGTATAATTCAATAGCCTGATGGTTGGATTCCTTGCCTCAGGTCTCTCCCTGCTATAGTCCATCCTTCACTCAGTTGTCAGACTGATCTTCCTAAAGTGTAAGACTGACCACATTGCTCTCTCCTTTCTATCTTCTATTCAATAATCTCTATTACCTTCAGGATAAAATATAAAATTCTTTGTCTTTTAAGCCTATAAGCTGACCCCTTTCCTACTTTTCCAGTCATCTTATACCTTGTTCCCCTCCATGTATTCTGTGATCCAGTGACACTGGCCTCCTTGCTGTTCCTTGTTTTTGACACTCAGTCTCCTTATTCTGTCCATTTTCATTCACTGTTTCTTTTCCTTGGACTCTCTCTCTTTGCATCGTCTTTGCTTCCTAGCTTCCCTGGTTTCCTTTAAATCTCAGCTAAAATTTTTCTTTTCTTTTTCTCCCTCTCTTTGATGCTCACTGCTTAGCACAGTGCCTAGAACATAGTAAGCATTTAATAAATACTTGTTGACTTTATTTGACTTTGACCCTCAGGGAAGAAACATGAAAAAAGGATAGAATTTACCCCCAAAAAAGTGAGATTGGCACTTCCTAATGGTTAGATTCATCAAAAAGTAGAATAGACATCCTTGGGAGATCATGGGTTCCTCTTAAATAGAATTTTTCAAGCAAAGGAAGAGTGACTACTTGGTGACCATGTTGTAGGGGTTGGGGGTGGGATGCTTGTTCAGCTATATTTTGGATTGTAAAAAAAAACTATGAGGTTTTTCAAACTATTATATTCTATAATTCTGATACTGATAGAATTTTACCAGTCTTCCCCCAACCTTATTCATATATGCTAACACATGCCACAGTTGATATGAACATTTTTTTTTCTTTATTGACATCTCAATTTAGTGAAAAGCTCAGGCTGAATAATTTCAAGAACTCGATAGAGACAGAAAACTGAGTTGTTGGGTTTTTTTGCATTTTTGTTACAACCAGTTGCTGATGTGTAATGTATACACAACCTCAGATCCTCTATAATATGGATCCTATAAAAATGATACATGGGAATGATAGTTAATTGAAGAAACTTGTATTAACATCATGGGTTTAGATATAAAAGGGACCTAAGAGATTATGCAGTTTAAACCACTCATTCTACGTATGAGGAAAATGAATCTCAGTGACATGAAGTTTTTTTGTTTTTTTGCCTTTCCCCCCAATCACATACCTAATAAAGGGAATAATTAAGGGAGAGAGAAAGGGAGTGCAGGGAGGGGGGAGAGAGACAGAGACAGAGACAAAGAGAGACAGGGACAGAGACAGAGACAGAGAGAAGGAAGGAGGGAAAGAGGGAAGGAGGAAAGGAGGGAGGGGGAGAGGGGGAGAGGGAGGAAAGGAGAGAGACAGAGAGAAAGACAGAGACAGAGAGACAGAGAGGGAGAGAGAGAGAGAGAGAGAGAGAGAGAGAGAGAGAGAGAGAGAGAGAGAGAGAGAGAGAGAGAGAGAGAGAGATTATCTTCAGTAGCCTTATCCACAGAAGTTGTGGATGCTAAGGAAGGAGAACAATCTTCAGGAACTGGAAGTGTTAACTATAATGGCACAAGGAATCTGTGGAGTTACTATGAAAGAATTAAGCTTAATCTGCTATTTCCTGAGGAGAAAGACCGAGAGATTTGTCATCTGTAAAGAGTCTGAAATGACAAGAGAGTTAGCTGTCAGGCTGTTTGAGATTGGAAATATTTAACTGTTATTTTGTGAGAGATTGGGACTGAGGGAATTAACTGTCATTGGTGAGGAAACTGCAGGACTAAGAGAATTAACTATTATTGTGCAAGGGATACTGTGAGAAACTGCATTTAGTTCTTATTTTGTGAAGACATGACGAGAATTCTTGTGAGACTTGAATTACAGAGCATTTCCAGAGGTGAGGAGCAGTCGGGGCAGTGCTATTGGGAATATTTCATCTCACATCTTTGCTACTTTTGAAAGACACAGAAATGGTTGTGGCTGACTGTACAGTTCACTTATTACAGCTACACTGTAAATAATTGTACAATTGTTTATGTCTTTCCCCTGCAGCCTCTCCCTTATTGTAACCTCCTCAAGGGTGAGTATTGCTTCACTTTTGTATTTGTATACCTAGTGCCTAGCATAGTTCTTGACATACAGTAGGTGCTTTATGAATGCTTGTTTATTCAATCAATAAAAAATAACATGAAAAGATAGTATCTCATTTGAGACTTACAAACAACTTCACACACATACAGATTCAAGGATGAGGAAAATTACATTAATCAATCAACAACCATTTTGTTAAGTGCCTCTTGTGTGCCAGGCAGTATGCTAAGCCCTAAGGATACAAAAAGAACCAAAGAACTATGTATATGTATATATGAACATACATATACATACACACACATATATATTTATAAAAAATACCAAACTATAGACAGGATAAAGAGGATCTTAAGTCACAGATCCAGTAAATGTGAGAGAGTATTTTAAACCAGGTCTTACAGAATTCAAGCCCATTCCTCTTTCCAGCTATACCATACTTGCTCACAAGGTAGGTGTACCTGCAATTTATAGTTTAAATTGATATATATTTTAGATATATGCATGTATAAACACAACCATGCAATATTAATATTTTAATTTCTTTAATGCCTTTATATTTAGGAGTATATTGTAGGATTCTCATCTCATGGTTTAGCAAATAAATTATCCTTTGAAAACACACTCACACACACAGATGCAGGCACACACACACACACACATTATCTATTGTAAACACAGTCATCATTATCCAGAATAATTTTCATCTGGTGATGAATTCATACATTTGTACTTTTTTAAAAACTTTTTTCCTTAGGGAGAGCTCATGCTTTCATTTTTTTTTAAAGCTGCCTCAATGATCAGCTAGTAAAGGTAGGTGGTCGAAATGAGTTTCCCATACTCATCAGTGGGGAAACAGAAGGTAAAACAAATAAATAAAAATGAATGAATAAGCAAACAGATAAATAAAGCAAGCAAAACCCAATGAAACCTAGTCTGCTATGATCACTTGGTATCAAAACATCAAAATAACCTGTAATTTTTCCCTAATTTGTTGACCCAGGATGACCTTAGACATTGTTCAGGTGGGCAACTGCCTATGCAGTCAGATGCTGGGCAAGGGGAGCCTCTGGAATTCCCAATGCTCGAAAACAATGCCCACCTACTTCTGATGTCTGAAATCGACTTAACTAAGACAAAGTCTTTCTTTCCACAGTGTGATATGACTTAAAATCCAATATGTCTGCTAGATGTAAGGTTTGTACAAGAAGGATCTGTGATAGTGTCAGAGTAGGAACCCTTCCATCTTGCTAGGTCCCAGTTCATAGAAGATTTGGTAAAACTGAAGAATTAATGGACTAGGCCACAGGGCCTAGGAATGGGATTTCCCGTGGGGTAGGAAACCTGCTGCCTCAAGGCCACATGTGGCCCTCTAGTGCAATCCTTTGACTGAATTCAGACTTTACAGAACAAATCCTTAACGTAAAAGTATTTGTTCTGTAAAACTTGTACTCAATCAAAAGGCCTCACCTGAGGACCTAGAAGGCCATATGTGACCTTGAGGCTGCAGGTTCCCCACCGCTGGACTGGGGTCATAAAGCTAGTGTTTCTTTAAGAGGCTGGATTTGCATTCATGGCTTTCTGACACCAACCCCAACATTCTATTAACCACATCACACTGTCTCTATTCTCGCTATACCAAATTGACTTAAATTCACTCTGAGTTTCAAAAAAGTCACTCCTAACAGATCCTTTACTGAGAAAATATTGTGATGGTGAGAGGAGAGAAAGGAGCAGGGTGGCAATGGAAAAAAGAATCAAGAAAGGAAGTGGAGGACACAAGAATCAAGAAAGGAAGCTGACTTCAGAGTTTTGCTGAAGTGTTTCTCCTGCTACTATCTCTGTAACTCTCATTAGTGGCTTCCTATGTGTTAACGTCCAATTTTTCCCCTCTATTTCCTGTAGGCATAGGGTTTATTAAGCAGAATCACTTATTCTATAAAGAGTTTAATTAAGCAATTCTTTCAGGAAATCTCTCAAGTCTAGGTTGATTAAGATTGCTTCAGAAGGATATTTAATTGCTGTAATGGTTTAAATTGGTTATTGATGGTAGAAGATTCAATTGTGACCAGCTCAATTCCCTCTGGATTTTGGCCGAAAGCTGTTCAACTCCAGTGTATTGTGACTTGGATAATATAAAAAAAATTTAGGCATGAAATTCAAAGATTGAAACAGGTCCTGCCTTAGAGGCAATGAAAGGAATTAAGCAAACTTTTAAAAGTGCAAATTTGGGATTATAGACACAAATTAGATGAAAATGCATCCATACAGCATTTGGAAGCTGTTGCTATTGTTTGTTCACAATATTTAAAGAAGTTTTAGATTTGCATCTTCCACTAAAGTGCTATTCTGATACTTTATCTTGGTTTGGTATAGAGATAGCCCTGGGTTTCCAAGGCAATGACAACAGAACAAATGCTGGTAGGTTCTGCTGAGCTAGAAAGGCTCCAGATATCAGCCTGAAGATGGACAAAATGTTGATTGTCTGAGGACAGGCCTAACTAAGGAGAAAAAGGGCTGGATGCCATCTGTGAGGTATTCTTTCAAGCCCAAGGAAGGGACCCACACTGAGGCAAGCCTAGATTCTTGAAGAATTTAAGTGATATCTGCACACAGATGAGGAAAGCAGATGCCTGAAAGGCATTCTATTCCCCTCCTCTGGAGGTGTTTTGATGGCTTATCTATTACTTCAGTCCAACTATTCCAAACTGAGTGAATTTTCCTCAGTCTGAAGAAACAGGAAGCTTTCCTTGGTGGTTATGAACACTTCAACAGTAGTAGGACCACTCTGACTTTTGGGGACTGATGTTAACTCCCCCCTACACATACACACACACACACACACACACACACACACACAAATCAATAAGCATTTGGTATGTGAAGGAAGACTGAATATTATGGTGGATTTTATAATTTTCAAAATGCCAGTACATATAAGTAAGAATGTACTACATTTAGGGGGAAAAACCTATTTTGTCACCTTAGCTAAATCTTTGATTTGATTTTGGGTGTTAGCATTAATTTGTACTTAGTAGCAGATAATGACACAACAGGTAATACCTGACAAGGACATACCTTTAAAAGAATGACACAAAGGTATTCTCTGAGTGAAATACCAGTGTAGCTCTACCAGTGATATATACTAATTCCAATCTTATTCTCCAGTTTTTAAAAGCTTTGACTTCCAATGTTTTTGTAGAAGATGAATGTAGCATTAAATTTGGAGTCAGGAAGTTTGAATACTACCTTAGGCGAATGCATAGCTCTGTGACCCTGGATAAGTCAATTAGCCTCTCTCTGCCTCAGTTTCCTTATCTATAAGATGGGAATAATAATCACACCTACTCCATAGGATGGTTGTAAAAATTAATTAATAATAATTAATATGTAAAGTGATGTGTAAAGTTAAAAGTGATATGTAAATGGTAATTATTGTAATTGTTATTCTCATTATATGATGTAGAAATAATAATGTCTGGCACACAGTAATAAATGTTTGTTGACTTGACTAAGGCTAAACATCTAGATTCCCATTCCTGCTACTTTCTACTGTCTCTTCTCTGTGACTTTCTGGTTTTCTTTTTTTTTTTTTTTTTTTTACTTTTGAACCTTGGCTTCATACAGTGAACACCACTTGTTTTCTCTACCTCTGATCCCTGTGCTTGGCAAAGTCCCTCCCACCTGATTTTCAGTCTTCTCATATAATACAGGGTCACCTTCTTTCTGCCTCTCTACTAAACTAGGTTGTACTTTTTGCCTCTAGTTCCACCTGTCTCCATGTATGATATGACCCTCTTTTACAGCTTTTAAATTTTTCTTATATCCCCAAACAACATAAACACACAGAGAAGATTTGTTTCTAAGTTTATTATTAGAGAAAAATCTTTGTGGTACCTCAGGTTTCAAAAACTAGGTGGGTATGATATATCTATTAGCAATGTCTGGGTCTTCTCATGATTAAATATTGAGTAGCTGTCTTTTCATTGTCCTTCAAATTTTATAATAAAACTCCTGGCCTTCCAGTGGCGTTCTGATTAGAAGGTGAATGTTCTAAATGGACAGATTAATCTGGAAGGGCTCTACCTGCACATGTGAGGATAGCCTTTTTATCATTCCAAGCTCTCATTTCCATTTCTTCCCTGCAGCAGACATTTTCAAATGAGAAGACAAAAAGTTCTCCTCTAGGGAATAAGTTTATCTTGAGATTAATAAGGTAAAGGGAGGAGAGCAGTGCTGGGTGGCTATCACTGTTCAAAGAGGCAGCTTTATCTTTGCTACCAGAGTATTGTTAATTTCTTAATTAGCCTGGGCTTCTTCCTCCTGAATTCTCTGAGTACAAAGACATCCCTTTTACTCGTTTTATGAAATAATGTTCTTTTCCATGGTATTCACCAAGAGTGAACAATCATGAGGAGATGCTATTTGGTGACTCACAGGAGGTATCTCAATTTCTCTGCCCTGGAGATGCCCAAGATATGCATCCTAAGGAAAACTGAAACCAAATCCACATTCTAAAATCAAAACTGATACATTACGTGCAGTTTATTTGCTTCAAAAAATACCTTTTCTTTTTAAAATTCTGAGATATGTGTTAATATTTGGCATGCCATTTAAGGAGAGGGAGAGATTGATTTCTTTTCACTGAGAGACTTCTGGGTGTAGAACACAGATTCTTAACCTTTCTCCCCCTTCATAGACCTCCTCAGAATAATGTTTTTGAAATCATCATTGAAAGAAATGCTAAATTTCAGTTATTGAAGATAAAAATGTATTTTCCCCATCCAATTTTATACATATATGAATATTTTATAAAACCCCTGAAATACATGCACAATCTCTTTGATGTCCATGTCCCCAGGGTTAAGAATCTCTAATATGGTAGAAGAAGTTAACAATATGATAGGGTCACAAACTGGGGTTCTAGGCCTGGTTCAGTCATTTACTAACCCTATGTATTGGGCACAGTATAATTTTTCTCAGCCTTATTTCTCTAACAATGACCAACATTTATATTGTGCTTTAAAATTCACAAAGCTCTCTATATGTTATCTCATTTCATCTTTCTAACCCTGTGAGTTAAGTACTATTACTCTCCCATTTCATAGATGAGGATACTGAGTATTGTACCCAAGGTCAAACACTTAAGTATTTGAGACAGGATCCAAGCTCAAGTCTTCCTGTCTCCACATCCAGTGTTCTACCCGCTGAACCGTCATCCTTTTTATTGTTTATTTTATTATTTATATTAATATGTTTATTATATTATTAAAATAATATTGTTCCATACATTTTTCTCATCTTTAAAAGTTGGATAACATTTACACCTACCTCACAGGGCTGTCAGGCGAATCTATGAGATAATGTGCACGAAGCACTTTGCAAACCTGAAAAAACCTTTATATAAGTACCAGATACTCTTGTCAGATGGTTCATTTCTTCCTGTTCTTCCCAGCAGTCACATGGATCAAATGAGATCATAGAAAACATTTCATAAATTGTGAAGTGCTTCATTCAATGTCAGCCAGCATTATTGACTCAATCATTCTGAATGACAATGTCTTTTGACTTGAAAGGTCCATACCTGGATTCAGTAACATATTTCCAAGACTTGATAGTTACTGGTGGAATATCCCATGAATATAGAAACTCAGGGCAGCTGAAGTGATGCAGACAGTGATAAGGCTGTCCTTTTCCTCTCTAGCCTTTATAAATAGCTGCTGCTGTTTGCTTTGAAGGCTGTAGTTTCATCTGTCTTTCTGAGTAAATAAATTGACATGTTGCTGAATCCCAGAAGGATGATAAGGGTATAAAAGGAAGTTTAACTTTATCTTCTAATTAAATGATCCTCTCCAAGACCCCTACAACTTTTAAGATGAACTTTTCTGATTTCTTCTTCATCTTGGTTAGCTTTTAGATGTGGTTAATAGGTATAGATGAGCTCTCTCTCTTTGTAAAAGCATCTGTCACAGACAGTACTTGGACTGAACCTAGCGATAACTTCCAAATTGGAACAATTTTATTTACTCAACCAAACAATTCATTTACCTGACCAACATATAATTTTTAATTAAGCCACAAACAAAACAAAATATTTCCCCCATAAAAAAATCAGTTGGTAAACCAGTATGATTCAGGGCTAGATGTCTATATAGTTTATGAAAGTAGAGCTGAGGGCCAACTAAGTTGCATATTGGATAGAGGGTTGGATTTGGAATCAGGAATATCTGAGTTAGAATTCAGCCTAGTTGTGTGACTCTGGGTAAGTCATTTAACTTCTCTCAGACTAAGTTTCCTCATCTGTAAAATGGAGAAAATAAATCACTTGTACTTCATAGTGGATACAAAATAGAAATAACAAATGTAAAGAAAGGGTTGTGTAAACCTTAAAGTACCGCAGAAATTCTAATTAATATTATTATTTAAATGAAACTATTCAATCAAATATAGCCAGAACATCAAGCAATAGCAGCAATTCTGTTTGTAGCAAAGGGTTATAGTACAACAACAAAACAAAACCTTCCCCCAATTTTAAGATGATACATTGATTCTAGCTATCATCATCATCAACATCATCATCATCATCATCATCATCTTCAAATCAAAATTGCTTTGAACTACAATTTCATTTCATATCCTTGAAGATAACATTAGGACTTCACTCTTTCTAATGGGTGGTTTCCTTGTCCAATTTATATTCAAAGGCAGTTTGATCTGTTTCAATAACACCTCAAAAGCAGGTGAGACTGTAGCCTTTAGTGGAGCCTTTTGTGTCAGAAGGGAGGGAGATTAGATATAAATTCAGTATCCTCCACAGAGTATAAATTACTGGTCAATAATATAATTTTCTGCAAAGTTATTCTCGGGAAACATACTTGTGCAGATGAGAAGGTTCTACAGAAAGGAAAAACAGAAAGTGTGAATGAATCCAACATATATTTTATTAATATTGGGTGAATAGTTAATAACTCACAGATTTTAAGAAGCAAAAGTCATAAATATTATTAAAAGACCTTACTGCTTACATGGTAAATACTAAATGAAGTATATAATTTCATTCATAGTTTTCTCATCTACAAAATGGGAATGAGATAACATGAGGTATTTTTCTAATATGGTTTTCTGAGAGGGCCAAATGAGATAATTTACAGAAGCACTTTGTATAAATGTCAGTAGTTGCCATTATTGTCTTTGTTATCATGATCATCATCATGATCATCATCATGATCATCATCATCATTCATTTTATCTTAATGTCAATGAAATTCAGATAGAAACAACCTGTAATGGTAACAGTAATTTGAAGATCTTCCCTGGCCCCTAAGAGGCTGAATACAACCACATGGAGTCTGTGATGGGAGGAGCTTGCTGAAGGGTGGAGTGAAACCCATAGGAAGCTGGGAGTCAGAGCAGTTAGAACTGGAGGGAGGAAAGGATGCAACCAAAGAGACAGCTATACTTGTAAGTGTTTGTTTTAGGAAGGCTAAAGGATGGTGTAACTCCCTGCTATGTTTATTAACTTGTTTGTTGCTATGATGGATTTGACTTTCTGGTGTTGGGATATGGTTTTCTGATGGCTGAATAAATGTTTTGCTTCTGTCTTCTACATGGACATTCTGTTATATTTTGCAACTCAGACCTGTGTTGACATATTCGTAGTAATCACTGGTGCTGTGATTATTGCATTGGCACTATATTTGGTGATGAGAATCCATCCTACTTCATGTTCAGTGCGCTATTGTAGATGTAGGTAAAAATGACTAAATTTTATAATTTAGTAAATAAAATATTGGGTTGTATGCTCATTTTATGTAGACTCAGTGAGACTATCTCTCAAACAACTCCAGTAGCAAAAATGATAACTGGGGACAATGTATATTTCTACATGTTCCATGTGAATTTAATTTCATCAGTTAGGTCTCTTTGTTCCATGTAGTTTCAAGTTTGATTTGGTAACATATATTTAAAATGTTTTCCATAGGGGTGGCTAGGTGGTAGAGTGAATAGCTCACCAGTTCTGGAGTCAGAAGGACCTGAGTTCAAATCCCACTTCAGGCACTTAACACTTACTAGCCATAATCTTAGGCAAATCATTTAACCCCAATTTCCCTGTCTTCCCCCTACCTCTCCAAGCTGACCCCCCCCCAAAAAAAAAGCAAAAAAGAATGTTTTACATAAATGTTTGTGGAAGTATAGTTTGTCTGGTTGATTGTAAGCTACATTTTTTTGCCTGTAGTATGCTTCAATTAATCATCATACATTTATTCTGGATTTTATTTGTACTTTGGAGATTTATTATCTCTTATTTCATGAAGAATAGTGGGCATCTGGTGCATAACTGATTACTTCATCAAGTTTTTCTAGATATTCAATAACAGCAATTTTTTTTCAAACTGCAGAAATATGCTACATAGTTTATACCATTTTCTTGAAAAACATCTACATTAATCCATAGGCTCCTTGAGAGTGAACTATAGTTTATGTTCTTGTAACCTTATCCCCAACCCTTTCATATTTGTAAACCAACTCATTTGTTGAATACTTTTTGTGTCAACATATTGTTGGTTGAGTTCACGTGAACTTTACTTATCAAGGTCCTTTTGGTTTCATTTTTCAATTTTAGTCGTAGCCTACAACCCATGGAAAATCAGCATTACTGAAATTTGAAAGGTTCACTACCATAAATCATTTATTGGTTTTAATTTTTCTTCTGAAAAGTGGTATCCATTCAGGGAATATTTCTGTCAATTTTACCCTGTTGTCAGAGAATATCATTCTTCTTCCTTTGTGATGAATAAGTGTTAATTTTTCTAGAAGTGCCGTGTGGCGGTAGGTAATCTATTATGGTACAAGAGTACAAAGTTTTGTTTGGATGCTTTCTAGATCATTAATCATACATTTTGCAGTTCCAAAAGTGTACATTAAGACTCTTATTCTGTTAATTGTCCTAAAGTATTCTTCCTATTTAACTTTGACTTCAGGATGCCAATGGGTCTTTTGACAGCCACAGCTCTAGCTTTCTCCTTGATAACCTTACACTCAATATATCTTGCCTGTAGTGGACCAACACATAAATATCAGCTTTACTCATTGGTTCTACTTGACCTCCTGCTTCAATCTCAAAGTCACCTCTATTTTTCTTTGGGACTTATTAAAAGTTTCATATTTGTTGATTTCAAATGACATTTTGACATCATTAGAGATTGTTTCCATCAGAATAATAATAACTTAGCATTTATATAGCACTTTAAGTTTACCTAACACTTTACATGTGTTATTGTTGTGCCTGACACATAATACATCCTTATTAAATGTTGTTTGACTGACTGACCAATCCTCACAATAGCTCTGAGAGGTAGGTAATGTTATTTCCCCATTTTACAGAGGAAGAAACTGAGGCAAAGAGAGGTTAAATGACATGATAAGAGTCACAAAGTGAGTAAATGAAGACAACATTCAGTTCACTGAGCCACTTAGCTTCCTCAAATAAAAGAGCAACTTCATTTTTTCACTAGAGCCAAACAACTTGTTATACCAAGAAGTTGATTCGGTGTTTTGGCAGAACTGTATCTTTGACTCCACTAATCCATACATAAGGATCTCTTTGGGCAGCATATTGATTGAATTTTAAAATGTAATGTTATCTAGGATTTTCTTCATTTCTTTTTTAATTCTTCTTTTACTTCTATTTTATTAAATGAGTACCAATTACATTCGAATCTGCTTTGAGTAGTACTTGGGGAGTGTTATGGGACATATATGACACCACAACACCTCTTGTGTAGGAAACATGATCTTATGTTAAACTTGAATGAAAAGCATTAGTCTGAATGCTCAAAATAACAAGAAAGAAGAGTAGCAGAGGTAGCAGGCAAAGATTTCAGTCCAAAGATGCTTGGGATTCAATTGGTGCCCTGGAGCTCCAGGTGGGAGATTAGTCCAAAGAAAAGAAAAGAGAACAGAAGTGAAAACTCCTCTCATTGCCCCGCCCCCTACTAAAAAAAAAGATTTAAGACAGCTACACATTCCTTTTCAAAGACATTCCTCTGCCTAGGGGAGAAGAAAAAAAAACAATCCAAAAAACAAACCAAAAAAAAACCCCTACTTCAGCTCTGCATGGAGTAGTACTAACTAACAGGTCAGGTTCACTCTTAGGAGGAATAGGGGAGGAGAACACCTCTTAAACAAACATTTAATTTTCTTCAGGGCTTCATGCTCTAAAACTGACAGAAAACAGGAAGAATCAGAAAGCTCAGGGAAATGGCAGTTCTTATAGAGTTTCCAGTCCCATCTTGCAGTCTCAAGTACCTCAGGGCATCCCACCTAATGTGGATTCTACTGCTTAATCAGGGAATTCCAATCAAAGGAATGGAATGTGACCAGCACATTGGAGGCCCCCTGAAAAAAAGGACTTTTGGTGCTGGAAGAAACTATAGTCCACTGAAGCTTCTCTTGAAAGAGAAGAGAGAGAGAGAGAAAGAGAAACAGGCAGGAAAGGAGAGAGAGACACACACACACACACACACAGAGAGAGACACAGAGAGAGAGAGAAAGAGAGAGAGAGAGAGAGAGAGAGAGAGAGAGAGAGAGAGAGAGAGAGAGAGAGAGAGAGAGAGAGAGAGAGAGAGAGAGAGAGACACAGAGAGAGAGAGAGAGAGAGAGAGAGAGAGAGAGAGAGAGAGAGAAAGAGAGAGAGAGAGAGAGAGAAAGACTCTCTATTCTCTCCCCTCCTTCCTTTCCCCTCCCCTCCTTCTCTTTCCTCTCTCTTCTCTCTCCCCTCTCTTTTTTCTTTTTCTCTCCTTTTTCCCCTACACTCAGCTCACAAGAGCTGAAGAAAGACAACTATAAAAAATATGTAGTGACTGCCCCTCTTGGGAGCAGTAAAAGCATGCATAATCTCATTATCTTATTGTTAGCAGCTCAACAGATTTTTACAGACTTGGAAAAGTGCAAAAATAGGGGGAAAAAGCACTTCTCTTCCATTTTGGAGTTTAAGGGGAAAAACAAACAAACAAACAAACAAAATCACACTCCTGATTTTACTTACACACAACTCCACCCACTATACACAAACAAATACATACACTCAAAAAGGGGAGAAAATAGCTTATAGGTAAGGAGGTTTAGCAAGTGGTGTATTGAATTCTGTGAGCAAGAGATGTGAACAGAGTCAGATCTAATATTTTATGTATATAGAAGTGAAATTCTTTTAATATCAGGTTCTAAGAGCATGGTGGTGTGGTTGTAAGTCATAAATAAATGAAAAATGAAGTCACAAAGACTTAGATTCAGAAAGTAACAAGAAAGAGAAAGAAAATTAATCAGTGTGGTAGATAGAGGATTTAGAAGTGGTTAGAAAAGAGATAGGTTTTAATTTAGTAAGGAAACATGAAGGTTTAGCTTAAAAACGTAGAAACACAGGATGCTTATTCAAATTAATTATAAGACATGGCTGATAAACTCCAGGCACTGGTTTCATTCTCTGCTTTTAGCATGTCAAGGTAATAAGACTTTGATTCAGACCTGAACATTCAAAAATGGTATGGAAGAATCTTCAAAGCTAATAAAGAGTAGAATTGGGCAGTAAAAATGAGGATGAGGGAAAGGAAGAAATTTTGAATACTACAAAATAATTATACCTTCCTACTTCCCTGGGATTCATTGTAAAAGGGACCAAACTTCCAGCTTACTTGCTTTTTCCTCACTGCCAATTATCTCTCCAAAACACCCCCCTACACACACATACACACGTGTGTATACACCTACTCTAGTTAAGAGTCATTATATATAAAGGCACAAATTTAGAAAATATTAAGAAATGGAATTATTCTTTAGTGATTCTAGGAAAAGTATATTGTCAGGTCATTAATTAAAATAAACAAAATATTATGAATGGTAATTGGAACCTTGGCGTTGATAATTATCATATTAAATAGTCCTAGTGTTGCTATTTAATTATGCTAGCTCCAGTGTATCCATGCTTTTTAGTATAATGATATAAACCAAAGACTCAATAATCTTTCAGATCTTTCTACCAGTTATTTAGCAGTTGATGTGATGAAGAACCAACTAAAAGGTTGGTTCTTTCATGATGCAATTTTAAGAGACTTTACTTTTCCAAACAAGTGAGTGTAGAGTATTTTGTAATACTCTCTATCTCCTAGATAATATCCATAAAGGTCACATTTTCCACCATGCTTCCACTGCTCCACTCCTTCAGTTGCAAGACAGCTATTCTACTCTATCTGTAGCATTAAGCGTTGGAGATACCTAACCAGGACAGCCAAGACATTGGATGTAGTAACTTTCTTATCAGACTTTGACAGTTTAAAAAGACATCATCATGCTAGTTATCATCACCACTATTAAGTCTTGGATACAATGATTTTAGGTTTGCAAAGGTATATGCATATATTCATAGACATACATACCCACATATGTGTGTGCGTGTGTGTGATTTTGATTCTCACAACACTTTAAGATACAAACTATTATCTCCATTTTACATTTATAGGAAAGTGAAACTCAGAGGCATGAATTGATTTCCCTATAGTCTTATAGCTAATAAATATCTATATCATGATTAGAACCCAAGTCTTTGTGACCACAAATCTAAGATAATTCCCAATAGCCATCTCCATCTGAAGATTCCTTTCATCTTGCCACAGAAACAAAAATCCTAGTTATAGCTCTGGACTTGCTAATGGATCCAACAAAAAAAGGCATTTCTTATATCAAGAAAAATTGTGTAATTGGACCACTCTACCAAAAAAGCTTATTTCTCTCATTTCAAGAATAGAGTCCTCATGGTAGTTCCAGAGTATCCATATACTGTCTATCCCAGAAAAAGTCAAGTGGTGAGTTTCAACCGAATGGAGACACACAAACACATATTTGCATTAAGGCAGGCATGCTCTCTGACTGATGTAGAGTGAAGGAAAAAAGGCATCTCAGTATTTAGAGGTAAGGTAGGAAGAGACAGAGATGATTTTTTTTTACTCAATTTTTCTGTTTCCACATAAAACAAATTTCTTCAATTTTGCTGCTATCTTTCATCTAGATTCATAATGACTGAAATAGTTAACACCTCTTGCCACACTTTCTTATTAGATTCTCCATTTAGTATTCTTTCATTATAGATGTGGTTTTCCTCTTCTTCACTCTGCTTCCACCAATATTACTAAGTCTCAACTGATCTGGTATTTATATAAGACAATGCTAAAGAGGATATGAGGAAAGTATAAAACATAGTCATATCTCTCATAAAGCTTGCATTCTATTTGAGGAGAAATGATTAGCGTACCTTAGTGGATACTGAAATGCTATATTATATGGGAACATCAATGTAATCACAGTTGTCAGAATAGAAAGACAAGAGGAGACTAGAAAGTAATATCTTCCTGTAGGAAGTGGGATGTAAACTAAGATTGAAGTAAAAGGCAGAATTTTGGTTTCTGAGAAAGTAGGTGAGAAGTCATTTATGTATAAATTGAAGATTATGGGCAAAGGAACTCAAGTGAAGAAACACATGGAATTCTTGGGAAGAGATAATAGAACAGTTAGAGAGTAGAGAAATTCATGTAAAGCAATAGAAAATGAGATTTGGGGTGGCTAGATGGTACAGTGAATAGAGCACTGGCCCTAGAATCAGGAGGACCGTAGTTCAAATCTGGCTTCAGACATTTAACAGAACACTAGCTGTGTGACCTTGGGCATGTCACTTTATCCCCAAATGCCCTGCATTCCCCCCTCCAAAAAAAAAGAAAAAAGAAAATGAGATTGGATGGGTAGAATTGAGTCTGAATATGGGCTGCCTTCAGTGTCATAATGGAATCTGGATGAAGTCTAGATCTATGTAGTGTAGAATATAGGATATCCCAAAAATCTTAGTGCAGTTTTAAAATTTGACAGCTTAATGATATCTTAAGAGATTTGAAACACATTGTATATCTCATTGCCCTTATCTGAAGCTTTCCTCAGTTGAGTAGGAGGAAGGTGACAAGACTTTTTCTTTTGCCCAATACACTATTTAATCATTTCCTGAGCACAAAAGTTTCTATGCTTGCAAGTCACTTAATTTTCCTGGGCTATAGTTAACTTGTTTTTGTAAAATGCTGGAGGTAGACTATAATGGTTTATTATGTCCTTTCTGGTTCTAGATTTATGATTCTATGATTATCTTCTTACACCTTTGAAAACTGTTGCTGTTTATTGAGTCTTTTCCAGTCAAGTCCAATTCTTCATGATTCCATTTGGAGTTTTCTTGGCAAAGATGCTGCAATGGTTTGCCATTTTCTTCTCTGGCTCATTTAACAGATGAGGAAACTGAGGTAAACAGGATTAGTTAACTTGATCAGGGTCACAAAGGCCAAGTCATCTGAGTCCAGATTTGGACTCAGGAAGATAAATCTTCCTGACTCCAGGACTGGCACCCTATCCACTTGGCCATCTTGCTGCTCTTGCAGTAGCTTAGTAATGAATGTTCTCTCTTCTCTGAAAGGATAGACCATGGGAGCTTCCAACACAATAGGCAGAAAAACTTTTCCAAAGCCTCAACATTTTGAGAGAATAGGATCATTTACTTGATCCCTGGCCAGTTCAGAGTTGGAATATTTTTCAGGGTTAATGATATTTCAGAAAATTTAAATGGCATTTGCCAAACTCCCTCTACAGTCATACAGAAATAGAAGGAAGCAAGACAGGTTCTTTAAATCTTCATTTCACTTTGCCTAACGAGAGTTTGAAGTCCTCCCAAATGGCAGCAGCAGCAGCATCAGCAGCAACAGCAGCAACAGCAGGAACATGAGTTTTTAAACAAAGCTCCACTAACTTCTGGCTTCTTTGTCCCACTCCCTATCCTAAGTTATTATTCAACTGAGCAAACATTTATTAGATACCTACTATGCGCAAGGGACTGTGCTAAGCCCTGAGATTTAAGCTGTCAACACAAACTCATATGAAGTTAGTGAGATGGATATGTTGATTTTTCCTACTCTTTCAAATTAAATTACTGGTTTCAACTGCACCATGAAAACAATCCTACTTTGTGTGAAAATGAGAGCTCAGGGGGCACAAGGGTGTTTTTGATATTTAAATGACATGTGTGCTGCCCATTTTTCATGTGGTTAGTGTCTCATCAAACTACAAGCCCTGCAATCCTGAAAAGTTGGTTCAAATTTGAAGCAAAGAGTGGAGTATCCTTTCAAAAGAAGGGAGAAATGATTACTGAGATCCCACTGCGGCACAGAAAGAATTGGTAGCTGACAATATAAACTTTTAAGGATCAAGAGATTGGGCCATCTGGATTTAATCAGTATAAATCTATAGCTTGCATTAGCTCCACAATTAAGGTCCTCATAAAACTCCACTGTGTGAGCAAGAGATTTTCTGAATCATAATTTAACCATAATATTCTATCAAATGACTATTTCATGCTTCAATTTTATAAAACAAAGAAAATGCAAGTGGTAAAGGAAATCTAAAGCAAGGATGATATACCAACTGATCTCATCATTGTTCTTATTAAAGTTTTTGATGGAGAATAATAGTTAAGTTATTAATAATCCTTATATGTCTATTAAGCATGTTTGCATTATATTTAAGAGCCAAAGCAAAACAAATTTTGAAGAATTTGTCAAGATGAATTGAGTGAAATATCTCTACATGGAGAGGGGAGAGCAAATTGAGTCAAGGTCTTATCCTTGAGTGAATTTATGGTCTAAGACAGTGGTTTCAAACACAAATAAAAACAAGGCACCACTAAAACCTACATAAGGATCCTGGCAGGTACCATATTGACTTAGAAAATGACATATTAACATTATCTATATTCTACTGTATTTTAATTTATTTTGTTAAATATTTTCCAAATAAATTTTAATCTGGTTCTTGCTTCATCAGAAATATGGCAAATTGCATGTTTGACACCGCTATTCTAAAAGACACAGGTCCTATTTTTGCAAGCTGTATTTTGGGGAAAAAATAAGCTCTTGCATTTTAGTGAACAAAAGCTTATTTTTGCAAATCATTTTTTCTCTCCAAATTAGCTAGGTTGGGGAGGTCATGAGAGAAGAAGGACAGAAAGGGATAAAAAAAGGGAAGGAAAATGTGACTAGCAAATGCATAGGAATTACATAGTGAATACACATCAATGTATAGACAACCAATTATAAATATAACTTGTTCGGATAGAGAAGAAAGAACAAAGTGGTAATGAATGATGTGGGACATTGTTTAGTCGTCAGCCATGGTGCACGTCTTATAAACTCATATTAGAGATTCATGAGACTTCACCAGTCATCTCATTCATCCTTGATTTTATAGCTTAGGAAACATATCCAAAGATTATCTGGCTGCTTTCATTTCATCTTCTTGGAAACATTCTTAGGCAAAAGGAAATCTCAGAAGACAGTTCTTTTAGACAGCCAATGCAGTTGTCTGATTGGGATGGAGTGAGGAAGTGGGTACCCACTGCTGTTTTGCAGTTAAAGTTCAGCAATTATTTACTAGAAGAATGGGCAAGTTATGTAACTCCCTTTCAAAAAAATGATTGATGATTGAGAATTGACCTCTGACAGATGTGAGTAGGCTAGAGTAATTTATGGGAGAAATATATACCTGTAGTGTTGTATTTTAAAACGTAATGGATAATGGATAATGTGGGACTTTTCAGACTAAGCTGGTGATAGTTTTTAATGTACTGATGTATATTTGAGCAATATCAATCACTGAGAAAAGTATATGTTGACCCCTTGAAGGTGGAGAGGTGGAGATGCCTAATAGACAGAGTTAACTGAGCTTATGATGTGTACAGGGATGAAAAATTTTTCAAGCAATTAAACATGAAGCTGTAGTTTGCGGGGTGGGGGGAAGCTGCAAAACTCCCTGAGAAGAGGAGCTAGAAGAAAGGGCTATTGAAAAGTAATAAAGAGCAAAGAAGAGAAAGGAATGAACCAAGTTCTCTTTGCTTATTTACTGAACTCAACTCAGTCTCTCTATTGAGGATATTATGGTAAGAGAAAGACCAAGAGTGAAGTCTTTGAAAAAAGAAATCTTCCTGTTTATTCTTGAGTGATTGTAGTTGATGGGGTTCAGAGCTGTGGAGAGAAGTAAAGGAGGCCTGAAATGCATTTTGGAGGAGAATGGGTACAGATGAAGGTCCCGTATGTGATGGTGAAGGTGAAAATAAGTATATGAGAAGTGAGACAAAGAGAAGGATGGGAGATCATCATTTTAATGAGGAATTTCAGAATTCAAGATGATGAAGATGGCAGAATATTAGTTACTTCTAAGATGTATTGACCTTTGTGTTTAGGTACATTCTCAATTTGCAAGAGCTTTGTCACTTTATCCTGTGATGGCACACCCAGTAATACAAGTGGAATAAGATGCCAACCTTCTATCTCAGCAACCTCAGAACACAGGATGTATGGTGCCTTTGGGGCAATGAGGCTCAATAGGTACTTTGATGGATCTTCTCAAGATCTCTGATAGCTGAGTACTTTTCACAGAGGCCTTTCACTGTCAAAATGAAACCTAACTTTAGCCTGTTCAAACCCTAAGTTCACAGTTGAATGGAGGAAGACATGCTGTGACAATAGAATGAGATTTTCTATTTTACATGACCTCATTATGAAGACAATGAAACAAAGGGAAAGGAACATACCACTTTTCAATTCATGAAGACCAAATTTTATTCTATTTAGGGCAAAAGATTCTCTCTCCCCCCTCCTTCTCTCTCTCTCTCTCTCTCTCTCTCTCTCTCTCTCTTTCTCTCTTTCTCTCTCTATCTCTCTGTCTCTGTCTCTGTCTCTGTCTCTGTCTCTCTCTCTCTCTCTCTCTCCTTCTCTCTTCTCTTTTTCTCTTTCTCTCTCACTTTCTGTGTGATAAGGGACTCTTTGGGCAGTCTGGTGAAACCTATGAGTTTGTTTTCAGAACAATGTTTTCAAATGCACAAAATAAACTTAAAGGATTTAAAAAGTAAATCAAAAGGGCAGCGAGGTGGCACAGTGAATAGAACACCGGCCCTGGAGTCAGAAGGAACTGAGTTCAAATTCGGCCTCAGACACCTAACACAAAACTAGCCATGTGACAAGTCACTAAACCCCAATTGCCCTACCTTTCCCCCTCCAAAAAAAGGGGAAAAAGTAAATCAATTTTGTTAAAAATCCCTTATACACACACACATATGAAAGAAAAATTCACAGACTCCAGGTTAAGAACACAACTAGAAGAACTATTTTTTGTTGAATTCAGCAGAACGAAAGAAGATTAAGCTATCGATATTTTTATTTGGAACAAATGGCAGGAAAGATACCCTCCAATAGAGTGGAGTGAACATAAATCCCAGGAACCTGCAGGAGGTGGGAGGTAAGAATTCACTTGTGCAAAGGCATGGATGAGAAAGATGGAAGTACACATTTTAGGGAAGAGCAACTCAATCAATTTTGCTAGATCATAGAGGGAATGAAAGAAAATAACATGAAATAGGGCTGGAGAGGTCAAGAAGATGAGAATATGATGAGATGGATAAAAAAATCTTTGGGGTTCAGTAATAAAGAAATCATTACTAACCCCAGAGAGAGTAGTTTAGTTGAGCAAGGAGCTCTGAATCCATATTCCAAGTAATTGAGAAGTGAATGGAAAGGGAGGAAATTCAGACACAAAGGGACTTTTCCTCTCTCTGGAATTTGCCTGTGAAAGGGGAGAAATCTATGACAATCTGAAAGACTGAAGGGGGTAGAAACATTATTGATGGCACCACATGTTAATGGAATACCCTCAACTTGACTCTGAAGGGATGCAGGTGGGTCAATTTACCCTTGATCTTTCACCATTATGTATCTCACTTACAACAACCTGGAGACAGGGAGATCCTTTCATTCTCACTATTATCTGAATTTGAAAAAAAATAATTTAATGGTTCCTTGCCATATCTCTTCCAGTCTATAGCATTTTGGTCATTCTAACAATAGTTTTGATATACCTTCTATGTGCTAATAATTAAAGGAATTTAAAAATTTATTTAATAGCTATAAGCATGCTTAAGAAGCAAAAGAGGAAAGAATAAAACCAGAGAAGAAAATGAACTTAAATAACTTGAGAGACAAAAAAAGAGGGAAAAAGAAGAGAAAAGAAGGAAGAAGAAAGAAGAGAAAGATAAGGAAATGCATGCCGAAAAGGGAGCAGAGAGGTATGTACTCTTTGTGTGTGTGTGTGTGTGTGTGTGTGTGTGTGTGTGTACATGAAGTAGATTTTCCAGAACTGCTAACAAATGTATATGCTTCCACCTGGACCTTGTGCCATGAATTGGTAGTTCTGCTATAAATTATGAGGTAATGAACAGCCATTTTGAAGTCACATGATCTAAATGGCAGCAGTATACCACTCTTCAATTGGATCTTTGCCAAAATTGGATATTTTTCAGGAAAAGTGATGCAACCATGAAAATGCTCATTTGCCATGCTTGCTGAGCACTTCCTGGAATAGGAATAGATATGTGAGCCCTGTAATTCAAGGAAAGCAAAGAAGTGTTATAAAATAAAGGCTTGGGAGTTCCAGAAGACAGCTCATTACAATGTTCTATAGCATGTCATTCTTTCTCAGAAAAAATGGCCAAGACTCACAATATGACACCCCCTTTAGGTTCACTCTCCCAATTTGCTTAGAGGAATTTAAGTTCCCCAAAGACATATCACTTCTATACTAAAGATTCTAGGAGGGAAATAACTCTAAGGCGTTGAAATTTCTATTATTATTTTGCCCCATGATCCCTTATTTGGTCTTAACACTGATATTGATCAACCAATTGACAGCTGTTGGCTTTACAAAAGAGTACTTATTGACAAGGTGTAGCAAAAACAGTGTGTGTATGTGTGTGTGTGTGTATGTATATATACATGTGTGTATGTATGTGTTTATATATACATAAATATGTATATATGCACATATGGACATGAGAGAGAGAGAACTGGAAGGGACCTTAGAAGTTATATATTCCAATGCACTCAAATATGAGGAAACAGTGACAGATAAAGTGCTTTGCACAGTATCATATAGGTTAATAGTGAAAGAGGATCAAAAACTTGTAAACTTATGCTATATGACTCTCTATATAAAAATCAGTCCACTGCATCATGTTGTCTCCTATGTTTAGAGTTAATTATCTTGCTCCTCTACTTCCAGCCCACCTCATATCTTCTCTTCTGTAGGGTGACCTACAGGTCAACCACTCCCAGTTTCTAAAATTATTCCTAATCTTCTGGGTCTCCTTGAATCTGTTCAATAAATTCTTATGGAGTTGGACTGAACGTATTGTCAGTATCTCTCTTCAATTAAGTATTCAGAATTTCATGTAATACTCCAGGTAGGTCTGACCAGTACAAAAATGATGAAATTATCTTTTACTATATGTCACTGAATTGCAACCCAAGACCACATTTTTGGCAGATGTGCCACTGCTGATTTCCACCAAGATTGTAGTCAATTGAAATGTGGGGTAGCTGAAAGAATGCCTGCATCTGGATTCAGAAGAACTGGGTATGAACTCCAGTTCTACTACCTATTAGTAGAAATTCAAACTCTATGAAACTTAGTTTCCACATCTATAAAATGAGGAAATCAGATAAGATTATCTTGAAGATCACTTATAGCTCTAAATATTTTTATCCTAATGCTTTCAGGGCTTTTCCTCATGAACTGTTATTTAGGTAAAATTTTCCCATCCAGAATTTGATAGCCAAGTCATTCTATACTTTAATAATTAGAAAAAATTCAAGTGCTAGACTTTATATGAATCCTTTTAAAATTGCACTATCACAGAATCACACATTTTCTAATTAGGTGGTATTTTAGAGGTCATCTAAAATGGTTACCCATCCAACCCATAAAAGACCACTACAACAAATGGTCATTGAGCTTGAATATTTCCAATGATTGGGAACTTGGAGATGACTAGTTGTGATTAAGTCTTTCCTTAAATTATGCTGAAAAACCTACCCTTACGTAACTCTCACCCATCACTTCTAATTCTGCACTCTGGGTCAAGCAGAATAAATCTAATCCATTTTTCCCATGGCAGCTCTTCACACTTTTAATTATAGTGATTCTTCATTTCCCACAAGCTGAACTTACAAGCCATGATATCTCTTTCCTTCAAGTCAAGTCAGAACACATTTATTAAGCACCTACCTGCATTCCAAGAGTGGTAGGGATAGATAAAATAGACAAGCTTCCCCCCACCTCCCACCGCCCAAGCAGTCCCTGATCTCAAGTAATTCACAATCTAATGGGGGAGGCAGCATGCATACCACTCTGTAAAGAATAAGATAGATAGAATACATTGAAGATAAACAATAAAGAGAATGTACCAAGATTAAGGAAGACAAGGAGAAGTTTTATAAAGAAGGTTGGTGGTGAGGAGGTAGGAGAGAGGGAGCACTATGAATGCAAGACAGCCATGGAAAACGGGAGCTAGTATCTTGTGCAGGGAATTTTAAGGAGACTAAGGAAATTGGATTGTACAATATGTGGAGGGAAGTAGAATGCAAGAAGACTGGAGAGATAGAAAGGGGCTAGTTATACAAAAAAGACAATAAAAAAGCCAAATAGAGGATTTTTATATTTGACACTGCAGGTAATACTGTGGCACAGCAATTTCTTGAATAGGAGGAGTTACATCGTAAGGCCTGCACTTAAGGAAGATCAATTTGACAGAAAATGGGTGATGGACAGAAGTGGAAGGAGAAACCTGGAGGATAATAATTCTTAAGCATCTAGGTGGCTTAGTGGATAGTGCATTGGGACTGGAATCAGGGATATCTGAGTTCAAATCTGACCTCAAAAGCTTATTAGAGGTATGACCTAAAAAATATCATTTAACCTCTCTCTGCCTCAGTTTCCTCAACTGCCAAATGAGGTAATAATAGCACCTTCTTTGTTGGGTTTTTGTGAGGATCAATGAGATAAAATTTATAAACCACTTAGTAATGTGCATAGCACATAAAAGGTGCTATAGGATTGCTATGTTACTTCCTTTTAGTTTTTTTAAAAGTGTTTGACATATTATCTCATTGGACCATCACATGCCATCATTCTTATTCTGCAGTGCCTTGCATAAATCAAGTACCTAATGTTGCAAATGTTTATTAAATACAACTTTACACTGAAGGATACTGGGTCTCAGAGAGGTTAAATTTGTCTATGGTCACATAGATTGTCAATAACTGAGCCAGCTTTTGAATACAGGTCCCTTACTGCATCTTCCCCTATAATCCATTCTCTGTTGAGATAAAAAAAAAAAGATAATGATGAGGAAGTGTATAATAGTTCTGATGACTGTTCTATTGTTCTTCATTCAAAGCTAGAGGGTAGACCTCTTATCAATATGTGATGCTTTTACAGTTACTTTCACCAAGCAGGTAGGGATTGATGTGGATTCCTCCATTATGAATTAGCCCCTCTTCTTGGCACCAATTTAAAATGGAGAGCCAGAGAGTGGATTCTGGTCATGACTTTGGACCATATACATTCACTTGGGTAATAATATTTGCCTTCAATATTAAGTTTAAGAAATATGACACATTCAACTTATCTTCACAATAACCCTATGGCATAGGTACTATAGGTATCATTCACCCCACTTTACTGATAAGGAAGCTGCTAATTAGAAAATGTAAGTGATTTTCCCAATGTCACTCGCATGTGTCTAGTGACAGATTTCAAACTCCAGTGTCTCAGAGCACCAAGACCAAAACTCTTTCCTCTGTATCTGAGTGCTTCTCTAAGACAGAATTCCCTAGCATGCCACTTTCTAAGGTCATCATTCTTAGAAAATGAATCTATCTGACAAGATGCATAACCAGATGGATGCTATTATTTCGGCTGCTGATCCCGTCTGTGGCATTTCCATAAATGTTGTCAGAACAGAACCTTTCATGACAGAGAGAGGGAACCACATAACTCAAAAGGGGTGGGGAAGCCCCCTTCAGCTTCCACCAAAAACTCCTCTTACCTTCTTTTCTCAGATAACAACCATTTCTGTGAGGAAAGTTACATTTGGCACTATGGCATATTTATGTAAGAAACCACTTAGGATCTTGTTGGGTGGAGTTTGGATTTTGCCACTTGAGGGCATCCTGTCATTATGTTCTTTAATAGGCCTGCACATCTAAATCTACTTCATAATTGTAGATCTCAAACACACACACACACACACACACACACACACACAACTTGGCATTTCCTGGAAATGCTGATGTAGCAAAGAAAATGATAATTTGCCATGCTAAATTGGTGTTTCCTGGAGGACTAGGTCAGTGAAGACTGTATTTCAGGAAATTGTAAGTCAACAGAGGAGGCTAAGTGACACAGAAGGTACAAATTGATGGCATCTTCCTGGCAAGAACCAATATAAGTGTTAGCAACTTGCCAGGAACTGTATAAGTCAAGGTGTGTTGGGTCAAGATGGGACCTGTGCTTTAGCATTCCTATATGTAATAGGGACAAGCAAAGTAAGGTACATTCCTGCCTTCAAATGGGGCAGGTCTCTGAGCTCATTCCTTCTTCTGGACAACATGAAGACATTTAGCTTGCTTAGGACTGTGAAATTGCAATTGATGGTCCATTTGACTTCAGTTATTAGGTTTTTGGTATTAATGGGGGTTGGGCAGTGATCAGGAAAGTGACAGTCGTCTAAGTTTTAAGACCCTAAACTCTTTTTGGCCCACATGTTTGAGAGACTCTGCCATATTGCTTGCTTACCACCTTGGGGTTGTGAGATTGAAAGCATAGGCAACAATAATATGCTTCTACCCAGGACTCTGTAAAGCTACAATTAGTTAGGCAATGGGGGAGGGGAGGTTATACAGATTTATAGTTTCCCCCACTGCCCTGACTCCTATCAGTGTTCTCTCAGCTCTGATCTTGATCTCTCTGTCCAACTGTTCAAACTTCCTCTCTGAATGTCTTCAGCTCTGTGATTGACATCCAAAATAACTGGAACTAATCAAATCAGATCCAGATGCTGAGAGGCAATCACTATCCTCAGTGAGGTGAGAATGAGTCTAAAAGTCTTGGGGAAGTTGATCAGGAGGTCTCTCCCAACCAATTTTATGAGTTTACGGGGGGTGAACCCTTTTGGGGCACTCTCTATAGGGGTACGTGTGCCCTTTGGTACCCTTTAGAAGATGAGTTTCAATGACTGGGTTTACCCTTAAAAAGAATTTATTGGTTTGGAGTTGTTCATTGGTGCATCCTAGGAGATTATCCTCACTAATGTGGACAAACTAGCCTTCAAAATTTTGGAGGATGGTCACCTGTGAAAGGAGTCTCCCTGCCATTTTTTTTTCTTGATAGATCTGGAGAATGTAATAGGGGAAGCAAGTTGTTCTTTCCCTACCTTTCTTAATCTAGCAGGAAGTGCTAATAAGTGTCATTCAGCAGAAGCCCATGCTGAATTGTATAAGGTTGTCCAGGTTTCCCATGAGGGGAGTTCTTGGACAATGATAGATTTGAGGGATTTATTTTGAGGATAACCCTAAATTCACGAATATTAAAATCTAGCCTGCCAACCAAGAAAGAGGATTTCCTGGGCACTGTCAACCTCAGGGGTGGCCTCATGAGTAACCCAACTTTCAGAATTTAGAAATATGGAAATGGTACTATAGGAAGGGAATTTCCTGAGCAGAGTGCCTATGAGAAGAAGAAGAGGATCATCCCATGTTACCCTTTGCTTCTCCTGCCCTCTAACCTGTCCCACACACCTGGAGGAACTTCTAGGCACTAAAGCCATGACACAGGGAGAGCTAATGGCTTTTGTCATTGTTGTTCTCTATCACCATGAACTATACAGATAATGAAGACCTGAGAATAACAGTGTGTGATGTGATGGGGACTCTCAAGAGCATTGGTGTATTGCATATTATTGTTGCAGTTTAGTTATTTTAGTTATGTCCCATTCCTCTTGAACCTGTTTGGAATTTTCTTGGCAAAGACACTGGAGTGATTTGCCATTTCCTTCTTCAGTTTGTTTTGCAGATGAGGAAACTGAGGCAAACAAGTGATTTGCCTAGGGTCATACAACTAGTAAGTGTCTGAGGCCAGATTTGAACTCCAGAAGATGAGTCTTCCTGTTTTTAAGCCCAGAGGTCTATCCACTGTACCAGTTAGGTGCCTACACACCTTCTTTAGGGAGACAGAATTAAAGTTTCAAATAATGGCTCACCTATATTAGGCACATTTATCAAGGTTTACCTGATCTACATCATACATAGGGAAGCAGTAAGTAACCTGAAGTTGCAGATCTATAAATAAAGCTAAGTGGACACAGTAGATAAGGAGTTAGGCCTAGGATTGGGAAGACCTGAGTTCAAATCTGACCCCCAACACTTACTACCTGGGTGACTCTAGGCAAGTTACTTAACCCTGTTTGCTTATCTGTAAAATGAACTGTAGAAGGTGATGGCTAACCACTCCATTATCTTTGCCAAGAAGACTCCAAATAGATCACAAAGAGTCAGATATGACTGGAATGAACGACCACAAAATAGATAAAGAGTTAAAAAAAATATTACTCCCTAGAAGAATGGTTTAGCATAGAATTCATGGCAGAGGAGGAAAAAAAATGCTTGTTCATTGTAGTAAGGCCTTCCAATGTTCCTAATACACTGCCTAGTAGTAAATGCCAGTGTCTGGCTCATGGCAGGCTCAAAATGCATGCTTGTTTACTTGACTTTTGTAAATAAAGGGGATGAGGAAGTAATGCTAATTAATAAGAGATGCTAATAAAGCAATGTAAGTATTGTCATCCCCTATTAACAGATTTGGAAATGGGATCTCAGAAGGGTAAATAGCTAGCTGAAAATAATATAATAACTGGTAAATCCTGGGCCTCAGATCCAGATATTCTGACTCCAAATATGATGCCCTTTCTACTAAACCACTCTGCTAATTTACATAAAATTAGAACCTGTTACATAAGACTGGTCACTGGACCTATTAGTTCTTCTGTAAATGGAATTTCCTCTACCAGTGCAGATAGGCACTAATTTTTTTCAGCTGATAGCCTGAAAGAGTGATCAGAATGCTGAGTGGTTAATTGACTTGCTTTGTGATGGGGCTAGGATTTGAATTTCAGTTTTCTCTAGTATCAAAGACAACTTTCTATCCATTATGCAACACCATCTCTCTATAACAATCAGTGGCTAAGAGTAGAATAGAAGCAAAGACTATATGGTGACAATACCTAATTTAAAGGTACTTTGGGGGGGATTGGCATGGTTAGTGTAGGTAGTTCCTATAAGCTGCAGAGAATACCTGTATGGTAACCTAATATGTAATCTTTTAGGGATCCTCTAACCCTCTCCCCAAAAAAGCTTAAAATCAGTCCAATGATTGATTTTAATCCAACCTCTCCAAATTCTTGGATGACTCTGGGAGTCCTTTGAAGATTAAGGGGCTACTAGAGCTTATATTTCACCAATATAGCCTTCAAGAACTAGGAGTTACCTCTTTTCCATGATGAGGCATCCAAGGAAAGCTTTAATGGGGGTATTGAAATAACTGTTTGAAGGACAAAAATTAAAACTAATTATCTGAGCAAGATGCACACGCACACACACACACACACACACACACGCAAACGCACACGCACTTCTCTCTTTTCCTTGCTAAACAATTAAAGCAGCCACTGCTGTTTGGAAGACAACCTTTACCAGCTGTAGTTATACTACTTGAATTCACCAAAAACAGTTTGTATATATAGACATACCTCAGGCTTTCCCACCATCCTGTATGGGGGCAGATGGATAACTGTGTGATGTTCTTCAGCTCTCCACATAAGTCATATTTTCATACTGTTGCTTTTTCTTTTTTTTTATACCCTTCCCAAAGGGGTATGAGAATTTAAGTTCACAAAAAAATGTACAGGTGGGAGGTTCAACTGTATTTTATGAAGTAAGCAGAGCTTTATGCATCAAAGTTGATGTTTCATATCTCATAGGGGGTTTGCCTGTGCACAGGCAGTCAGAGGTCAATAACCTTCTTAAAGTCTTTTATTCCCATAGGAAACTGAACCCTTTCCCCACTCCACACTCCCAAGCCCTTTTAGCAAAGAAGACTAGAAGTAAATAGCAGCTGGCTAGACTTAGGAAATCTTCTTTCAGTACCTTATCTTTTTAATGATTTCTCCCCTTCCCCCACTAATAGCTCTTTGGTCTTAGTTTTTCCCCACATACTCTAAAGTTCAACTTATCTTTTTGTAGGTGATAGTAGATTATTAGCAACAACCACAGGTCAGCAGAAAAATGAGCTACCAAACACATGTATGTATGTGTTGATATACATAGAGAAACACATATATTCACATGTGTATATATACATGCATATAATCACATATAGTTCAAGTAATTCTTTCTATATGACTATTTGATTGAATTATATATAGCGTGTGTATCTTTACATAACAGAACTATATGACACAAATTCTACGCACACACATATATCTCATATAATACAGATGTACAGATGTGTATATGTATATATGTTTATGCACATGTGTGTCTATATATGTATAACATATTTTATGTCAAGATTTTAAAATTTTATTTTAATGGAAACTGCAGGAAATAAATGATCCTAAGCTAAATTTCACTTGCAGAACACAAACCATCACTTTTCTTAGACAGAGACAATTGGTTAAGAATTTGAGAGTCGAAGCTATAGAAGTTGGCTCTTGAGTTACCACTCCAAAAAAAAAAAGAGTGAGAATATTAGTAGCCAGGGGTTAAAAATGGAAAGTTATGTCAGGCTGGATAAAATCAAAGACTGACAGTTTCATGATGACTGAAGAATGTGATGTCAGGACAACGATCATACGTATTCCCAAAGGAAAAGATTTTGTTCCTCCTCCTGTTGCAGAAAAGCATAATCATCCAGAAAAAATAAAATAAATCAAAATAGATAAACAGAACAATAAAAATAAACAACAACAAAACCAAACAAACGAGAAATCTAGAGGGAAGCTTGAAAGGCACATTTGCAAGTACCTTTCAAACAAAGCCTGGGTATGTGTTCATGGTAAACAATGAACCCAAATTGATTTTCTTAAAGGAAAGAAGTGTTATTATCTGATAGATTTTTAGAAGTCATATTAGAAGTATACAGTCACACACACACACACACACACACACGTTACTCTGAATCTCCAGATAAAGTTATAAATGGGAGAATGACAAAGCCAACAGGAGTCCTAACTTGTCAGTCCAAATAACAAGCTGCTTGTGCTCCGTGAAATGAAATGAAATGAAATGAATGCCATGGCCTTTTTAAACAGCACAGGAGAGCTCTCAATTGTGGAGAGAGATTCGCTGAATGACCATAAAATGCAAGTCAGCTAACATCTTTGACACTGAGCACAAACCATAATCCAGCTCCCAATCTCTATTCCACCTCCAACAGGCATCTCATTTATTTGACATCATATTCTCACTGTCCTCAGAGAAAATATCTGGCCTATTCAGAAAAAAAAAGTTGTAAGAAACTACATTGAGAATGACCTATGCAGCGTCCTTGAACAGTGAAATTTAGGGCCACTGGTAATTGTTTTATACTATACAGAAGTTTCATTGGAAGAGAGGAAAAGAAACTTGTTTTTGGTGTGTTTTTTTTAAAGTAATTCCATAACTGTCAGAAAACATATCTTGAGTATGTATATTATATAAACAACTTACATGTATAACATATACAAAGACATATAACACATAACATGTTATGCTGTATATTATTCATATATTCTTATATTATTAACATGTTATATATCATATGAAATATTATGCACAATGATATATTATAAACAGGTCCTACCGAACTAGAACTTTAAGTATAAGGCCAACATTTCTCAAAATATTTCTCATCTGAAGACCAGTCTATTTTAGTTTTGAGATCTTTCTTAGTAAGGTCTTGGATGTAAGGCAAGTATTATTATGTTTTTTTTTCCTGACAAAGTTAATGCATGAGTATGATCTGCTGAGATACAGAAGAATTGTAATCTGTGACTGAAGAGGGAAAACTTATTCTCATGAAGACCTCAACCCCTGAAACATGGGAAAAGTACATGCTTTGGTGGTATCATTATACTTTGCTTTATAGAGTATAAGAGGTGTTAACCTGAGTTGAATGAATTTATTTTTAAGAAGTTATAATTGGGCAGCTAGGTGGCATAGTGAATAGAGCACTGGCCCTAGAGTCAGGAGGATCTGAGTTCAAATGCAACCTCAGACACTTAACACTTACTAGCCATGTGACCATGGGCAAGTCACTTAACCCCAAATGCCCCTCCAAAAAGCAAAAAAAAAAAAGATAGTTATAATTACATTTTAATATAATTAGTTTCTTTTGTAGTTCTATATATTTTATTTTATTCATTCAAAAATATTATTATAAAAAGAGACAAACAGGTTTTTCCCCACTGTGTGCATAATACAAGCAAAAAGAAAATGGTTAAGAACCTCTGGAACAGAGGGGTATAGTTAGGAGGGAGAGGGAAAAAGATGAGGATTGATAAATGATCTTCTGAATATTTTCTTTTAAATCAAATCTCCACTCACATTTTCTGATTTACATTTAATAATGCAAAATATAGTATTCCAACATTTTTGCTCCTATACACAAAATTATAATTCTGAATTTAACATATCATTCTTTCACATTAGTGATTTTCTGAAAAAAAATTAAAATAAATTCTCAAAAAGTCACAAAATATCAATTCAAAATTAAACTTATGGCCATGTTTATGTCTGACTTGACAACCCAGTAATCAACAGAGAAAAGACTCTTAGGATCATTGGCTGTTAGAGATGAAAGAGATCTTAAAAATCAATTAGTTAATCCATCTTATTTTCCAGAGAAAGAATTTGAGGCCGGGAAAGAGTTAGATGCTGGCCAAGGCCAAATCACTTAATCACCTGGAAGTCCCTCAGCTTTTGGGGAAACTTCCTCCTGTTAATCAATATTAGGAGAATACTGAACTCTTTACTGGCTCTGCAGCAGATTTCCAGCATTTTTCAGGAACTACTGGCATTTACAAATGAATAGTTTGCTCTGTGCTCTATGCTCTGTGAGGTATAGACCCAGAATGGAAACAATGAATACAATTGCACAGCCAAACTAAGATAATTTTCTAAAAGCTGAAGCTGACCAGACTTGAACATCATACAATGCCAGTTGTTCGGGTATTGCATACTGAATTCTTTTCTTTCTTGCATAAGAGAGATTTTTTTTTAATATATTGAGTTAATTTAAGAAGAAGTAAACCTGTATTCAGTTGTATTTTAAGTTATTTTGAGTCCAGCTTTAGGCACGGATAGAGAAGATAGTGGTCTTCTTTGATTTTTCCTTTTCTCCCTCACTTTTCACATTCATTCATTTCCATTTTCTGAGTCTTTGATACTATTTTGATCCAAACTTTGTATCCATTCCCACTCCCACCATCCTAGTTCTGATAATTACAGTACCATGAGCTGTTAGTGGCTCCCTATTGCCATCTGAATAAAGTATAAAAACTCTTAAATCTGGCACCTAAGGTCTTCTATGATTTGACGTTAGCCTACTACTTTATTTCATGTTGCTGCCAGTCACAGATTCTACTTTCTTGTAAAGCTATTTTCCATTCCTGCATTGTCGTTCTACTCTTTCTAATTTGTCCTTTTTGTCATACTGTCTCTTTTACATGGAACTGACTTAATTTCTTCCAACAGAAGTCTGTCTGCCTGCCTCATGATAATGAATGATGATAACAACACCCTCCAATGGCACCCTAAATTACGCCCTTCATCTATCACAAAGCTTGGGAAAACTTCTCTATACAGTAATTAGAATTAATCATTTGTGACTAAAAAAAGCCAGATGTAATATAATTGTGTTGCCCAATGTTAGTTGTAAACAATAGATGGGTAAATGAAAGTCTCTCCATTCCTTGGAGAAAGGATGCTCTATGGGTACAAAATCTGCACATGCTCTCAGACATGGTTGTCATGTCATGTCATGTACATTCATTTTGCTTAACGTTTTTCTTTATTGCAAAGAAAGGTTCATTTGGTGAGAAGGGTAAAGATTTGTTACACAGAGAAGTCATTGTTATATAAAATCAAAAGGGATCAATGTGACTTTATAATTTGAAAAAGAAATGGTAGACATTTAATAAATGATTATTATGTGCACAGCACAGAGGAAGAGATCCAAGAATGTATAAAGCAATTCCTGATCATAAGGACCTCATATATTATAGAAAAAAAGAATAATAAAAGCATTAATATTTATAACATGCAACAATATTTAATAGTTATGATAACTGCAATACAAAAAATAATTGTAATACAAGACACAACAGCATGGATATGTACACGTGTGTATGTGTATGTGTGCACATGTATATAATCTCAGGTATTGCAGTCTCCATCATCTCTAGTAGGTTTCATCATGAGTCCTCTGGAATTGGGTGGTCATTGAGCTGTTCGGTGTTCACAAGTTTTTCAAAACTGTCCTTAAAATGCTAATTATTGAATAAATTATTCTCTTGTTTCTGTTTACTTTATTCTATGTCATTTCATACAAGATTTCCCCAGCATCTCTGAAACAGTTCCTTTACTCTATAAATTCAATCAGCTCTCAGATCTTGTCATTTTCTTAAATCCACCACTCATTGTCCTCTCCTACAAGTAGCTCCCATTGTAGTTCAGGCCATCTCCTCAACTCTTCTTGCCTGGGATACTTAATATCTTGTATTTGGTGTACCAGACTCCAGGTTATCCATTCTCCATCCCACCCCACACATAACTGCTGATTAATATTCCTAACAGATTACTCTGACTGTGTTATTTCTCTGTTTGAAATCTTTCAGTAGTCACCCATTGTCTCCTGAATTAGGTATAAACTGATTCCAGAATCCACTGCCAACTACAATTTGGGAAGCTCTAAATCTAGTCATATTTCATACTACTCTTCACAGTCTAAATTCTCGTTAAACAAGTCTATTCTTTATCCTTTTGTTCTCACCTTGTTCTCTCTTATTTAGGTGCTTTTGCTCACACTATCTGGTACATAGACTTCATTCCACTCCAATTCTTCAAGGCTTAACTCAGCTGGCACTTCCTCCTTGAAGTCTTTCTTGAATCCTAAGAAAGTGATCTCACTTCCCCAGCAGCATTTTCCAAGGCTTTGTTGTGCATATCTCCTAATCCCTTTATTAATTAAATGTGTGCATTTCTTCCCCCTCCCTCACCACTTCCTCATTAAAATTTAAGTACATTGAGGACCAGGCCTGCAAGCATCATATCTTTTTCTAAATGTTTGTTAAATCAAATCGAATTCCATGAACAACTCAAGGCTTCTCTTTGCCTAGTGATCCACCCTCCCAGTGCCACCATCTCAGTACAAATGGCCATAGTGCCTCGACTTCTTTTTAAACTTATGGGCTTTAAAATCCTGTGCCTTTAGTTTTAGAAAGAACAACATAATTCATGAGTAATTTACCACGTTAAAATGTAGTATCTGAAAATGACAAACTCATAACTGTGAAATTCATGTAAATTAATAAAGCAAACATTTTTAAAACACCTACTCTGTACAAGGCATTGTGCTAGGCACTATAGATATGGAAAAAAAATCAGTTCTTGCCCCCAAGGGGTTTCTTTTTCATTACTCATTCATTCATTCAATTAAAAAAAATCTAATAACTATATGGAAAGCTTTGTAATGGACAAAAACAAAACAGTTCTCCCCTAAACTGATTTATATGCATTTTAATCTTCCTCTTGGGGTCCTTTTTAGGTTAAGTTTCCAGTAGACATAAGCTCTGCCACCTATGTGCTCTACTCCTACCAATATGTATAGCTCTAATCCCTCAAAATACTTTACCTTTTGTGCTGATACTAAATATATACCAACTGGTCACTAAACAATTCTGTCAAACTGATAGTTGCAACTAATGATTTCAACTAAAAGTGTTCATCATTTCATTTTATTTAATAATTTCTTCAAAAGTGTTTATCATTCATCAGAAGTAAAGATTTTATCTACTGCTAAGGAAGAACTGATAGGTGATCATAGTTGGGACTGATATGTGGCTGTCTTCCATGGTTTTAAAGTTCCTTGGGAGATCCCCAAAATATCTTCATAGTAACTGAAAATCCACAATTTCATTCTTCTGGTTTCAAGGATTTAGACTTTCCCCAAACAAAGACCCCTGGAAGTGCTGACACCTTAAACATCTTATTATCAGAGAACACATTGTATCTCTTGTTTTAAACCATAGTCACTGGATTCAAGCTTGGTAGGAATTTGGCCTTGAAATATTTCAGTAGTTATCCCTTGTCTCCTGAATTAGGCATAAATTGATTCTAGCATCCACTGCCAACTACAATTTGGTACCTCTAAATCTAGTCATATTTCACACTACTCTTTACAATCCAAATTCTTGTTAAACAAGTCTATTCTTTATCCTTTTATCTCACCTTGTTCTCTCTTATTTAGGTGCTTTTGGTCATACTATCTGGTATATAGAATAGACTTCATTCCACTCCAGTTCTTCAAGGTTTAACTCAACTGGCACTTCCTCCTGATCTCTCAGGAGGAAAATGGAGAGCCCCCGAAACAAAGTTCACCTATCTTACAACTTTGTCTTGGGACAACTTGCAAAGGATGAAAACTCTGAGACTAGATTTACCCGAATCCTAAGGACTCCTCTACTCTTATTACAAGTGATTACTAATTTCAGTAAACACCAACAGTATTAAGTCCTTCACACAATATAAATTCTCTGTCTGGACTAGATGAACCAGTGAGCAGCTATAATCTAGTTTGAATGTATGGACAAAATAGTCATAATACAGAGGAATACAAATAGGGAAAAGGAGACTCCTGAAGTTGACCAACTGTATTACCTAATATAGTGGCCTGTTAAGTTTTGTCCCCAGGGTTTTACCAAAAGCTTGCTAAGTGACAGTCACACTGTTGGATTAGACCCGGGATGGGGTTTAGCTATCTCTAAGCCTACGTGGATGTGCATGCCAATGCCATAGCAGGAGACAAATTCTCCACTGTATAAAAAGATACATTTCCCATTAAGAATTTTAAAACTCTAATATTCTATTCTCAGGCAATTTGTTATGGTCTCAGGAAAATTGTTATGGTCTACATTGCATTTAGGCAGGGTATGATTTGTGTAGTATGCGAAATATGACTAATTGGCTAATTCAAACATTTATTTTTAATGGGGGAAAAATACCCCACAAATAAACAGTTAAATGAAATTCAATTAAATAAATAGTTCTACTTAGGAAAAAAAATTTTTTTAATCATTTTTGTGTTTTTCAGGGTGCCGTGTGTGTGTGTGTGTGTGTGTGTGTGTGTGAAAATGTATTCATTAAGAAAATACAGCAGTAAATATTACTGCAGTATAACCTTCCCTTCACTTTCCTTTTCTCAGGTTAAGTTGCAAATTTTCAAATTTCAGAGGATTCTCTTTTCTTCTATTTGTATTTTTGGAACACCAGAGCTTTTATCCTTCCTCTGTTTCTGTTTTCTCTGCTTTTTCTTTTATCTATGGTAATTGACTAACTCCTGCCTCTAAGTTGTTTCCTGATATTGTGACTCACCTTTACTTGAAGATTTTCTGTCATAAATACCATAACTAGGCACTGTCCAATTGTGCTATAGTTAGAAAATAAAAGTCTAGTTATCAGGGTTTTCTAGTTTTCACCCTCAGAGACCTTGAAGAGCAGCCACATGTAAATGAATTGCTAGAAAATGAGACATTTAAGTCAACTTTCCTATCAGTAGATTCTCTGTTTTGTGGACTACCTTCCCACAGGCATTCTCAGTAGAGGCTACTTCCTTCTCAGATCTCTGTTTTCATCCATGTATTGAGAGCCTACTTCATTAGTATTTCTTACACAAATATCCTTTTTCCTTATTTTGCATGTTTCAGTAAAGAAGAATTTCCCCTTGCTCCTCCCAAAGACACCATTGTACATTTGTATATACAAAAACCCCAAACCATAATGTAGTTTTTTAAATTAAATTTCTTCAGAAGTCAAGAAATAAAACAAGCATTTCAATAACATAGTAGAATGGGGGTGGGGGTGTGTAATAGTAATGGATTTTGAAGATCCCCTTGTATTGGCAAGCTAACAGGTACTTAGCACTTAGTTTCAAGTAAAGAATTAAGACCTAGAACTATGGATCCCACAGTATGATGGATTTGTTGACATATCAGGAAGGGGCTGAACAGGAAGGAACTAATACTGTATATTAGGAAAAGACCAAGCAGAAAGAGGTCAGAACTTCTTGGAGCAAGCTGTGTAGAGGCTGGGGAGGAGAGGCCCAGGCTGGAGAAAGTGATTTTGATTTTTAAAATGGAACTTATGTTGGTGGAACTTCTTCTGATAGCCAGTGGAAACTTCTGCTTAGAGCTTCAGAGAATCAGCCAGAGCTGCCAAATTCTTCTAAGGACCAGCCAGAGCTTCCAGAGGAAGCATGACAGTGGTGTTGGTACTTTATCTATCTGTTTTGGGTCTACATTGATTCCACTGGCACAAAGTGAATTTATGAGGATGCCAGCAATGTATATGAACATTGTTGTGGCTTTGTTAATGTCTATGGATGCACTTGTAGTTTGATTAAGCTTTGTCTTCCCAGGAACAGGAACTGTGAAGAATTTGAGGTAGATTAGACACTGTGAGCTTCAATATGGCACAAGAACTGCATGGAGAGCTGGACAAGAAACCAGGAACTAGGCCATTTTAGTGACAAGTTGTGAAGTTAAAACATTCTGAATGCAGTACTTTGTTTTCTGTATTTTGTTTTGGTTTGTTATTGAATAAATAGAGAATACACTATACTGTGTAATCAGAACCTTGAAAACTGTTCACAGCGTCAGTCCTCTGGAAGGCTGCCAGTGCTTGCTTTACAGAAGGGAAAGTAATTGCAGATGAAACTACAAACTTATTATGTGTGACTTGCTATTCTTCTAAAATATATAATAAAGTTATCATATAACTTTCTTTTTCCCCTTTTTTCTCCTATTCCCCATTCTAGAGATGACTACCATTACACACAAATATGTATATTTAGATATATGTGTATATCACACACATATGTAAAATCATTCTATACATACTTCTTTTTATCAGTTCTTTATCTGGATTCAAATAGTATCTTCCTTCATAGGTCCTTTCTAATTAATTTGGGTATTTAGTCAAAATTATTTAGCTGCTCAAAGTTGTTCTTAAGATGATACTTCTGTAATTGTATATAACATTCTCTTGGTTCTGCTCATTTCACTCTTCATTATTCTATGCAAATCCATCTATGTTTTTCTACCATCATGGAGCTCAACAGTACTATTCCATCACAATGTATACCACAACTTGTTTGGCCATTCCCTAATTGACAGGCATCCCCCCAATTGCCAGTTCTTTGCTACCACAAAGAGCTGCTATAAATATTTCAGAATATAGAGGTCCTTTTCCTTTTTCCTTAATCATCTTTATAAACATGCTGGGTAGAGATATTGCTAATTCAAAAGGTATAGGAAGTTTAATATCTTTTGGGGCATAATTCTAGGTTGCTTTCCAAAATGGTTGGATCAGTTCACATTTCCACCAACACTAAATTCGTGTCAAAATTTTTCCATATCCTCTCCAATATTTCTTCCTTTCCCTTTCAACCATTTTAGTCAATCTGAAATACAATATAGTTTAAAAAGGAAGTCAGTGAGGGAGAACCAAATATTTTGGGGATAAGGAAAGATTTTTTTTTACCTTTTAAAAAATTACTTTACAATGCCCTTTTTCTTTGCCATAGTTTATTGAATTCCTGTTGTTGAGTCATTTTCAGTTGTGTCCAAGTCTTTATGACCCCATTTGGGATTTTCTTGTCAAAGATAGCAGAGTGGTTTGCCATTTCCTTTTCCAGCTCATTTTACAGATGAGATACTGAGGCAAACAGGGTTAAGTGAATTGCCCAGAGCCACACACTTGGTAGATTTCTACACATAGAAGGTGGTGATTGAGCTGAAACTTGAACAAGATAAAGGATTTTAAAAGGCATAAGTGAAGCATGAAAGATGATCAGTAAAAGTATGAAGAGAGGAGACAATTAACTGTGAAAAACTTAGCTATTCTAAGCAATATGATGATCCAAGATAATTCTAGAGGACCCATGATGAAAAAATACCATCCCCCACCAAAGAGAAGTGATGAATTCTGAGTACAAATTGGAGAATACTTTTTTCACTTTATTTTTTCTTGCTTTTTTTGCAGCATGGTTAAGGTGGAGATGTGTTTTGCATGATTTCACATGTATAATTGATATCATATTGCTTGCTTTCTCAACAGGGTGGAGAGGGAAGAGAGAGAGGGAGAGAATTCAGAACCCAAATTTAAAAACAAAGAATGTTAATAATAAATTATATATACTTACATATGTACACACACACACACATATATACACATATTAATGATTGAAGATGAAGTGTTGTGTGTGAGTAAAAGAGAGGTCAAGTTGACTAAATCAGTGAAAAAATAAACGGATACCACAGGGAGAGGAAGTGATTTGACAAGTTCATGTGACATTACTGTGACATGTGACTTTACTGAGTTTCCTTTCTGGAACCCCTCCCTCTCCCTGGCCCCAATCTCTTCATGTAGTTGTTCAAATCCTTCTCATTCTTCAAAAACCAGGTTCACATCTTACCTCCTTTATGAAACATGTCCTAATTGTTATACTGATATATCTGATACCTTCCTGTTCAAAATCAGTTTCTATTTTGCCATTTTCTAGGTATAAGCTTTGTCCCCTCAACAATACCATGTGCAAAGATTGACATCTCTATAAATGTATACATAGGTAGATCTACCTATAGATAGAGATGTCAATATGAATCTATAAATATCTATATCAATTCCTATAGATAATAGCTTTCAAATCCCCAATTTATCTGTACTAAATTCACAGTAGGCACTCCATGTTGGATACATCCAGAATGGTGAAGATCCTTAAAATCATGTCATATGAAGATCAAAACACTAATGGAGATAAAATATGTCTTCAGGCATTAGAAAGACTGGCATGTAAAACAAGGATTCAACTTGTTCTGCCTGGTCCCAGAGCATTAAACTAGAAACATTGATTAGAATTTGAAACGGGGCAAATTTTGTTCACATATTAGGAAAAATTCACACACACACACACACACACACAAACACCTATAATAGTAATGAAATTTGAAGATCCTTTCGTATTGCTAAGCTAAGAGGTACTTAGCACTTAGTTTCAAATTAAACCTCTGTAAAGAAATAGGAGGTATGAACTCCTGTTGCTGGTGTAACAGGAAGAGGCTGAACAGGGAACCCCTTTTGCTTCTGTGATAAGAAGGGGCTGAACATGGAGGAGCAATACTGTATATAAGGAAAAACCCCAGCTGGTAAAGGCAGAATTTCCTGGGAACTTGTGGTGGTGGAACTTCTTCTGAAGGCTAGCCAAGCTGCTGAGGACTTCCAAGGGCTAGCTGGAGCTGCCAGAGGACGCATGACTGTGGTGTAGGTACTTTGTCTATTTGTGGCTTTGTTAAGTTTGACTTCCCAGGAATAGAGACTGGGGAGGATTTAAGGTAGACTAGAGACTGTGAGCTTCAGAGTGGAACTGGAACTGCATGGAGAGCTGGACAAAGAGCTGGGAGCTATCTGCCTTTGAACCCAGGTGACAATTTAGTGAATCCAGGTAGGAGCTGGGACCACAGAAGGGGATCAAGGGAATCTGAGAGCATACCTTGGGTCAAGATGAAGAGATCTTTCTGTGGATATCGAGTAGTGACTGATTGAAGTTGTAACTTACTTATGACCTTGAAATTGTAGCTTATTTGTGACTGAGAGGTGAATGGCCTGTGTATTTTCCACTACCCTACTACATGTCCATAATATAAAGCCAAGCATCAACAGATTACCAAAAGAATGTTACTGTGAACAGCTTTTAAGATTCAGATTACACAGTAATAGTGAACACTCTGTTTATCCTATTACAGATCAAGGTTCAGTACAATGTTCACAATATAATATTCTCAATATTACATCTTATCACAGAAAGTTATATTATAGTGTTCATAACAGCTTAACATTATAATGTCCAGACAGTTTTTACTACAGTGGCCACAATATTTGGAACAAGGAACAAAAGAAGAATCACCTTGTTTCCCTAAGGGGGAAACCCTTCTCATTTAATCATTGAATCAATCAATTCACAAAAGAGGAGGGAGGTAGTGGTTGATATTGTAACTTAATTGTACCCTATGGGTGGAGAACTTTGACTATTATACTTTGTGTCCCTTCTTCCTTAAGGATGAGTGAGTTAAGGATTAAGGAAGCTCTCTTCTTTAAAACTGATTGAATTAAGGATTTAACTAAATGACTGTCTAAATGAATGCACCTGTTTTAAAGAGAACCACCTAATGATTGAGTTACTAAATAATTGATTGACTAAATGACTGTACTTTATTCAAAACTATGTGACCACTTTGGTTAAAACTATGTGACCATTTTAGTGATAAGTTGTTGTGAATGCTATATTTTGATTTCGTGTGATAAATTGTAATGTTGTGAATGTTGTACCATGATTTTCTGTGAATGTTTTGCTCTGATTTGTTATTGAATGGAGTGTTTACTATACTATGTAATCAGAACATTGAAGCTATTCACAACAGCAGTCTTCTGGAAGGACACTTGTGAATGGCTTTACAACCCCTTCTACAGTTATTCAAAAGTAAGTGGGATGCCATGTACAATAGAGTATCCCTTTCACTGGGTACCTATAAGCAAAAATTATCTATATCATGGAAGCAATTCTTGTTCATATAATGTTTGTACTGTATATGTATGTATATGCATATGTGTCAGTGTATGTGTATATCCATCTGTCTATCACTTTTATGGTCAAGTTGAGATTCAAGATTCTCTGATTAAGCTGACTCTTCCCTGCATGTCATATAAGGGAACACAAGGGCAAGGATTTTTTTTTTAATATTGGTATCCACATTGCCTAGTACCACAATTGACACATAGTAGCCCTCAAATATTTTTTTCCTTGATTGATATCATGTCTCTACTTTCTCCAGTTCAAGTGAATTCATACCTATTAAAGTCCTAGTTATTATGTATTGAGTATGACATTAGTTGCTGGAGGTAAAAATGTGTAAACCATCCTTGTCTTTGAGGAGCTTGCAATAAAGCAATAGAAGACCAGGTTGAGGCATAAAGAGATGCCTCCAGAAGGAACAAAGAATTGAACAAACACAAGTAGCTGCCACATGGCCACTTCTCACTCTTGGGGTTTTGCCTTGATTCTTGTAAAGCTTGGAGGTACAAGGAATTAGGACAAGGAATTGTATGGGAGGTGTGTATGTGTAAATGTGTGTGTGTAAATGCACATATGTATGTTTGTGTGTAAATGTTTGTGTATAAATGCACATGTGTGGGAGAGATAAATAGAGACAAAGACAGAGAAACAGAAAGAGAGAAACAGAGAGAGACAGAGAGAGACAAACAGACACAGAGAGAGAGAGAGAAAGAATGACAAATGGGTAGGTCTGACAATTCCCTTTTGTCACTCTCTAATTTGAGCTGAAGCTGAATGGCTCATTGATTCCTGACACGGCATACCATACCCCAAATACAACAACTCTATCATTTTGTTGTCAGTGACTATTTGTCAAATCTGATCCATTTACATGTTGGTCTCTTGCAATTAAAGTGGGTTAACTTATCAAGTGACCACTTGTATGAGTACTTACAAGGTATGGACAGATGCTTCATATTGATTCCTGAATCCCAAGAATGATGCAGGAACCAAAACAAGACAAGGCCAAACAATTTAGAGGTACAGAGAAGATAGAGAGATGTTCATAATCACAGGCCTGAGACCTCATGAACAAGGTCAATAGCAGTTACATCTATGAAGGAAGAACTAGAAAGAGAATATAGTATCAGATATAAACATTATATCCATGTAAGAACACCAATATTTCAGTCAGGGTTTAGAGTCATGACAATACACTTAGAAAAATCTATTTTGCTTCTTATTTGTTTTAAACTTAACTTTTAAAATTTAAATTAAACTGTGTTTAAAATTTTGTACCCTGGCAATATGCAGGAATAATAGATTAGGGTCTGCTGATACATGACTTCTTGGATTAAAAAAAAATAATGGTGGTGAAAGGTTTTATCCATTTCAGTATGAACTAAAAATACACTTTATTAAGAAACACGTTGGAAGAAAAATTAATTCATATTAGTACTGAGAATTTTAAATGCTCACATTTTTTTTCATTTTTCATAGTGTTGTCCAGTACAAAATTCAAATAAAAAAAAAAGAATCCTTATGTATCTTTAGGAGTTCAATAAACTCTAGACTCTCAGAGACTTAGAATAGGATCTCAGGAACATTTAATCATAATTTGCTGATCTTGGCTTCATTCCTTTACTTATTAAAGAAGATATTATTGGGCATCTCCTATGGGCCAGCCAGTATGTCAGACATTGGACATATAAAGACAAAGACAAAAAATTGCCTTCTTAGAGTTTATGTTTAAATTTAGTTTTCTGGAAAAGCGGGAGGATAACTTACAAAGAAAAATAACCACAAAGTAGATCCAAAGCAATTTTGTTTGTAGGAAGAACTAGAAACTAGGAAAATCAAGCAAATCTTCTGTTAGGAGGTGGATAGAACCTGAGCTGAGCTTTGAAGAAAGTTTGGAGTTTTCTGAGGTAGAGGTGAGAAGAGAGTAACTTTCAGAGAAGGGATACAGTCTGTGCAAAAGTATGGAAACAAAGGATAGAACACTGGGTACAAACACCAGTAAAGCAGTATAAGTAGATCATAAGAATATTTGAAAACTAGGTATGTTTTAAAAGTTTGGAAAGGTAGTGGGGATTATGAGACTGAGGAATTTTCATTTTATCCTTGAGGCAAGAGGCCCCTGGAGCTTTTCTTAAGCAGAAACAGTATGATCCATCCTATCCTAAATATATATTATATATTATACTATATATTATATAAATATATAAAATAAATATTATATATATATATATATATATATATATTTAGACTGTGTGAATTCAACTGAGATGTATGTATTCAATTGCTTTCCTTGCTAACATGAAGATGAAAAATGTTGAATTTTTTTTCCAGAAGAAACAGCTATTAATGAAGCAGAAAATAATCTCAAGCAGATTCCTAAATGTCCACCTCTTTCACCTGACATGTGTGGTTTAGGAAATGAACTCTAAAAGACTCCAGATGATCTCCAAAAGACTCACTCTACTTTTTTTTAAAATTTATTTTATTGACTTGTTTGTTTACTTTTAGTTTACAAGATTCAGTCACTTGAGTTTCAGATTTTTCTCCCTTTCCTCCCCACCCCCCACCCCTGCCATGGTGGCATACAACCATATAGGATCTGCAAACTCTTTCACATTGTACAATAGTCTGGTTGTATAGGTGTTATAGCCAATGGAGACTCACTCTACTTTAAGAAGGCAGAGAGTAGCCTCACTCTGTGCATTTGACTTGCTTTTCTCATGTCTGCAGTATTATTTAGATCCAAGAATGGTTGGCCCCGATTCTACATCTAGCTCTTTATTATTTGTCATTATTTGTCAACTTTTCCATATTGAGCATCTCAGTTCCTTTACTCTGCTCTCTTTTGTGTGATCATGAAGTCTATAGGGCCCTCTAGTTGACCTATGCCAAGAGGAAAACCAAATACACAAAAGACAAAATTTAATTCATGTACCTTTCCAATGAAATGGCACAAGAGTGTCCCTGCATGTTTGCAGTGAGAACTTCTCCTCTCCTAAACAGTGATTCTTTCCACTTCCTGAAAGGAAAGGGGTAAGGAAGCTACATAAAAGACAGTCCTGAATGCTGAGGAACAGGTACATTCCTCAGGTATGTTACATGAACTCCCATCATTTCTTTCATGTAAAACATTTCTGTGATAACCTCTGACTGAAGATCCATCAAGCCCCAGACATCTCAAACCTTTCTATATGAGAGAATAATCACCCCAAAAAGAATGAAGACTCTCTTCAAAAAGGAGAAAACTGAAAAAAAAAGATATATGCCATCCAGATTAAGATATGTAATCCAATGGAGAGCTCATAGAGGTGCTCTATCAGCCCATCTATCTTGAGAAGACACTAGGTTGACAAGGACTGCATCCAAAAAGGAATAGGAGGATGAGAGCAATTGGAAAGCATTTGGAAAATTTTCCCATCTATTTAACGATCTCAAGTTTCTCATTGAAATAGAGACCCAGTTTTGAATGCAAATAGTCCTCTGGTAATGTTATAAAACTGCAACATGGAATAAAATAGTCTTGGCTGGGATAGAAATTGCAGGCTACCCAAAGGGTAGTAACTGGACATATGCTGGGCCCAAAAGACTGCAACACTTTATCAGGGAAGAATTGTGCAAGAAGCAGTAGAGTTGGAGCAATGGAGAGAGTGTTTGGCCTGGAGTCAGGAAAACCTCAGTTCAAATGAGGATTCTGCTATTTTTAGCTATGGCACTTTGGGCAAGTCACTCAACTTTTGGTCTCAGTTTCCTCAACTGTAAAACTGAGATAATAATAGCTTTGCTTTCATTGTTGTTAGTATTAAATGAGACATATTTGTAAAACATATATCATGGTTCCTGGCATTTAATTGGGACTTAATAAATGTTTAATAGGGGTTTAATATGCTTGTTCCCTTCTTTTATCCTTTTTTTCTCTAAAGGAAAACATCTAAAAGGTCTAACAAAGAGAGGGAAGGTAGGCCTTATGATATGATAAAAAGGAAAGGATAACTGATGTGTGCTTGAATTACACAATTATAGTTTTGCCATATTCAGAGACTGAGAGGACCCTGGTGGATGCCCTATGAAGGGTGGACAGAAGGACAATGTATGGGAGCAATGCAGAATGACAAAGCCTGATCAGCACTACCAGAGGGTGTACCTACATCAATTAGATCACAGAAGCACTGAAGTATGAAGGATGTAATTGGACTAAAATTAATCAATTTATCCAAGCAAGTGGGAAGTTATACATGCGTCCCGGGGAGATGCAAGTGGGAAAGACCTTGCAAGGAGTTTTAAGTGGTTTTTGAACTGGAGAAATTGAACCCTGAATACAAACCCTAAATTGTTATATGAAGCTTTTGATATAAACACTTCTGTCTATGATGTTTTCAGTAAAAGCTAAAACATTTTAAGCTTAATCATAGTGGCATTTGTAAGAATATTTTAATGCTCAAACATGATAATTATAGGATTGGGTCTCAAAACTACAAATTTCTCAGCAATCTTGTGAAGTCAATGACAGCAGTGGCCGGAACCTGTACTTAACTATAAAGCTTAGTTGCTTTCTTTTGTAATATCCGACAGAGAAGGATTTGAAGACAGGGCTTGACTGGGATGTAGAATAATCAGGTTGACACACAACCAACTCTAAATCTAAGATGCCATTAGAATGGCAGGGTGTCTCTACAATAGGAAATGAAATAGAAGAACCACAATTGCCCTATATTTTCTGCTTTGGTGACTTAGACTTTGCCTTATTTTTAGCAAGTGTTAAATTTTTTTCTCCTGCTTCAAATTATATAAGTTCAAATAAAGAAAAACAAATATATATATATATATATATATATAAAATTTGTTTTCTTTCTCTCCATATATAAATAAATAAATATATGTGTGTGTGTGTATAAATTTATAAATATATCTAATGAGTACTCTATATGCACATATATGCAGAATTATGTGAATATCTACATACATACAGTATGTACTACATACATATAATATTATGTATAGTACTCTATACCAGGTTCTGTGATAAATGCTTGTGATACAAATATAGGCACACAGTACAATTCCTGCCTTCAAGAAGCTTATATTCTACATTTTAGAGATAGCACATAAAGATGTGCTTCAGAAATTGTAATATTTTGAAAGTTCAAAAAATGTAATTTCTGGGTAATTTAATCGTTTTGTTTATTAGACTAATGTGTTATTAATAAAAGGGGGCAGAGAATGTAATGTTAATGGAATCTGAAGATCTTCCATGCCCTTTTGTATTGGCAAGTAAGCACCTTGTTTCAAGTTAACACCTTGTTTAAGCTATTTAATTAACACAGAAGTTAACACCTTGGGAGAGAGTTGCTGATGTAACAGGAAGGGGGCAGAACAGGGAAGAGATATACTGTATATAAGGAAGAGACTCAGTAGGACAGTCAAGATTTTCTCTCAGTGACCACCTGGAGGCTGCAACTTTTGCCAAGACCCTCCTTCCGGGAACTTTTTGCTGAGAACCTCCTTCTGCAACTTTTGTCAGGAACTTCCAAAAACCAGACTGAGGAGCTACTGTGAGTGAGATAAGGATCTCTGCTTGAAGGAGCCTGTTCTATTGTGAAGGCTTGGGAATGTGGGTATTAACTGCATTAACCATGTGCATCAACTTTATGACTACTGCAATGACTTTGACTTTCTGGTTCTGGGACCTGGTTTTCTGGTATTTGAATAAAGGCTTAGGTTCTGCCATCAATGTGGAGAATTTGCTACATTTTGTGATTCACAACTATGCCAGCATGTTCATAACTACAATGGGTGTTGTGAATATCACATTATTGTTACAGAGGCACTCTCAAATGCCAAAGACTCTTCATGGTGGTGGGCCCATAGTTTATATGCCCTTAGAAGAGTGGAGTTCCTGAGGTTGGCACTCCATTCTGATTGGCTAACAATTAATGAGAGAATGAATATTATAAGAGGGGTCTCCATTACAATGAGTGTCTTAGGGTATGTGACTTGGATCACTCAAGTGTTGTTCAAAGAGACTTATGAATTTTCATATCACCTGTCTGACAAAAAGGACAACTGACATTTTCCCATACCTGTATGAGCAAACACTATGAGCAGGAATTCACCCATTAGCCTAAACTTAGAATTTTTTATTTCCTGAGTAAATCTTTGAGAAAGACTTCCCACACTGGTTGACCCCTGAAAAAGAAAAATCTTGGTCCTGAGTCAATAATTAGTTATTAATACAAGAGAGAAATAGTAACTTCTGTTTAAATCAAGAATGACTATATATAGGCATGGTAAGGAGATATCCAGGAAATAGCATTGAAAGAAGGAACCAAACATTTGTTAAGTGCCTGTTATATGCCAGAATATGACAAATATTATTTCATTTGATCTTCAAAACAACCCTGCAAGGGTTGCTATCCCTATTTTACAGTTGAAGAAACTGAGGTTTAAAGGCTTGCTCAGGAGATGGTAGGTGTTTGAGGATGGATTTGAATTAAGGTCTTCCTGACTTCAGGCCCAGAACTCTTATCTACTTTGCCACTGAGGTGCCTCATGGAGTCTTGGCAAGATGAGGGGAAAGTTCATTTAGATCCAGGGGATAGTGGAGAGTTCAAAGTCCCAGGGAGAAGGAGACAAGAGTGATAGCCTGAGCACAGAGACAGTTGAGTTGAACTCAACAGTGGTTCACTTCAAATATGACTGAAGTTGTCCTAAATTTTGTCTGAGAAACCCTGTGAACAAGCAAAGATGGGAGTGGAAGCTTCAGCAAGAGAAATTATAATGAAGGATTAATGGAGACAATCACATCCTCCCCATTTGGGCATGAAGTCTCAAGAAACTGACTCACTTTGCTATTGTTGTTGTTTTTATTAATATTATTTTAAACAAGTTTGGTAGCATACTATGAAGCCTGGCTTCTACATTTCCCTTCTGCCTTTGACTGCCCATGCACCAATGACATCTAAACTTCATTCCCAATTGTCATTGCCAACTATTTTTAGCATGGATAATTCAAATCAGCATAAAAAGACTAGTACTATTTCCCAGAGTCATGAATCTTAAGAGTTGGACAGTGCATAAGAAGCATGTTCCAACTTGTACCCTAAAAGTATCCCTTCTATAGTATATATTTAACTAATTTAACTTAAAGCCTTCCAGGGAAACGACCCATTCCCATTTTAGAGAATGTTGATTCCTTAAAGAAAACCCAAGTCTGTGGTTTTTTAACTTCCTACCATTTTTCTTTTTTTTTTTTTATAGTTATCAAAATATTTTTTATTTTTTTTTTATTTTTTTTAATGTAAATTTTAATTTATTTCTTGGTTATATCATTCATTTCCACAAGGTTTTGAGCTACAAATTTTCTCCCCTTTTTGTCCCTACCC
>CM053601.1:125814728-125860781 GCA_028646575.1 Pseudocheirus occidentalis | reverse complement strand
CTCTCAACTCCAGCTGTGGCTTCTCCTGACCACCCTGGGGCCAGGCCTCACTGGAAGTAAGGAGCTAAGCCTTTGAGGTGCTAAGTGCCTTTAGTAGGTGCCAATAGAAAGGGGCATGGAAGATCATCTGATTTCATTAACATTACATAAGGATGGATGGAAGATGGAGGGATATTTTATAAAAATCACCTTTAACCTCTTGTGACATCATCTTTCATGGAATCCTAGATTTAGAGCTGCAAAGGACCTTCAAGGTCACCCACTTCTACCCCTTTATTTTCCAGATAAAGGAACTGCAGCCTAGAGAAGTTAAGGAATTTATTCAAGGGGGCAGCTAGGTGGCACAGTGAATAGAGCACCGGCCCTGGAGTCAGGAGGACCTGAGTTCAAATCTGGCCTCAGACACTCAACACACACACACACAAACTTGCTGTGTGACCTCGAGCAAGTCACTTAACCCCAATTGCCCTCCAAAAAAAAAAAGCAAAAAAAAAAAGTGAGAGATTTATTCAAGGTCCTCCGGTTAGTGTGTGAAAAGAATTGGATTTGAACCCAGACTCAATGACTCCAAGTGCAATTCCCTTTCCACTCTACCATTTTATAAGAGGTAAAGAAACTGGAATTTCCATTCCTTCCTCTGAATTGAAGTCAAGCATCAAGAATCAATTACATTGAAATGAACCTTCCTCTCCAGATAGGACCCGACATGTAATTTCTGACAGTCTTCCAATATGAAACTCTCTTTTGAGTCACTAACTTTGCCTCTTATGCCTCACTTGTTCTGTCTATAATTTTGAGTAGTAAAACCATGCAATCAAGTCAAGAGTCTAGAGAATGGGGAGGGGCAGCTCTTTGTGTTGTTACTGAGCTTTTGCTGCTTAGTGCTGTGTCAGATGCTGGCAAGTGACATTGGACAGGTAGGTGACTCTGGCCCTGCCCTGGAGGAGTTTACAATCCTGAGAAGTTGTCAAAACTCAAAGAATTTAAAGAACAAAAGGGAAGAGTCTAGAATAAAGAGCCATTGTGATGGGATTGTTTTCTTATTGCACTCAAGGTGATGAAAATGCTCAAAAGAGAAACTAGTCTGGGCTGCTATTTTGTGGTCCAGTGAACTGCTTGACTTAGGCTAAAAGATGACTAATAGTCAAGGTGAAATAAAGGTGACTACATCATGGAAGCCAAAGAAAACGAGTCAGATGAGCTACTGATTCAAAATGAAAAGATGTTAAAGGGAAAAAGCAACACAAAACAGAACTTCTCCAAAAAAAAGAGTAGTATTAAGAGTTCCAATTAGTTGTGGGAAACAGTTTAAATGAATAGGAAACAGACTAAGCAAGATTAGGATTATGTTAGAAATAGTAAAAAGCAAGCAGTAATGAAAAGTTGTCTCTTTGGTTTGGATTCATTGTTACTGGGAATCTCTCTCGGTACCTGCTTTCATCTAGACAATGGGGAATGGGGAAAGGGGGCATCCAGGCCTGGATCATCATCACATTCAGAGCTAAGGAGTAATGCCAACTGGCCTCTGTCTCTGCTGTACTAGACTGGTATCATGCTAGCTGGTCAAATCTCATCAAATTGACCAGTATTTAATAGGCACCTATGATAACTCTGTCCAAGGGATGTGGGTTTTAAACTCCATTGTAGGAATATTCTCACTGCTATGCTTTGAGTTCAGTGCAGTGAAATAACAAAATCCTGAGCTTGAATTTTGACTTGTTGACTTAGTATGTGTGTAACCAAGGAGAAGTCACTTCCTCTCTTATCTTTCTAAGACTTTTCAACTGTTAAAAAAAATACTAAAATGAGGAGGTCAAACTCTATTATCTCAGTGGTCCTTTTCAGCTTGAAAGTATATTTACCCTATATGCGAAATTCTTTGTGTATGTAAAATGGTTTAAGGTCTTCTCCTTTAATCAGTTCAAGTTCATGGCAACCATGATGGGAGTGAATTGTGATTTTCACAACCTGAAAGCAGCAAGAAAGAACCCACAGGAAAAGAGATAGATTGTCCTAGCCTGGACAGTTCCAAAGACATAGCCTTTCTAGCTCTATTGCCGATCAAAAGAGGTTATCCACATGTTAGGGGATGTAGAGATCCTCTATGCATTACACATACATTATTTCATTTGGCTCTCAGAATAACCCTGTGATTTTATTGGTTTTATTATCCCCATTTTACAGATGAAGAAATTGAGCCTCATAAAGATTAAGTAACTTACTGAGGATCACACAGCTAGTAAGTACCAGGGACAGGATATAAGCTCAGCCCTTCTTGGCTCCAACATTAGCAAGCTATGCTATCCATTGGGCAACTCTGCCTCAAGATAGCAGAAGTAGAAGGAACTAGAGGATTTCTTTCTTTTTTTGTCTTTTTGGAAGGGGGAAGTTGGAAGGGGGCAATTGGAGTTAAGTGACTCGCCCAAGGTCACACAGCTAGTAAGTCTTAAGTGTCAGAGGTTAGATTTGAACTCAGGTCTTCCCAACTCCAGGGCCAGTGCTCTATTCACTGCACCACCTAGCTGCCCTGTAATTAGAGGATTTCTAAAGATCCTATGAATCAGAATTAGTAATATACACATGTAGTCATAGGCATACCTCAGCATTTGTTTTATGTTTAGCTTTTTTTTAAGTCTCTGTGGTTTTATTTTCTACCCTTTTGTCACTTATCAATATGTTGCACTTACTGGTGATGGGGAGGGATTTCTCTGATTCATTGTTCATGAGAACATGTGAAGACACACCAGCAAATTTCTCTCTCCTCCCTTCTTCTATCTGTGGTGCTAGTGTGTGTGAGTGTATATGTATGTATACATGTGAACATGTAAGGGTAAGTACTGAAAAAAGGGACAGATTTTGGAATTCAATCATCGTGAAATCTGGACAAAATGGTGCATTTACATGATTGTGTATAATTGTAGCAAATACTTCCATTATGGCATCACCAGGTCTGAGCCATATGCCTACAAACACAGGTGCTGTTAGAACAGCTATTTGGTGTCCAACAGTTCCTATTTGGGCAGAGTTCAAATCACAACTATAAAAAGAAAGAAAGCTAAAAGACAGGGAGGGCTCTCTGGGAGTTAAATTGGTAATACATTTGGAGGACTCAGAAAATTGGTAATGGACTTTACAGCTGAAGCATGGTATTGAACTTGGTATAAATTGTAACTGAAAGTCATTACCCCTGATAGCTGTTCATTCAAGTGTTAGGACCATGTTCCCTGCATTGATTCAGTAACTTCTCATTTCAGGCCCAACTTCAAAGTCCACTATGGCACCTTTGTTGGGAAACGGCAGAAAAACAATAAAAAAAAAAAAAGGAAGAATACTATAGTGGTCTCATCAAATCTCTCTTTTCTCTTGGCTGGGTTAGCACAAAGTACAGTTAAGATATATTAGTTGCATCTGGAGAAACAGTTGGGTCCTACTTGAGAAATAAGTTCTCCGTTTATTTTTATAAACATTTCAAAACCTAATATGCATAAGAATAGGGAGGGAGAACTTTTAATTTCATTCATATAAACATCCCGTGGGGAGTGGGGAAACTCGATCTTACTAATTCAGAATTTAGCAGCCTTAGAACTTTGCCCAGAGCAATGAGAGATAAAGTGCCTTCCCCAGAAGTGCATAATCAGTATGTCTCAGTGGTGGGACTTGAACACAGGTCTTCCTGGCTCTGAGTACAGTTCTCTAAGCACTATACCATGTGATCAATATCAAAACAGGTTGTTGCCCTAGAAATGACAGGCAACTCCTCTACATTTTAAGTAGATTGAAACTTAAGCAAGAAAACAATGATGAATATTTCCAGTCCATAGTTGTTGTTGTAATGAACTCTCAGAGGACATGTGCCCTGTAAATATCCTAAAATTCAATTTTAAACCAGTTGAAAACAGTTTTACTAATAGGGAAATAGTCCATTTTCCTTAGTCACTGGAAGTCCCCTTTGCCCTATTGCCTTTTCTGACATCCATACCCCAACTTATTGCACTTGCTTATTGAGATAGGAAATGATTATAGCACCAGATGTATTTTTAAGTTTACAATTAGTGATGAAATTTAAAGATGAAAATATTAGGGAAATGAGGGTTTGGTTTTTTTTGTTTTTTGGCACATCATTTAACCTCTCTGTCCTTCGGTGATAATTTCAATAAAATGGGGATAAAGCATTGCCTTTCTGAAAGCAAGGAAATGGAATAGATGATCTTGAGATCCCTTACAACTCATAGATTTGTGATTAAATGAGGAAACAGATTGGTTTAAATTTATTCACATGAAAGTCCAAATGGATGATACTTAGAGCATTTGAGATGTCTTGTGGTTTTGTGGTTAGAAGACCAGCCTTGCAATCAAGTCTTTCCTCTAATGTATTTTAGGTATGTGACTATGAGCACATTACTTTACCTCTCTATTACTCCATTCTCTAAGATGATGAGGTGCTTATTTGCATATTAAGAAGGAGTTTTGACACTGGCAGCTCCCCACACTTATAAAATTATTGGTTGAGATGTGTGTGTGTGTGTGTGTGTGTGTGTGTGTGTGTGAGAGAGAGAGAGAGAGAGAGAGAGAGAGAGAGAGAGAGAGAGAGAGAGAGAGAGAGAGAGATGAGAGATGGAGGGAGGGAGGAAGGAAGGAAAGAATGAAAGAAGGAAGGAAGGAAGAAAGGAAGGAAGGAAGAAAGGAAGGAAGGAAGGAACATATTAAGAGGAGAGGGAAAGAGAATAAGAGATGATTTGATGTCTCAGTGGTGGAGAGACACCATAAAGGAGGCAGAAAAAAATTAAAAGGATTAGAGGAATTAGAATCACAAAGTTGAAAAGTCACGTTGAGTTATTTACAACAGTATATGCCATAGCATGAATCCCCTCTACAATATGCTTGAAAAGTGGTGACCAGCTGAAGTTGAACATGAACCTTCAGTGAAAGGGAGCCCATTCATTATCCAGAGAGCCCATTCTACTTTGGAATGGGTACTCCACAGTTTTAGCAAGGGACATCCTTAGAGCCTACACATTTATAATTTGAGTCATTGGATTTTGCGTTCCTCCTGCTTGGGCAGTCCACCCAATTTGTAAAGAATTAAAATGTTCTGTATATTCTCACACTCCCTTTTCTACCCAGCCTTGAGCAAACAGAAACAGTGAATCAAATCCACCTGGCTTCCTTTTATTCATTTAGAAAGTTTAGGAGAAAAGAAAGGTTGATTTATTATCCAAAAATGAGGTATGAGTATTATTTATGGATAATATATATTCCTGTCTTCCTTAACTCCTACTGGATGTGATTTGACAGCATGTAAATACAAAGAATCTCTAAGGCTTGAGCATATATTAAAAGAAATACGAATAAGTATAGTTAATTCTGGGTGTCTTTCCTAATTGATTTCAATATTAATGTCATTGGTGGAACATCATTTCAAGATGAGCTGCCAATATATGAAATTGTACTTTGTGGAAGGCATATTGTCCTTCTAGTAGGTTTAATTCTAATTTGAAGACTTTTTTTTTGGTAAACACTATTTTATTTTTTCCAATTTCATGTAAAGATAGTTTTCAACATTTATTTTTCATAAGATTTTGAGTTTCTGATTTCTTCTCCCTCCCTTCTACCCTTCCATTTTCCCTCCCTAAGATGGCAATCTGATAAAGATTATACATGTGAAATCATGTAAAAATATTTCCACATTATTCATGTTGTGAGAAAAGAAACAGAACAAAAGGGAAAAATCACAAAAAATGGGTAAAAGGTGAAAATAGTATGCTTTGAGCTTCATTCTGACTCCATAGTTTTTTTTTCCCCTCTGGTTATGGGGATACCATTTTCCATCATGAGACTTTTGGAATTGTCTTGCATCATTGTATTGCTGAGAAAAGTAAATTGATCATCATACAATGTTGCTGTTACTATATACAATGATCTCCTGGGTCTACTCCCTTCACACAGCATCAGTTCATGTAAATCTTTGTAGGTTTTTCTGATGTCCACCTGCTCATCATTTCTTATAGCATTATAGTATTCTGTTACATTCATATATCACAACTTGTTCAGCAGTTCCCCAAATGGTAGGCATCCTCTTAATTTCCAATACTTTGCAACCAAAAAAAGAGCTGCTATAAATATTTCTGTACATGTAGGTCCTTTTCTTTCTTTCTCTCTCTCTCTCTTTTTAAAAATGATTTCTTCAGAATGCAGATCTAGTAGTGGTATTGCTGGATCAAAAGGTATGCATAAGTTGATTGCCCTTTGAACATAGTTCCAAATTTCTCTCTCAGAAGAATTTTGTAATGACCCAATTTATGTAGGACTTTAAGGCTTGTAAAGTGTTTTCCTTGCAACAAACTTCCAAGGCAGGTAGTTTAAGGAATACTTCCCCACTTTAAGGATGACAAGACTGTAACTGAGAGTTCATATTCTCTTACCCAGGGTTACACAGCTATTAATGTCAGATTCAGGATTTTAAAATCCAGAAGTTTTTGTTTCAGCTCCAGGACTCTTTCCATAGTGAGAGACAGAACTTTTTTTCCCCTGTGGTATGAGTTTTGATCAATTCTTTGAGCTCCTAAATATATATAAGCTCCCTGAGGTTAGGGAAAATCTATCAACCCTTGTATGGCATTCAGAAGTATTATATTTGAATCTAAGCTCAGTCACTTTGTAACTGTCTGATCATTAGAAAGCCCCTTAACACTCCTGATCCTTAGTTTTCTGATTAGTAAAATTAATACAAGAATATTTGCAGAAGTTACCTACTGGGATCAATGTGAGGACTAACTTTGTAAATTTTAAAACATTATGTAAATGCGAACTCAGTACAAAATTACAAAAGTGAATGGAAAAGAAAGTAATTTGCAACATGACAGAAAGGAAGATAGAAAGATGAATAAATGATATTTATTAAGAAATGACTGTGCCAAACACTAGCAGTCCTAGAAATACCTCTAAAAAGAGAAATGATCCCTGACCTCAAGGAGTTTGTATTTGAATAAGGGAAGAAGAAATTTAAGGGAGTTATGGAAGGAAATGGGTGATTTGGCTTTGGAAATCACAGAGACAGTGAACTGAGCTATAGAGAAGTCAACTGATAAAACTAAGTCAGGAATAATGGCAGTACTTATTTAATTACAATTTCCATAAAAAGAGAAGTAGAGCCGGGGAGGGAGAACTAGAGGAAAGTGGTTTGGTTGGTAGTCTGAAGGATGTGAACCCTGGGCTGGTGCTGACTAACTACAGTGGGCCACATACAAGTTTGCTGGCTGACTAGCCAATAGGAACAATAGCGATGCGACAGTCCCAAAGCTGAATGGGCGAAGTCATCCAAGAAATGGTCTCAGAAAGTCTGGTGGGCCAGAGGAATCTGTTGAAGACTGGATGGCAAGGAAAAGACCATAATGAATGCTGGATAACATCTGAAACACAGTTTTGAATATGAGGCTAGGAAGGTATTACTGAAAGTCACAGATTATTACCAGCATTGCCTTGCGACAGAGTGAGAAGCTGAGGAGATAACAAACCTGTAAAGGTTTTGGTGAAACCTATCAAAAACAGATAATCCCAATAACATTAATATCTAACTATCAATCTATTGACAAGCTTTTTGTAAGCACCTATGACAATAAAGAGGCATAATATGCAAAATGGATTCTTTTTGGCATTTTTACAGTGATCTAATCTCATCAATGACAGTGTAACCACCAATAATGAACTTTGCTCAGTGGCACGTGAGATAATGTCAGTGACATATGAAAAGCTAAAGTTGGGAAGAGTTACTGGACCTAAGCAAGCACATAAAAAAAGGAAGTGTATTTAGTGTAATTAATTTTAGAGGCACTAGGTGGCAGTGAATAGAGCAGTCCTGAAAATCTGAGGTCAAATCTAGGTAAAGACATTTACTAGCTGAGTAATGAAGAGCAAGTCATTTAATGTCTGTCTGCCTCAGCTTCCTCAACTGTAAAAAATTAAATTAAATTAAATTAAAATAAAATAAAATAAATTAAAAAAACACCTACCTCTCAGGGTTTTCATGAGGATTAGATGAAATAACAATCAGAAGACCTTAGCATAGTGCCTAGCACACAGTTCAGTGTTATACAATATAAATGCTTGCTATTGGTATTACTACTCTTGTTATTACACAGCTTTAATGGTGTTTAAATTGGAAAGATTTCAAAAAAGATTAGAAAAAAATCACAAACAGTAATTGTTTCACAAAGGGGATCAAAACACATCAACAACCCAAACCATAATTTTGCTTTATTTTCATCCAATCCTTAAGAGACTGGTCTCTAATTGCAAAAAGATTGACCTGTTCAAAAGTCATTAGCAGAATCCTTTTATCAATCAAATTATGACAATACACTTTAATTCAATACTTTTTGATTATAGGTATTAAAAATACTTTTCGATTGATTTGGACTGTTTGAATCTTGTCTTTATCATTTATCATGCATATGACCTTGTATAAGTTGCAAGCTCTCTTGAACTTATAGTCATCTAGAAAATGAAGGGCTCAGAAGATATAGTTTCTTAGGTCCCTTCTAGATCTGAATCTATGATCTGATTGTATAACACAGAAATTTCAAGTTGGTCAACACTGGAACATTATGAAAAATAGCAAAGTCAGGAAAAGCATATGGTTTGGAATTCAAGATGGGGAGTTCAGTTTTGTATACACTGAATTTGAAAAGACAATGAGATATCCAAAATGTGAAAGATATGAAGATATGAAAAGATATGAAAGCAGCTTTGAAACACAAGACTGGAGTTCAAGGAAGATATTTGAGATGGAGATATCAATTTGGATCTAATTCATATCAAAGTAGTGAATAGGATTCTGGAGCTGGTTGAGATCTCCAAGGTAAAGTCTATCTATCTATCTATCTATCTATCTATCTATCTATCTATCTATCTATCTATCTATCTATCTACCTACCTATCTAATCTATCTATATCTTTTTAGTCAGTAAGACATGAACGTAAATTTAGCCTCAGACAGCTGTGTGCCTTTGGAAAAATCGCTTAATCTATGTCTTCTTCAGTTTCCTCTATTGAAAAACAGGGGTAATAATTGATACCTACCTCCCAGGGTGGTTGTAAGAATCAAATGAGGTATTTGTAAAGTGATTAGTACAGTTCCTAGGACATAATAGGAGTTATAAATATTCAAGCTCATTTTTTTTCTTTCCTTCTGTTTTCAACCAGTAAAGAAAAGACCATGCTTTATAAGTTGTAGTCTTAGGGAGTGAGACACTCACTCCATATCACCTGAGACAATGAGAGGTGATATGACTTGTCTACCTTACATAGATATACACACACAAGCATACACACATACATAGATGTATATGTGCATATATTCCTGTATATATGTGTACACACATATTATATATACATATATATCTGTTTATGTATATGTGCACATAATATATTTTTGTATTTGTATGTATATATGTCTATACATATAAAATATTTTTGCTTATTTAATATGCATGTATGTATATATGTATCCACATACATTCATGTGTATTCACATGTAGATACCATACACATATATTTTGTGTATGTATTCATGTGTATACATACATATATATATTTGTGTGCGTTTGTGTAGATATTGGTTCATATATGTACAAATTTGTCTAACAAGAAAACTTTGTAACTTTGTCTTAATTCATTCTGAAGTTTGAGTATTTCCTGTGGGATTTAGCATTCTTTCTACATACCAAAGTGACATTGTTTTACCTAAATATTTCCACTACCTCCTCTTACTTTAACCATGAATATTTACTTATCTAGGGATATTTTTGCAGTAGAAAAATAAAGCGAACTCTGCTGGAAATTACTACCCAAACTCCCTGTTTGATTTCCTAAGTATGGCTTCTTCTTGATAGGCAGAGAACCACAGTTCATAGAGAACTGGCCTTCTACTCAGGTAAAAAAAACAAAAACCAAAAAACTGGGTTCCAGTCCTCCCTTTGACACATCTTTTCTGTGTAACCCTGGGCAAATCTCTTGATTTCTCAGTGCCCCCGGGCAGCTCTCTGAAACTATAAATTTCTGATTTGTTATGGGCAGAGGAATTGTCTTTACTGGGATCTCTCTACAACCAATAAAATCGTAATTCTGTAAAAAAAAAACAAACCAAGTTGCCTCTTCATTTTTATGGGGAAAATAAGAATGAGGGAAAATAATTTTTGCTTTCTCTAGTATGAGTAAAGCTTCAAGAGGTTCTAGCAGTGTGAAAAGGTGATTTGACCTCATTTCCAGGGGGTTGCAAAGTGAACAGTAAATTTGCTAGTTGAAAAAACAAGAAAGACCTGAATAAGAAAAAAAAGATAAAGTAGAAAGCTCAGTGGCAGTTATAATGGCTTATGTTTAGAACAAAATGTGCAACATATAGTTACTACTTTACATATAATATCTTATTGGATTATTATAGCAAACCTGGGCAGTAGGTTCTACAGGTATTTTTTTCATGCCCATTTTCTAGATGAGAATTAGATTGCATAAGAAACTTGCCCATGATCATATGACTAGTATATAGTAGAGGCAGTATTTGAACCCAGCTCCTTCCTAACTCTAGCCCCATCACTCAATGCACATGTGGCCTCTTTTAATATATAACTAACATAAAAGCAGGATATTTAGGTGGTACAGTGAATAGAATGCAGGCTCTGAAGTCTGGAAGACTTATTGAATTCAATTCTGGCCTCAGACACTAGCTGTGAGACCCTGGGCAAGTCACTTAACCCTTTTTGCCTCATTTCTCTCTACTAATTCTTTTTAATGTTTGCCTGCATTTCTGAGACAGCTTATTAGTATAGGGGATATAGTGTGGACCTTGGACTCATGAAGACCTGAGTTCAAATCTTGCCTCTGTCACTTGTAATTGTGAGACCCAGGTGACTCACTTAAAATTTTCTGTGCCTGTTTCTTTGTGACTCAAGTGGGTCCCAAAGAATTGGATATGACTGAAACAACTGAACAACAACACAACAACAAAATATAAAAATAATCACAGAGCACCATTATGGACACAAGGATCTTAAGAATAACTGGGTATAGTGAAGAAGAATCATTTCTTACCAGAAATTTTAATCATAACAAGAGAGCTTTGGGAATTTCATAGGGAATTAATCTCCTTTGGGTTACACAATATGATGCAAACACAAACTTTAACCAAGTGGACCAGAAACCCATGTCTGGGAAGACATGTATTTCTTATGTTTTGTGTAGTTATAAAACTGATGATGATAACTCACCTTTGTAGTGATTTACAAATTTAATAAGTGATTTGATAAAATTATCTTATTTGATCCTAATAATGACCCTGTGAAATTGGTAATACAATGTTAGTCTCCTTTTTCATGTGAGGAAGTTGTAGCTCAGATAGGCTAAATTATTTAAAATCATGCTTTATGACTTAATATCATGAAGGAATGTTAGGGGTCATTCTATCCAGTTCCCTGACTTTATTATCTCTTCCCAATTTTTCCTCCACTTCCCTTATTTGGTTTTCAAAATCCTTCTTAAGCTCCTCTATGGCTTGTAACTAGTTTACATTTTTCTTGGAAGCTTTTGGTGAAGGATTTCTGACTGTGTTGTCTTCCTCCTATTCTATGCTTTTCCTTTTTGTCTCCAAAAAAGGAATCTAACATTGTATGTTTGTTCTTGCTTTGCTTCCTTTGCTTGCTCATGTTGCCACTCAATTACTGGACTTTTGAGCTCTTTGCCATCATAGAACTCTGCTTACAGACAGAAGAGCTTTGTACCAAATCCCTGGGGTTTTCACAGCTGACGGAGCTATTAGGAGGATGCTGTCTCTGTAGCCCCCACCAGCTTTGGCTCACTGGTCACATGCCTCAGGACCACCGACCAAGATGTGATCCAGATCCAGGCAGGTTAAGGCAGGGGCACTGAATGTTTGCTTGGCCCCCCTGCTCTGAAACAGCCATGTGGAGGTGGCTGCAGGTCCACTGGTTCCCCTGCTTCTGGCTTTGGGGATAGACAGCTGGACCTTCAACCCCCCAAATTCAGCTGAGTTCCATTGACCTTTCACTTTGTCTTTGGCATTTATGGGTTGATGATTCTGGAAACTGCTATAGTTGCTGGTGATCCACTCTCCTGAATGCTCCAGCTGCAGCTTGTCCTGGCCACTCCTGAGACTAAAACCACAGCTGGGCTTGGCTTTCAGCATGCTGCAATTAACCATTCCTGTCTGCCTGCCGGGCTGCCTTCAGCAGGAGCTTTATTTCTCTGTCACTTCATGACTTCTGGAGCTCTAAAATTTGTTGAGAGTCATATTTTATAGGTATCAGAGGAGGTTATGGGCGGAGCTCATGGAGTTTTCCTGCTTCTTCACCACCATCTTGACTTCACCCCCTCCCTGACTTTATAGATGAAGAAACTGAAAACTAGAGAGGAAAAATAATTTACACAAGGCCATACTATAATTGCAAGTAGTAAATGGTTGAGATATCATTGGAAAAACAACCTGAATTTATATAGGACTTTCAGATTTGCAAAGAGTTTTTCATATCTTATCTTATTTTAGACACAACCCTTACAAGCTGATTACAATTATTATCCCCATTTTATAGATGAGGTAGCTGAGACTTGAAAGAAATTAAGTGATTTATAAAACATATGAGGAAGAATTTGAACTCAGGTCTCCCTAGTCTAGTTCCAGGTCTAATGTGGCATGCATTTTGCTACCTAGATGCCTAGGCCCTATAGCTACAAATCCCAAATCCTTTCCATGGCACCATGCTACTTCCAGACTTGATTTCATGTCCCCTCTATCCAAATTTACTGCTCTTTCAATAACAGCAGGATAATTACAATGGGGGGAGGGTGGGTTAGGGCTTGAGTGGGAGCATCTGTCCTAGGTCCTCCTTTTTAATTCCCAATTCCTCTTTTCCCCAAAGTATAGATGGGATAGATACAATTTCATGAAATTCAGCATTCTTCTTGCTTCTTTCTACCATTCCTTTTTAATTTTGCAAGAATTTCTAAGGCAACTTGTTTGTATGATGGATATAGGGTGGGTCTCAGTCAGGAAAACCAGAGTTCAAATAATGCCTGTGTCACTTGTAACTGCTAGACCTAGGGGAAGTACTAAAATTTTCTGTCTTTTTTTCTTATCTGGAACACGAGGATAATAACAATATCTGCCTTATAGGATAATTGTTAGGATAAAATGAGAGATGATTCATAATGTGTTTTGTAAACCTCAGAGCAATAGACAATTGCTATCTGGTTGAATGTCTGTCTTCCTAAGAATATTCCTGTTAAGTTGTTTTATTTTGGTTTTATTTATTTATTTATTTATTTGCTTTTTGGAGGGGGAAGGCAAGGCAATTGGGGTTAAGTGACCTGCCCAAGGTCACACAACTAGTAAGTGTCTTGTTAAATTTTAAAAGAAACTTCTTACAACCAGAAGTTTTGGTTATCAGGCAAGAAATTGTTTCAGGTAAACTTGCAGTCTGCTTCAGGGGAAGGAATAGCCATCCTGATAAAATCACAGATCTGCTAAGCATCAAAGAATGCATTTGCTTTCCTCTTCGTATGCTACACATTGAGCTCTTGGCCTCTGAGACCGAGAGAATTTCCTCTCCCAGTGTGGGAAAATTCAGTTGTCTTTGCCTCAGTGGCAAAATAACACGTTTGTGTCCTGCAATGGCTTTCTATTATTTTCTCCAGACGCTGAATATTTGTTGTTAATTGTTCCCATTGGGTGGAATTCTCTGCCTTCAAGCATTCAAGCTGACGATTCATTAGAATAATTTAAGATCACCCTCACTTTTCAAATCAATTTCAATTTTCGGTTTGACAGTCTTGAGCCATTTGTTTTATTTCTCCTTCTGTACCAGGTTCTATTAGTAAAGTGACCACTCAATTGTAATATGATCTTAGGTATAGAAACTACCAAATATATTCAACAGTACCATAAGGGTCTTTTAACAACCTTATGACTTTGGTACTTTATTCTAGGGGAAATTTTTTTTACATATATACATATATGGAACCATACTGGCTAAATGTGAAATCATATTTTCCCCCAATATGTGCTTTTTTTCCGAATATTTAGGTTTAAAGTCAACATAAAAGGGGCAGTAATTCCCCTGTGCCTGAACTGTTTTGAGTAAATAGTTCTCTGTCCGAAAAGGAGAAAAATGTGAAATTCTAATTCCAGCTCCAGACTAAATCACTCACCAGTCAAGAGTATCTGTTTCTAAATTATTTCAATCATTTTTGAAACTGCAAATAAAAATATGTGTAGTATTTTTAAGAATCACAAGCACTTTGAGATTTATGAAATCAGTGAACTCTGGCTATTTTTCCATTCAGCTGTTGCAATTCCAAGAGTTATTGATGGATTAATGATATGTGTAAGAGGGAGTGATATAAGTAGGTGGAAAGTTTCAGAAGTCTGGAATGTATAAGGTTTATGTCAAGAGACTTTGAAATGGAATTTTTTTTCCTGCAAAGCCGCATGAAATAGTCATTCACTCTGGGTCCACTTTTAGCTTTTTTACTGTATTTCTACAGCATCAAGGTTTTATTTTCAATTTAATTTTAATTTTTGTGCTTTTCCACTGATTTAATTTTTAATAATGAATTACAGTCTCATAAATGAAAGATAAAATGGGAGGTCAGTTTTCTAGTGTCATAACGTACCTGAACACAGGGACCAATGGACAACATTTTGATATGGGGCAGCAGATACTTCTTTTTATGCAATTGTTAAATTGAGACCAAGTAGTTATTTCCATCAGCAGTTAATTAGTAGGGGATGCAATTTCAGTGCTGTTTCTGAAACATAGACTGCTATTTAAACATTTTCCCCCATTTTATGTCTAATCTTCTTCAAAACCAGTGGCAGCTGGTCAATTAAGGGGGATTTGGGGCCCTCTCACTGGCTTTGCCACCCACACTTATTCACGGGACCACCCAGCGGTCATAATATGCTTAGGTGGCTTTCTGGCCTCTAGTTTCTCCAGTTGATAACATTTTATAAAATCATGCATATTTAATAAGGCCTATAAAATGATTTAACCAAATGCAAAGCACTTTACAGGGATGCTAACTGTATCAAAGTCCTCTACATAGCCAAAGAATTTCAAAGTTTCAATTAGTAAAACTATGTTTTGACATCAAGCAATGGATACTTTTGTGTTTGGCCCAATGCCCCCACTCTGAAGTCAGTAGATCCTCCTTCCAAAATTGCTTTTCTTGTGTTTTTTTTCCTAAATTGTTCCATACCCTGGAAGGTATTAAATAACAAAATCCTAATGTGACTGGGTGAGGAATTGGTTCCTGCAATATTGTCACTATGTGTTATTGTTTGTGTGGGTATTATGTGAAGGACTACTGAATTGGCATTGGCTTTTAGAGTCAAATCTGTAACATGGGTTACAATCTCTGTAAAACATTCTACTCCTTCATTCCTCATTACCCCCCTCTCCATTGCATTTTCCTTTTCTTTACTATTTCCATTCTTCTGATCCATAAAATCACCAATTTTCAGAGTTGGAAGGGATCTTAGTTGTCAAATAATCCAACCCACACCTGGAAAAAGCATCCTAATTGGAACACATCAGGAAAATTATCTTTTTATATTTTTTTTATTAAAAGGCTTTTTAATTAATTTTTAAAATTATTTTTTAATTAATTAAAAATAATTAATTTAATTAATAAAAAAGGCTTTTATTAAAGATCTCTAATGATGAAGAATTCATTACAATACCAGTTTCACACAGCTCTAGTTGTAAGGAAACTTTCCTATACATTACACCTAACTTTCTGGCCTCCCATTTCTTCCTTTCACAATATGAAGAATTTAGACTAGATTTCTAATAATACTTGTAATTCCCAATGTTATGATTATATTATTCTCAGAACACTACAGGATCCTCTTTTCTAAACTCTTAAAATATTTAGTGCTTGTCTCATTCATATTATTATTCAGTTACAATCTGCCCTGTTTTATCTGTTTTACGCTATTCTGTAAATTTCTAGAAGGCAGGCCCCCTTCCATTAGAGACAGTACAGTGTAATGGAGAGACCTAGAGTCAGGAAAAAGTGGCTTCAAATCTTGTCAGTGACATTAGTTTTGTGTCCATAGAGAAATCATAGTCTCTTATCTACAAAATGGGGGTTATAATTCTTATACCAGATGCCCTATACATATACATACATACATATACATATTTATGTGTGTGTATACACATACATATGTGTTTTTTGTGAAATTCAAAGACATAACAGATACAAAATGTTTTAAAAAGCTTAAAGCACTAAATAAAAATGAGTTATTATGTCAGAGCTAGAAGGGATTAAAGATTATCAAATTAGTTACTTCATTTTACTAGTACAGAAACTGAGAGCTAAAGAGCCTAACTTGCTTACTTAAGATCATCCAGTAAACAGAAGAGATAGCACGAGAATCTCATTGCTCTCCTTCCAATTCCAAGTGCTTCTCACAATGTCTTCACTACACTTTAATTCAACACTTTGAGGATTACATTATTGGGGGGGGGAGGGGGACTACCGCCACCAATTCAGATCACAAGCCTTCTGTAACTTAATTGATGCTCTCCCAATATGGCACATACACTTTTCTCTCTCTCTCTCTCTCTCTCTCTCTCTCTCTCTCTCTCTCTCTCTCTCTCTCTCTCTCTCTCTCTCTCTCTCTCTCTCTCTCTCTCTCTCTCTCCCCTAAGTCTACAGCCTTCTTGGCTGGTTCTTGGACAATAGACAGAAGGTTATTTACCCAACCCCACTTGAAAGTTTCCTAGGGTGGGAGGAACCACAAGAGTTAGAGCTCTACTGGTCAAGCCTTAGAGAACCTGCAGTCAGCTCTGTCATAATGAGGCATCGTAAAAAGGACTTTAATGAAGGAGCCAAAAATAATAGGTACTCCAATACTTGTGATTAAAGGAACGTTGAAAGAATGAAAAGGTACTTAAAGCAAAAGAAGGTGGAATGCGTCCCTTCCCACTCTCTCATAGTTAAACACAGAGTTCAACAATTGTAAGCTGAAAAAGGGGGAAATTCCATGGTAACAAATATGAGTTGAAAATCCTATTCAAACAAGCCATATCTATCCATGTGAACTGTGCTATGGAAACAGTAAAGCAAAAATACTTTAACTGGAGTGAAAAGATTCTTTTTATACCAAGGTTGCCAGATTTCTGGGGGGAAACTGAAATTCAGTCCAGACAAACAAATTTCTTTGAGCATCTTCTGTGAGTTATAGGGAATACAAATGGTATAAAGATGCAATCCCTGCTCTCGAGAAGCTTAAAGTCTAGTCCAGGGGATTCTAAGTATATTTTTAAAAAATAATAGAAAAGCAAATAGATAAATGTTTCACATAATATAAAAGATGTCAAAAGACTGTACATGCTAAGCATACTAATGAAAGGAATAGCTAGTGGGTGTTGAATTAATACAGAGAGGATGTGTGGCCTGAGAAAAACAGCAACATTCAAAATAACAAGAAAAACAAACAGTGCAATGATGATTGACACTGAAAGCATTCGTTAAGGTTTATAAAGTGCTTAAGGTGCTAGTGGCCAATTTGATTGTGTCCATTTTACAAACACAGATATGAATAGATTGCAATAGAAGACAAATGAAGACCTGTAAAAATGACAAAAAAGCAAATTATCTGAGAAATGTCATGGTATATGCTCAACAAAAATGGGGACATATGGCCAAAATATATACAAGTAGAAGAATACATACATATACACAGTGCATTTATATGCATTTGCACAGTATATAAACATGCACACATGCATGCATATTATTTGTATACACATATACACATGCACATATGTATGTATGTATATATTATAAGCGTACATGCCAATTTATTATGTCTGTTTATCTGTCTCCCTGTCTCTTTCATATATAGGGCATGTACATATGTTGTATATATTTAAATGTATAACACATATGTCTATATATGCATGCACACACATGTCTATACACAGCATGTATTCACACATGATCCATACATACGACACATATACATGTATTTATAAATGTATCTTTCTGTTTCTTATGAGCAAGAACAGTTCTTTCTTTCCTTTTTCCTTCCTTCCTTTCTTCCTTCCTTTCTTCCTTCCTTCCTTCCTTCCTTCCTTCCTTCCTTCCTTCCTTTCTTCTTTCCTTCCTTCCTTCCTCCTTCTCTTCCTTCTTTCCTTCCTTTCTTTCTTCTTTCCTTCCTTCCTTTTTTTCAACACTGTATATGAAGATAGGGGACACTTACAATGCTTTTTAATTGATTAATTGATTGCCTGATTAAACTTGAGGGAAGTTTTTTATTAGAATTCCATAGGATGCACAGACATGGAAGGTTTTGAATTGCATTTTTGGAGGGAGCATTCACATCTGATATCCCTGTGATATCCCCATCATATCCCCGTCACCACTGAGTGATGTAAATATCTGAAGACAGATGAAAAATGTAAGACTGTGTCTTATGTGTGGTTATGTTTCTGGAGATTTTTAAGTACAATCTGGGAAACCACTTAGTCTTGATGTAGTAGAGAGGATTTCTGAGTCAATTAGATGACCTCTCAGATCCCTTTCTACTCTGAGATTCCGTGCTTCAAACTCCAGTGACTGAATGGAGCTGTACACATGGTTGCCAGGTATTGGACATTCTCTATCTGAAAGATAGCTGTGGAACTGGGTTTCTGGCAGGGCAAGAATAAGCAGCTGTGTTTGAGAAAACAGACCCCTGAGATAATCAATTTGGTTAGGTAAACTTCTCACATTCATCTACCCTTCTCTGAGCCTTTTGTTATGAAATTCTGAGTCCAAGAAAATCAAAATTGAGGGCAAGCTGATGCAGTAGATTTATTGAATGGAAACTGTCTGATAAAAGTGATGGTTCCAACAATGGATCAGAGTGTTGAGTCATGGAGTAGTTCCAGCAGGACCATATTTCCTGAAGCCAGTGCTTTGTAAAATAGGAGAGCCCAGATGTCCTTACAAACCAGACAGATACAAAAAAAAAAACAACCCAAAGCAAGAATCCCATAAATCACAGAAAAGAGCGTTTTGTTTATTTCTCAAAGGATATCACAGACACTACTGCTGAAGCCATAAAAAAATTCTAGGATTAAGCATAAACATTAGTAAGTATTGGACATATCAAAGCTAAATAAAACCTTTAGAAATTCATGAACATATGGAGAAATTTTAAAATTGTTTCTTCACAGGGGGCATACATAACATACATATTCAAGTAGATGTAAAGTGTTAACATATTTTTCAAATTCCAAGAAATAGGAAATTTATGCTTTTAGTATTGGCAGAAGTGGGAAGAAAAAATGTGCTATTTTTTCTTCTAGAAATCAATCAATCTATGGGTAATTAATAAGTAATTAATGAACTTTCTTTTTATTGAACTAGACATTGTAGAAGATACAGTAGAAACATGAAGCTGTCTATGACCCTAGTAGGGACAAAACTGGTCTACATTCAATAAAATCCAGTAAGCTTGCTCAACAGTTTCTATCTTCCCACAGAGGTAAACAAAACTTATTTCAGGGAGAATACAGTCTAAGGAAACAATGTTGAGCAATCCAAAGCAGTGTATAAATTACTGCTAAGCCATAAATTACACATGAGATCGGGAATGTCTGTGTGAACATATAATAGCTTCAGAAGACTATGGATCGAAGTACTAAAATTAGAAAAAAGTTCAATTCATAGATCAAAATGCATCAATTGAAATCTGGAAGATTAGTAGCTTTTATATAGGCAGAATAAAAAAAATGAGGGGTTATTTTTTTTTACACCAAGGTGGTAGTGATAATACATCTATGAAAAAATGAGGAGAGTAGTTTGTTGGAAAGTATCAAGAGGTTGAGTAGGTGGGATGGCATCACATTATCGAGGGCTTAGAAAATCAAGTAGAAGAGTTTAGACTTAATGACTAAGGAAACAGAGAATCAATAAAACAATGTTTTAGAGGCAGAGTAGCATGATAGCTATGGTGTTTAAGGAAAATTAATTTCCAGTAGGGGGCAATAAGGATTGGGTTGGAGACTTGGTGAGGAGTGAGGGAAAAAGTCACATACTAGGGAATACTCCTGCACTATAGGAAATGATAAGATCAATGATTTTAGAAGAACATGGGAAGACTTGCATGAAATAATGAAGAGAAAATGAATGACACCAAGAGAACATTGTACACAGTAACAGCAATAGTTTTTCTAAGAACAACTTTGAATGACTAAGTCATTTTGATTATTATAAGTACTCAAATGGATTACAAAGGACCCTGAAGGAAGATATTATCCACATGCTGAAAAAGAACTGATAAATAGAAGTATGTACAGTTTGGTTTTACATGTGTATACATATTTATGTCTAATGGTAGCCTTATCTAGGGTGGGCTAGGAAGGGGGGAAGGAAAAATAATAAAAGTATACAGCATGGAACAAAAGAAAATTTAGAAGGAAGCACAGAAAAGCAGGGTAGCTTTGAAAATAATGCATAGTGTGTGTTATATAGCTTTTTTTTTCAAAAGAAGTACATGGTATAATTAGAAATTCATGGTTTTATATGGAATCCTTTTTTATATTGTGCTGTGTATGTGAAAATATTTCATTTTTGTATTAAAGTTTAAAATAAATCACTTTTAAGTATATACAGGCATACACTGTATAATATCCCAACCACTTTCATGTTGTTGGAGTATTATTAATACATTATAACCCAGCCCTGTTGAATTGTCACAGAATTCTACAGCAGGGCCATTTGGCCAATCAACCTTGGTACATATCTGATGTTGGCAACTGGTGAAAAATGGAATGATTGTTAAGAGCAGCCATCATTAGCTTCCCTAAACACAAGCTACCTTACCTGGGGCCACAGTGCTTACAGTATATGAACAAACATTGGTCTTAAGAAGCAATAGCCCCCTGTTTCATTGTTTTATCTTACAATCTAATTTTGTGTACTGGTTTGTCTATACAGATTACCTCAATCCCACTTCCTACCTACTCATGGACATTGTCCCATAAGGACTATTTTACCCAGAGCAGATCTCACTTCTGTGGCAGGATTTTGGATAGTGGGAACTTCACTGGACTGGTATTCAAGAACCGTGAATCATGGTTCTAGCCTTGCTATCAACAGTGCTGTGCAAATGAAGTAAGCTATGCATTGTCTCTGGGTATCCAGTTCTTAAAACAAAGGGTTAGAAAGGTGATCTCAAAAATCTTTCTTATCATAGAGTCTAGGATTCTGAACAGCAAGAATGTCAATTGGAGTGGAGCTTTACACATAGCAGTTATAATGCTGCCGGTTACCACAATACAATCAATATTTATTCAGCTTACACTGTTTGCAAGGCATGGTGCTTCATGCTGGGTTACAAAGACAGAAATGAAACACTTTGCATCCTGGAGGAATTTTCATTTGAGGGTGGGGGACAGTAACAACATGTACACAGACTGGGAAATACAAGACATACAAAAAGTAATTTGGGAGTGGGCTGAAACTTTAATTAAGGCAATTGGAACGGCCTCATTCTTGTCAACTAAGCTACATCAACAAATAAATGCACACCTGAAACTGTGAATGTGAAAATAAGAGGTACCCATTGGCCATCTTCAAAAATCACTGATAGCCTCCTTTATTTGTGATATAGTGGATTCAATTTTCAGTCAGGAAGTCCTGGGTTTAAATCACATCTATTAGACTATTTGTGTAATTAGGGTTAAGTGACTTAACTTCTTCAAATCTCAGTTTTTCTATCTATAAATGGGGTCAAAATAGCTATAGTGCATTCTCAGAGGATGGTCATGAGGCAATGGATATAAAATAGATGATATATAACCTCCAAATTCACCTTCCCTTTAGCATTTTGGCCCTATGATATCTTTCCTGAAAATCTTACAAAGGTGGTAATCTGTTCTCACTCTACTATTGAGAATTTTCCTGAGGGAAAGGTGAGGCCTCCAAATAAATTAAATGACTCTTAATTATGTAGCAAATTTTGAAAGTCAGTCATGTTATTGCCAATGCTCCAAGGAAGCAATCTAAGGTCCATTAAGACATACATCTGTTGCTTTAAAGGGACTTGTAGAACCAGGCTAAATGGAGCCTATGCCTTCTCCTCCCTTTTCATGCTTTCATGCTTATATGAAAGTGAGCACCTTGGTCATGCACTAAAATAAAATTAAAATATGAGAAACCAGAAAAAGTGTGGGGGGGGGCTAAAATGAAAAGCTTGCTGAGAATGGACTTTATTATTGTGTTTGGAGACAAGCAATTTGAAAAACAATTAAAGGTCCAAACATCTAAGATTGTTTAGATATATATAGTTCATTCGAAGCCAAAATCTACATCTCAGAGGCACTTCATTATATCTTTTTCTCTGGGGTCTCTGAGGTTCAGGAACAGTTGTCCTTCAAAGTAGGAAGCCATTTAGCCCACGGTCCTCCATGAAAAGCAACCAGCTACTTCCTGTATAACATCACAGGTTTATCAAAGACTCCCCAGGAAACAGCAAACTTCCTCCAGTTGCTCCTGAAGCAACAAGGCACTGGGTAGGGGAAAAGATAATCAGTTTTTCCTTAAAGGCCTTTTGGGGATGCTTTGATCTTTCTCTTCTGCCTCCCTCCTTCCTTCTGTTTCTCAAGTATAAATGCATATATCATCCAGAAAACACAAATACAATCTAATCTTCTGTAGTTTGGTTATTTGATCAATTTCCAAGTAAATACAACTTCTATTTAAATGGTTAAATGTGTTTAGGAAAGAAAATGAATATTCTAGGAACTTGAATTATACCAAACCCTTAATACTTGTGAACAATCCGAAAACCTATTTTTTTTTGGAGGGTGGGAGACACTGTGGAGAGAGGAGCACTAGACCATTTTCTGTCTATATATCCAAAAGATTGACCCCATAACTAAAACTGTTATTAAATGACACATTTATTTGTAGTAAAGTATTCAGTAAAAATAATGACTGCGTCCCACCTCACCAAGTAATGATGATGATGATGATGAGGATGATGAGGATGATGATGATGATGATGATGATATGTATATAGATATATTTAGATTAGAGGGGAAACACCAAAAATGATTTTACATAAAATATCATAGTTAATCTATTATGCTCAAAGAATTTGTATTATATTATCATGGGTGAGATTACATTGTATCTGGAAATTCTTTAGATATTCTAAAATGAATGAGTGACAATTATATATCTAGACATATACACATGGACACATATACACACTTATGCTCACACATAAAACAAATAAGCCAACCCACATTCGCTGATCAGCATTTCATATTGGGATACCAGATTAGGATCCCTTATTCTTCAGGCAAGCAGGGGGTAGGAGAGGTAGGTAGGATAGAGTTTGTAGATCCAGCCAAACTAGTAATGAAGAGAGAGGATAGCTTTGACCTAATTCCACATGCTTCTTTCTATCATTATTGGAGGAGGAGGCATTTGTTTGTTTAGAAGTCTTAAGAAGAAATGGGAATATTGAGTGAGTCTTGGTAAATGTTCTTGGAATGTTAGATGATAATGCTCTTTAGTCATTTAAAACTTGGAAAAACAAAAGGTCATACTTTGTTAAAAGCAATTAAAATAACTTCAAAATAATCTCTCAGTTATCAATAAATTATCTGCTTTGATTTTTAAAAAAATATTTCAGTGTTACTGTGATTACATCAGAGAGAATACTTCCTCCACTCAAGCAAATCACAACATGTTCCTACAATTTCATCCTCTGTGATTCTGTAAATTCTTCATAAAGTATCTATCCAATGTACAAACCTAGCTCATATTCAGTCTGCTTACAAGAAAATTGACATGGAACATGAGAGTAATTGTCATATAGAATATTAATGACCAGCAGTCATTGGGAAAACGAGCCTTGGAAGTTATCAGTTCTTCCTTAGAGTATTTTAACATGTAGCTGTTAGGAGGACAACAAAAACACATGAAATAATACAGATTCTAGTGCATTTCTATGGTCATCAACTTTGGTCAACAGGAGTATTGTAATGACTGTATAGTTACCTTTCCACTTCAATAACTGATATTCTATGTAAAGAGTAGAAATGGTACTTAAGAAGATAAGATGGGAAGGGTGACAGGACTTGTCAAATGAATACAGAAGTAATCAGCTGGGAAGGATATAATTCTTAATGATACTCTTCATTTCCAAACTTTCTAAAAGAAAGGAAGATTCTGAAAGAATGAAAACTATTAGTCATTTTACTTTTTAAAATGATCTAGAAAATAGTAATTATTTAATAACTATGAACAAACATGCCTTTATTCCAGTCTCAATGAAATATTACAATTTTCTAAGCATTCATTGAGCATATCTTTGAAAACATGAGAAATGAATATAGATTTTCACTAATCACTTTCTAGACAGACTGCATCTTCACTCTCAGATCATTCATTAAGAATTTTATAGCATATATAATCTGGTCATTTCTGATAAAAAAATATCTCAAGAGCATAAAATCCATTTTAAAAGACTCTTTTCAAAGTGTTTCTTATGAATAATGTAAGATCATAAAAAAATTCATGACAAATGTAAAAACTAAGGAAACTTTGTTCAACAATCCATAGTATCAGCCTCATCAGGCATGAAATGAAGACACTTCAGTTCATGGAAGATAACTTCTAGTGTCATGGAAGATGACTTGAACAAAGTCTAAATGAAAGGGGAATTCTTTATCAAATCAGATGTCCTTTAGATGCAATCATTTATGGGATATCAATGTGTTAATTGAAGCGAATTTCTCAACAAATTGAGTTGTAGGGGAATGCAAATAAGTCACCATTCACAGGGAGAAAAACAGTGGGTAAAATATGCTTATTGTTCAGATAATGATATACTGTTGGACTGGCAACACATTAAGTAAATACAAAAACATATATACCTTGAATAGACAGTGAGATGAGTCAAAAACCAAAGAAAAGGAGGAGATCTATATTGTGCTTGATTAATTGTGAAGGGCTTTCAATGATTCCAAGCTGCTTGCTACCACAAAAACCTATTTTTAAAATGGCAATATTCTGCTGATATCATATAGCTGTGAATCATGGTACCATGATCTCAGAATATGCAGAGTTATAGATGACCCAAAGGACAATAGAAATAAAAATGGTGGTGAGTGCAAACTGGTTATAAAATATTATAAATGATACCTAGTGCATGAGAAGTAGTGTAAGGGAAATTATTGAAGGCATGCATGAGTGGAAAAAAAAGTAGGCAATTAGTGAAGGTGAAGAATAACAGATGCATGAATTAGGTGTTGCACTGTATCTAAGAAATATTAAAAGAACCAGACAAAGACTTCCAGGAACTCATTTGTTTTCTTACAAATGGATAAATGCCCCTTTGAGGAAAATATTATACTATTTGCTTTGAGATAAGCCAAACATAATGCTGCCAAGTTAGGTAAATCCATCTTCACTGAAACCTAAGTCTCTCACAGGGAAATGAATAACTTTCCAAAAATCCAAGCCATTTTTAAGTCATTAAAAGCCTGTAAATGACAGTTCTCCCCAAGGAGAATACATTGATATGGGATTTTCAGTCACAAAATATTTTGATTTTTTGCTTATAACAATTTACAATATTAAAAAGTGCACTAAAAGTAAATTATAGTCTATAAACAAATAATCATTTAGGAATATTCCTAAATATCCTTGATGTGACATTTCCCATGGGAAGCCTTTCCAGATCTAACTTTCCTCCACAATTTACCCTGCATCTGCTTTTTTTTTGTTTATATTTTCTATTTCCCTCAGTAGAATATCAGTTCCCCGAGGGCAGAAACTGAATTTTCTTTTTTTCTTTGCATTCCTTCTATCTAACATTAGATAGACGGACAGACAGACAGACAGACAGACAGATAGATGGATAGATAGATAGATAGATAGATATAGATAGACACACATATACATATTATGTGTGTATGTATATGTATATATATGTATATGAATGTGTGTACATGTACACATACACACCACTTAAAAATGCATTTTGGTAATTGTAGGAATAATTAAGGAATAGTCCAAGAGAGTAAGGAGTTTTTATCACCTAGTGTGGTTTAAGGGGACCAGACAAAGATGCAGGAGTCCTTGGACATAGTTCTGACTCTATTGCTTGACCCCCTTTATTCTGAGCAAGTCACATCATCCAGTTTTCCCCATCTCAATTTCTAAATTCATATAGCAAGCATCTTCTGAGTCAAGAACAATGTTAGGGATATTTCTTTGTAGAGATTACTAAGTATCTTGCCAGGGTTGGGGTATATTTTCTAACATTTATCAACTCAAGCTATCATTCCAATGTGGTCTAGCATTATAGTCCCATATAACCAATATCTTTTAACTCCCACAAAAGGATATTTACTTCAAAGATAGAGTAACAAAAGAAGAGTATTTCCCCCATTATCTCAGATGCACATTTTCTACACCACCTTGGTCTTTAGTGAGAGATGCCTGGAACAAAGTCCATGATGCTACTACATTTCTATGTATTGCATTACCTTCCACCTTAATAATTTATATTCTATGTGAAGAAGTAAAAATAGTACTTAAGAAGATAAGATAGGAGGAGCAACAGTACCTGGTCAAATGAAGACAGAAAGATATGGTTTTAAATGCTGCTAATTATTTCCAAACTCTTTAATAAACTTTCTAAAACTCCTTAACAAAAGATTTGTTCTGTGATGTTTGGATTCAGTCTAATAGCTGCACTTGAAGACCTAGAGGATCACATGTGTCCTTGAGGCTGCAAGTTCCCCACCCCCAGCTTAGACTTTACAGTTTTGATACTGTATCAGTCCAAGTTCATATCCAAATGAGGCAATGCGGATCGGTAAAAGGAGAGTTTTTCTTAGAAAGCAATAGAGTGGGTCTTGAATGTTATTTCTTACTCCTTGGGCCTTAATGCTGGACTGGCTACAAAACCCAGCTTGGAGTTTATTCTTGGAATCTGAGCCACAGGCATCTCATTCTCTTCATCTTTTGAAATTCTTTAATCTGGATGGTAAACTTCCTTCACCTAAAAAAAAATGAAAATAAAAGATCACATGATGAGGCAAAGAACAGACATCCATATTACTGAGTGATATGTTGACCTTAAAGGGTGTGGACTCAAGATTTCTCCACTTCACATGTTTTCTCTCTTCACTCATGAGAGTCATCCACATAGGAATGGACCAAACCTCTGCTGGGCTATGCCTTTTTAATGTACACTCAATTCTAGCTATGCAGCCAATTAAAAAAGATCTTATTACCCACATAGTTTGGCAACTTAAACCAGTTACCAAATATCCTTGCATATTCCATGGTACACATGGAAACTGCATTAGGCAAGTACTCCATTTCATTCTGTGTAAGCTCATAAGAAATGGGCTTATTGGCCAGTCCCCTGTTATGTTCTCCCCTCTGTTTGACAAGTTTGCTATCTTTGACAAATCAATGGGAAGGTTTTGAATGCATAGTTCTTTTGTCAAAAGCAGAACATCTCTTTTGGTGTCAGGCAGTCATAGGCATTATCCTTTCACTTTCTTCCTTGGCACCATTGAGGAAAGAACATCCAAACAATATCACATGACTATATACAATCTCACCTCTACAGGAAAAATGACAATCATCCCAAGTGCAGTTATTCAGATTCCATAAAGAACATTTCACAAACTTTACTCTAGATTACTGTTTGCTTCGTATTCGTTGAGGACCCACCTTGGTGCTGGAAATGTTTTCCAAAACCAAAGGCAAAAGAAAGAAAAAGACAAAGAAAACTTATTTCTTATGTCAGAAGGAAATGCATTCCCTGTAGTGCTTCCTAGATCATGTAGATCTCTCATTGAAGGGATTTTGGACCTAGGGTGGACTGGCACCTAGTTACAAGTCAATGTGTTCTGGTGCTTGAACACCAGCTGGGGACTCTTGGAGGGAAGACCTTGGTATTTCACTTTCTCTCTTTTCTGATTTATAGCCTCTCCCCATCTCTCCTCTCTCTCTCCCCCACCTTTTTGGAACTTAGTCATTAAGTGACTATAAAGAAAATCTCCATCTCTTGAAAGCTGAATTCCTATCACCAACCCAGAATATTGGGACGCTCCATGTATGTATTAGGGATTAAGTTCAAATGAAAGTTACTTCCTTACCCTCAGGTGAGAAAACATCTTTCCCAAAGGTGGAGATGGGGGTGGTATTCCCTCAGCACACAAGACTATCCAAAAGGGATGGTACACTACTTTTAAAGTGTCCCTTTCTACACTAAAATTCCCCCATGTTTCCCTGTAACATAGACGATTCCCTTGAAGATAATAGTCAAATTTCTTCTAGGGCTTTATTCCAAAAGCCACTCCAAATTTCATCTTATGAATCTATGTCCCTAAAAAAGGACTTGTACTGGAGTCCCAAATTTACCTAATGAGACAATGGTTCTCAACCTTCCTAATGCCTCGACCCTTTAATACAGTTCCTCATATTGTGGTGACTCTCAACCACAAAATTATTTTTGTTGCTTCTTCAAAACTGTAATTTTTCTACGGTTATGAATCAAAATGTAAATATCTGATATGTAGGAAGTATTTTCATTGTTACAAATTGAACGTAGCCCACAGGTTGAGAACCACTGCAATAAGAGGACAAGTAGGCACAATTAGAGAAAATATCAAACAAAATGAAATAAACCCTTAATTAGGGCAAGGCCCCTAAGAAAAAGAATTAAGGGATGGCTATTGAAGTTTCTAGGCAAGCAAATACACCTTACCCTATAGTCTTACAGTGCATAAGGTTCTTGAATAAGGCATGAGTTCTAGGTCTATTTATATGCAACAAGAATATAATGAACACTTCTCAAGTAGGCAGCAGCATTTTAGGATGCAAAATTGATAGCTATCATATTAGACTCAATACCAATACTTGTAAGAGATTCAGCTGCACAGTAAGTGCTAAGACTTAAATATTCAAAGAATTTTTTAAAAATGCAAAAAATCACCTTAAAAGGAACTGCATAATTATAGCCTAAAACAAAGAAATACACACATATTTTTATATATGTGTGTTTGTGCGTATGTGTGTGTAATAATAATTAACATTTATGTAGTGCTTATTACTTGCTAGAAATTGTGCTAAGGACTTCACAATTTTCTCAGGAATGTCAGGAAATAGGTGCTATTATTATCATCCACATTTTACAGATGAGAAAATTGAGGCAAACAGAGTTTATATTACTTGCCCAGGATCACACAGCCATTTAATGACCCAGGTAGAATGTGAACTCAAGTCTTCTTGACTCCAAATATGGTATGTTATCTACTATGCAACTTAGCTGCCTCTATATACATGTGTGTATGTGTGCATATTTACAAATACATATTTGTGTATACATTTACACATACACATGTGTATACATATGTATATATGTATAGGCATATATGCATTGATATGTATGTATTCATATATTTGTATATATGTGTATACACAAACACATACACACAAAGTTTTTTTTAGCATCCTGCAAACTAGGGTAACGAAAATATAAAGTTTTGTGTGATTTTCTCCAAGGTTCCCTTCAAATGCAAGAGGGCCAAAGCCAGTATAATCTCTGGTGAGGTTCCATATTCAGTAAATACTCTCTGTGTTCACTCTCCCAGAGCAGGGACAGCTATGCCTCCTTCCTGGAGCTCTAGGGGGTACTCCTGATGGATCAGTGTGTCTTTTTATACTGCTATTGACTTGAACTTCCATTCTGGATGTGTTCCCTTCTGTTTAGTCCCCCAGCTCTATTTAACTAATTACTTTCCATCGGCTTCTACAAAGGGATATTTATGTCAACAATATTAAACAGAAGCACACACAGTCCCAATACCTAAATGAGAGAAGTCAGATCAAAGAGAGTGGAGGATGAAGCCAAATAATGTCTTTTGAATCCCCACCCCAACCAGTTCTGTCTATGCTGTCACAGCAAAAGAAGACAAGACTATATAGTTAGTGCCAGTTAGTGAATGCCTGCTCATGCATCAAATTTCTTCAAGCTATTTCTATTACTCATCTTCACAACTCTATAGAAACTGGCTCCTCCTCCTCATCTTCTCTATGGAGAATTGTGTCTGCAGAACTCTGATTTTGTTAGCAAAGTCTGGATTCAGTGAACAGTATCCCATTAAACTTAAAGAAACTGAGTCATTATAACTGACCTTAGCTTGGACTTAACCTCTAAGCCATATTCTCTATATTTGTAAATAAGAGAACTGAACTAAGTGATTTAAAGGCCCATTGGTATATGAATTGATGATTTTATAATTAATTACATGATATATCATTAAATTTCCTTGGATAGAATTTTTGAACCAAAAGCGTAAAAGTGAGTAGTTAAATTCTTTGCTTTAGGACGGCGCTGAGAAGCATTGGCATTAAGGTTGAAAGTCAAAGGTCAGCACCTAAGAGTCAAGAAAAAGGGCGAAATAAGTCAGGAATGGGAAGAATTAGTTTCGGGGAAAAGGAGAAGACAGATTTTTATTTGTTTGTTGGTTTTAAGAAATAAGTTTTGCAGAATATATTTTGTATTTTCTGTAAAGTTTTGCAGACTGATAAGTTTGCTATTGAACTCCAGAGGTCAAGCATTTATTTGGTAAATACTAGTCTTAGGAGATATCTAAAGCAAGGTATTTTAACTTGAAATCCATGTACCACCTGGGGGGGGGGGTTGTGGTTAGATTTCAGGTGGTCAGGGAACTCAGATTAGAAAAAAATACATCATTAGTTTAAAATTATTGTTTTCCTTTGTAATCCTTCCTTTTGTATTTTAGTTTAGTTTAAAAACATTCTGAGAAGAGGTATAATGATTTCACCAATCTGCCCAAGGGGTCTATGACATATAAAAGGTTAAGAACCCCTAGAGACCAGAATATAGACAGAATTTCTGAAGCAGGAAGATAACAATGGTGCATCCATCCTTCCTTAAATATATCCCCTAAGATTGTATTTTAAGATAGCAGTCTACCTATGCACTGAAAACTTTAAGTTCATGTCTGAGAGTTTTTTTCAGAATAATTTACTGCTAAGGCAATTTCTAGCATTGACTTATCGAAATAGACTTGCCACATGTCCTTTTTATCTCATTTATTATTTATCTTATTTTATTTATATTATACAAATGCTCACATACTCAATTAAGCACTTAACCAAATCTATAATCTTCTCTGCACTTAAATTCCCAGAAGAACTCTCTTGTGTCACAGACTTAGAGGATATTTAAGTGAAGCCATTTTCAGTTATCAGAATAAAAAGAGTATCACTACTGGCTCTGAAGAAACAATTCAGTGTGGTGAGAAGAGGCCTGAACATAAGCAAAGAAAGTCCAGGGTCACAAATCCAGACTCAAACTCACCACCTGTTTAACCATGGGCAAGCCATTTAACTTCTCTCTCTGAATCTTAGTTTCCTCCCTATGCAAAATGGGAATGACATTTATATCAATAATTTCTCACTGCTTTGAGGTTATAAAAACTCTGAAAAACTTAACATGGTACACAATTGTGAGTTATTTTAAATAAACAACACATAATTGAATGGAGCTCCAACAACCACTAAGATAATTGAAGCAGGTTATCGGAGATGAAGTTGTTCAGCTATTCTTGCCAGTCAGACTTGACTTGGACATTGAACAAGGGGTGGTCCCATCTTGTTCAGCACTAAGAACCTGAAGAAAACAAAAAGTAGGAATCCAAAAGGCTCTTTGTCAGTTTGCAACTGGAAATTTTCATTGGCAACATAGAACTAAGATACTGCTAATGTTCATTGCATTCTGCCAGATGATTTGCTGACTAACTGAGGAATAGAAAACCAAACCTAGACAGCCAAGAGCCCTTTGGAAGCATAACTAAGAATAGATTGTGGTGGAGAGATGGGCCAGGTGGAATAATGGCAAAGGGAAATGGATGCTTTTAAGATGTGAGTTAGGCTTATTACAGAGAATGAATGGGATTAATCGAACTACTTATATCCAAGCCTCTCTGAATCATTTTTTTTAAAGTATATAGGCAAGTTCGCTACTAAAAAAATCTAAAAAAATCCAAAGTTGGGCATTTTTGTCTTTCTTCTTTAAAGGGATACATGGTAGGAGACAGAATGCTAGAACTGGACTTAGGAAGAACTGGGTTCAGATGTAAACTCAGTCACTTATTACTCATGTGATCCTGGAAAAGTCACTTAATGTCTCTAAGTTTCAAAGAGGTTATCCCTCTCTGTTAAATGGTGATAATAACAATACTTACCTCACAAGGTGTTGTGAATATACATCTCTCTCTCTGCCTCTCTGTCTCTCTGTCTCTGTCTCTGTCTCTCTCTGTCTCTCTGTTTCTCTCTCTGTCTCTGTCTCTGTCTCTCTGCTCTCTCTCTGTCTGTCTGTCTCTCTCTCTCTCTCTCATTCTCTTTCTCTCTAGCTATATAAATGAGAACTTTTATTATTCCTGAAAATCAAATTTATTGGGATTCAGCTCCTATAAGAAAGGGCACATAAAGACTAAAACAAAACAAAACAAATACTCAGGTGTTTTGACAGACTACAGTAGAAACAACTGTAGGGAGGAGGGTAGAAATGTCTGAGGTGCATAGAGATACAAGTTCCAATTATGTGGGAAATATTACAGAAGAGTTCAAATCTTAGGCAGCCTAGCAACTGTTCTATTTTTCTATTAAGAAACCCTGCTCTATTTTTATGAAGCTATGATCCCATGAATAAGGGATATTTACCCTAGAGTAGATAACAGTTTAAAAAGATAGGATGATGGAAGGAGATTTCTACATTCAGAGAAAGAACTAGAAAGAACAAAGTTTGAATGCAGACTGAAGCAAACTACCTGCTATCTTTCTTTTTCTTGTTTGGTTTTGTTTCCTCTATACCATTGTTCATTCCATTGGTTACAATCCTTCTTTACAACCAGGCTAATGTCTAATGTGAAAGTATTTGCAGATCCTATACTTTGTTGCATGCTGCCATGGCCAGGGGGTGCAAGGGGGAGAGGGAGGAAGAGAAAATTTGAAACTCAAGGGATTATGGAACTGAATCTTGTAAACTAAAAGTAAACAAACACATGAATAAAGATACACAAAAAGAGAGATAGGGATAGGTGGATGGGAGAAAGTTGGATAGAGACCAGGGAAAGAAAGTAATTGCCTTCTGGAATTTGATGAGTTACTATTTAGAAGAGTGAAGAGACTAATCTACTTAGCACCAGAGGTCAAAATAAGGAAGAACAGGCTGAAAATTACAAAAGTGTAAGGTTAGGGCAAATGTAAGTGAATTAGAGTTACACGGAGGTAGAAGGGGCTCCGCCCGAAAGTTATGGGTTCCCCTTCACCAGAAGTCCTCAGACAAAGTTTCAGTTACTTCCTCTCTAGTAAGATGTAGCAGTATTCTTTTTCAAGTATAGGTTTGGAAGAGATGACTAAATTCCCTTTTGATTTTGGTATTCTACATTTGGGTCTCTCCATATTGTATGGAGCATTCCTTTTTCTTTCTCTTTCTTTCTTTCTTTCTTTCTTTCTTTCTTTCTTTCTTTCTTTCTTTCTTTCTTTCTTTCTTTCTTTCGAGTCTAAGGAGTCCTATATTCCTTTATCTTGAGCATCATAATAACTTCCTACATTTTTTCCTTCTTCGAATCTTTTCCATTTGCAAATTATTATTCTCTTCACCGCCCAACTAATTAGCCTTACACACTGATCTGGCTATTTCACCCCTCTGCTCAAAACCCTTTTTAGCAGTCACAAATATGTTCTCTGTTGGATTCAGCAGATGGTTTTCTATCTCCTTCTCCCATACTCCAGAGACACAGAAAACACTCACGAAAGTGTGAGAATCCAATCTTGTGAAGGTCTACTGAAGAAAGTTCAGAATCTGTACCTTTATCTTGTCTTATCCTACCTTTGAGGGCTTCCATAATGCCTTACTACACACACTTTCTAGATTTATCTCATGCCACCACCATTTGAACGCAATAATACTATAAGCAAGGTTCCCTAGCTACCTTTCTAGGAGACCTAATTTGCTAAGTACCCAGCAACGGAGAAGACACTCTGGATCAGGACTAGAGGAACAGATTCTTCTTTAACAGCTCCATTTAAAAAATTTCCCCCCAAGAGAAACCTGAGGGAAGTTTAGCATTAAGAATTGGAGAAAGAGCACAGTAACATATGAACTGTGACATATATACCAGACAATCTGAATTACCCACCATACTCCATATACCATCCTTGATTTTCCTGTTTCTATGGCTTTATTCAATGTCTTTTTTTCTCACTTTCTTGAAGTTATAATATCTCCCAATTTCTTCCCATCCCCCACGTTGAATGACTATTAATATTTGAATAGTAGACAGAATTATTATGAGAATCAGATGAAATTACATTTGTAAAACTGTTTATCAACCTTAAAGCACTATACAAATGCTTGTTATAACATTTATAGAACAGTTTAAAATTTGCAAGGTACTCCACACTTTCTTATTGCATTTACTTCTTATAACAAGTCTATAAATAGGTTACAGTATTATCTTTACAGATGAGGAATCTGAGACAGAGAAGCTAATTGGCTTATTAACCATGGCCAAACAGATAGTATCTGAGATAGGATTCAAACTAAAGTCTTTATGATTCTGTGTCCAAAACACTATTTTCATCTCAGCAACACCACTACTACTATCCTCCTCCTCTTCCTCCTCCTCTCCTTCTTCCTCTTCCTCCTCACCATCATCATCACTTCATCATCATCACTGACATCATCATCACCATCACTATCATCATTACCACAACCACCACCTCCACCATCATTCATCATCATCACCATCATCATTATCACCATCATCATCATCGTCATCATCATCATCATCATCCATCATCGTCACCACCACCCCTTGTTATGGGAATCTGAAGACCTTCTCTGCCCCTAGGCCCTTTGCTTAAGTGGCTTAAGTGACTCTGAAAACCTTCCTGATTTGAAAATATACTCTGCCCCCTAATAGGCTGAATGTGGTCACATGGAGACTGTGGCAGGAAGCTTCTTCTTCAGGAATGCCCACACCTTATTACTTTGTGATTGGGCACTTGGTCAAGAGGGTTGTGGCATTCTCTGATCCAGGAGAAAGATTTATATACCCTGATGTGAGTTTTTGCTTTAGGTCTCACTTTGGAAAGAGTTGTGTGATTTGACCAGATGAGACTCTGGGAAGCCGTTGAGACCCCCGGCTTTGAAAACCCGGATATTGGTGCTTCCCTCAGATATTGGTAACTGACTAGGTATGCATGTAATGATCAGATTCCTGGAAGCCCATCTGCTGATTTGTTTCTTTGTCTGCTTGTAACTTCTGCCTGTAACTTCTGTTTGTATTCTCTGAAGTTTAGGGTGATGACTTTTCCCTCTGAACTAGGTAAATGATATATGTTTGATTATTTAAAGTAAGATTGTCAGCCCATCTTGAGTTGCTTTCCTTTAGAAAAGCAGATCTGAGAACCTGTGCTAGCAACAATTCTGGGTATTCTAGGGTGCTTGCTGATATACCCCTCCACTCCTATGTCTGAGTTCTAGTCCCTTTTTACTTTTCAAGGTAATCACTGGGACTGTTAATATGAAGCATAGATCTAAGCTAAGGAAGTAAATAGTAAATAACGATCAACAACTCCTTAATAAGTTACTCCATCTAAATAACCCTAACATTGTAACAAGAACCACTAATTCCATAAACTAAAGAACTAGAGACTTTGGAATTTTAGAATTTTGACATTAGAAGAGTTAGGTAGATTTTTTTTAATAGGAGGTAAGAATGATTCTCTCTAAAAATCACAACATATGTAGATTCCCTTCACCTATGTAGATAGCCAGCCCTGGCACTTGAGGAAAAAATAGCTGCTAACTAACTGGATATTTGTTCTTTCAATAATATATGTAGATCCATGAGAGAGAGTATGGTATTGTGCATAAAGGGTCACTTTGGGAGTCAGGAAGACCAAAGTTAAAATTCTTTATCTCATATATAGAAACTATGTGGCCATAGGTAAGTCATTTAACCTTCCAGGATACTAAACAACTCTTTATGATTAAGTTACAGAGTTGTTCATCTATAGTTGTAAAATTAGTTTCTACTTTGGGAGTTTCATTTATCAATGAAATCAATGGAAAGAAGAAACAGGAGAAAAAGGAGGAAGGGGGCAAAAGGAAAGGAGGAGGAAAAAAGAGTGGGCGAAGGAAGAGGAAGAACATGAAGAAGAACAAGAAGGAGAAGAACAACAACAAGAAGAAAAAGAAAAATCATCATAAGATTTTTGAGTGTCAGGATGTTTTAGAAAGAAACTTACATAGTCAAAACTTCTAATTTCACAAATGAGGAAAAAGAGGTTCAGAGAAATTGACCTTTATTTCTTTGAATGTCTAGATAATTTGGGGGCTCAGATCAAGTGTCACCTTCTTCGTGGAGCCTTTCCTGATGCCTCAGGTTCTAGTCCCTTTCCCCTCACAATGATTATATATTTATTTTATGCACACACACACACACACATACACACACATGCTGTCTCACTATATTATAAGATCCTTGATGGCAAAGACTGCTTTACTTTTTTCTTTCTATCCCTAGTTCCTGGCCAAGTGTTTAGCACATAGTAGGTGCTAGATAAATGTTGACGGGTTGAAGGGAATTGACTGAAGTGATTCATGCAGATGCAAGAACTCAAATCCTTCTCTGCTAACTTGTAGTTCAGTATTTTTCTGAACTACACTACACTTGGTGAAGTCCTCCACATTAATTTCTGAGCAGGTATTTGATTAAAAGCAAGTATTTTATTTAACCATACATGTATTCAATGTGCTATTCCCCTGTATTAGTTTCTCACAATGCATGAGCTCTGGGCTGGCATGGTTAAACAAAAAGTTTCCATCTTTAAAGAACAGAACTGGTTGTTACTAGACAATTTCTCTAGAGCGTTCTCAAAAAACTATCAAATGCTTTCTTACACTTCGTGTTAGACATGCACTGAATATGGATTGGGACGTTGACTCAGTCCCACAAGCTGTGTTCCTAGCACTTTTTACATTTGCATGCAATTCTTTCTAAAGGGAGATATAATGAATACCAATTTGTCAAAAAAAAACCCTATTAACTTTGGGAAGTATTCAGAATCTTAACAATTTCCTTGAAATAATAGGCATATCATATGTTTGATAAAGTTTCTTCCACCTGACAAAACAGGCAATACAAAGGGGGAAGGAAGGATGAATGGATTACTTCAGGGAGACTCAGTTGAGGTTATTTAAACACACACACTCACATTTACACTCACACTCACACTTACACACACACACACACACACACACACACTTTTAAGGGTATTTTAAATTCATTAATGGTTGATTGACTGTTAGAAACATTCTGTCTCACTGTAGTCACTTTAGGATTCCAAAGGCTAAAATCCCCTGAGGGTTGCTTCCTGAAAGTCCTAAGAAAATTTCAGCTCCATAGGCCTAGATGAAGAGTGAAAGATTTTTGAATTTTCTGAATTCTGTTCCTGTTAAATTTCAAGGTGATCTCCTTAGTCCACAAGGCTTTTAATGTGTATAAAGTAAATCCTGGACATTTTTCTGAAAAGTGCATAGCATTATAACAATTATCAGAGAATCAAGTCACACATAATTTAATAAAAATGATTTTTTCCCAAGAGAACATCAAATGCTTCATAACATATATTTTCCATGAGGATTTCAGTAGGTAAGTGTTATTATAATTTTTCCTTATACATTCCTATGAAGATTTTATAGCATATTGCCTGATGTTAGCCCTTAGCACTTAATGATGTCCATCAATTGCCCCTACTGTGCTTGAGAAAGGACATCAGTCAAGGGTCCTGATAGTGTAGTCTAGATTAAACCAGTTCCTTGCTTTGAGTTGTAGTTTCCTCATTTGCCAAATAAAAAAAGAAAGAAAAAGAAACAGGTCAGACAATATGTTGGACTGGAATATAGTGCGTCAGCATTAGAGTGAGGAAGACCTAAATTCATTGTTTTGGACACATGATCAGTTTATGACCATGGGCAAATCATTTGCCTCTTCTCTATCCCAGTCAACTCTCTAAGACTATAAGCTGTATATAAATTGTTAATCCACATTGGGGGAAAGAGTTTTCATTTTGGGACCTCCCTACACTAACAAAATACATGATGTCACTGAGTGTGCATGTGTATGCATGTGTGCATGTGTACATGTGTGTGTGTCTGTGTGTGTGCTCATGGACGATTCTACTTGCTTCACAGGATTGTTGCAATGGTCAAACAAATTAATGTATTAAACATCCAGACTTCTTTCTTTTCAACTTTTAAAATGCTTTATTTGTATTCCCCCCTCTCTTAACAACCAACCATTCTCCTTTACCCCAAATAGAACTGTTCCCTTATAACAAATTCATATAACTAAACAAAATAGATCAAGATATTGGCCATATTTGCAAATTCACTTTTTGTTCTGTTTATCTAGGCCATCACTTCTCTACCAAGAAGTGAAAGATATGCTTTATTGTCAGTCTTTTAAAGTTATAATTGGTTGCTGCTTTAGTCAACATTCTGAGATCTTTTGGAAAAGTTTCTCCTCATTTTATGATGGCCATGACATAAATCATTCTTCTGCTTCTGCCCACTGCATTCTGTATAAGTTCCAAAATAATCCTTTCTATATTTATCTAAATATATCCTGTACCTCATTTCTGAAGGTACCATACATTTCAACTGCACGCATATGCCACAATTTGTTCAGCCATTGCCTGGTCAATTGTTTTCCCCCAAAAAATAAGTATTCTAGTCAACTCTAATCTTCATATTGACCTCTATCCCTATAGACAACTCTCATTTTCATTTCTGTGCTTTATGGCATATTAATTTTTTAGCCCAGAAGTCTCCTTTTTATAATGCCCTCTTCCTTCTCCTTTGTTGATCAGAATACTATATTTATGTTCTTATAGACTACTTTGAAGGCCTGCCTCAAATCCTGCTGCTCTATAAAGCCTTCCTTGATTATTTGCTTTTTGAAATTATAGACTAGGTATGCCTATCTACTCTTTAAATTCATTTGAAACATTGGTATTGCTTTTGTCATCCGTTCAGTTATTAAGCAAAGTTTCTGAAACTTGCATTAATGAAGATTTTTAGTGGCATGAGATTCTTCACTTTTCCCTCTTCAGATTTTAGAATCTCCTGAGTTCAGGTTTTATATAATTAAATCTAGAGTTACAAATTAAATTATTTGCTACCGTGGTCTTACACTCATCTGCAATATGATTTGGAGCTGAGGCTATTACTGACAAAAGCAGTCTGAAGTCCTTGTCTATAACTAGTGTGATTTATTTCCAACTTTATAATGGTACAGTACTGCAAAATAAGAAACACATTCATATCTTCAGTCCATTTTGTGGCACTTTAATAGTGAGCACCACCTGCACTGAAAAATTTCAAGAAGGTGCTATATTAGTGTTCTAATTTGTTGGCCTTTTTGTGGTGCTGGAATAGAAAGGAGCACAACTTGCCTTGCTGCCATCCATGTCCAGTTAATCGTCATGGCATCTGGTGCAAGGCCAGTCTGCAATCTTTACACCATTCTTTGTATCAATTATATCACATCGACTAGAGTGCTAATGCAATCAGTGGTAGCGTCAGAGTCCAATTAGCTGACATTTCAGGGTTCCTGTCAGGCCTCCACAGCTATCATAGAAGTAGGAGGACATATGAAGTCATTGCTCTGTATCAGGCTAGCTGTCATTCCTCTACATTCCCATTACATGATCTCTCCCTGCACCCTACTCTCTAGCAAACTATCATCATGGCATGTGCCATGGATTGAGCTTTGAGGCATCACTATTACTGGTATTTAAAACACCAGTTTGTGAGGATAAACTCTGTTGGAGAGAGAGAACACAGAACACTAGTAACCATGAAGTGAGGAATTTTCTTAATTTGGGGCAGCATCTGAGAGTCCACTGTTTTCTGATTGACCTTGGGTTGATCTGTAATCTCATATTTATCTTTTTCTGTGTCAAAAATCTCTTCTTGATTTCTAGGTTTATGGAGCTTTTCTTCTTGAAGAAAGTATCAGCAAGATGATTAGAATTTTTATACCTGATAGGTTAATTCTGGTAGAGGTGGCAATGATAGGTTTCTGATGGATCGTTCACAGAGCAATACTGTTGATGGTCAGAGGTCCAGCCATCAGTAGCAAGACACTAGCCAGCTGCTTCAGGAAACCACTCACTCACTCCAGTAGCAACCAGGAAGCAGGATTAGAAATATGAGAGAGTAATGCTAGCTAAGTCTCCCCAAGTTCTGGCTGAAAGGCTTTTTGCCATGACTTAGCAGTTTATCCACAGTAGGGAAATACCTAGACATTTTGTAAATATTTATAACTTGGGCTCTTTTATTTTGGTCTTTTTAAAAAGGGAAAGGCAGGGCAATCAGGATTAAGTGACTTGCCCAAGGTCACATAGCTTGTGTTAAGTGTCTGAGGTGGGATTTGAACTCAGGTCGGCCTGACTCCACCCTAGCTGCCCCAACTTGGGTTCTTCTACTCTAATCACCAAGTTGTTTTGAAATAGTAGCAGGCACCTTCTCTTTCTTTTTCCTTTCAACCCAGGTTTTTGGTGCAGCACATTTCCACTTGTACTTGTCTCTCCAGAAATACATTGCAGACCTCGAGAATCTACCTGTCTCTCAGGCCAGGACTGGGTTCCAAATGCAATGCTTTTGAGGCATTTTTACCACCTTTTCAGTCACATTTTCCTTTTTTGTTCTTCTTTTCCTTTTTTTTCCTTTGGTTACTTTTAGATTATTTTGTCCACTCCCTTGAAAGAAGAGAAAGAGCCCAGGGATGTTTGGGGCATATTATTATTCTGCTTTTATTTTTATTCAACGTTCTGTGAATAATTGCACAGCTGGAGAAAATAACTATTTTCACAATTGAATAAAAGTATTGAGATGCAAGCTTACCTTTTCACTGAGAGCATCCTTGGTAGAACTCCAGTTATGAAGTGGATGGAATTAATGATACATACTTTATCTTGTCTTGGGATGTACTTGGGATAATTGGGTATATTTGTTCAGCTGTCTTTACTTAGAAAAGAATGAAGAACATGTAGCAAGTGAATATTTGGTATGAAAATAGCTATTAAAATGTTGTTCTTAAGTTTAATTTTGTTTTTAAAGAATCAATGCTGTTCGCTTTAATGAATCAAAAAAAGTTTTATTTATGATAATGGCACAGTATAGGTACAATTTATAGACTGTTTTGCATGTGATATTTTGAAATTTTCATTTGTAGCATGGGGGTTTGCTTCTTATATATCCTTCTCATCAACAGCTTATACATTATGTCTTATTAATCATTAGTAGGTGTTGAATTGTTGCAAATTGTGGTGATACGTGACACAGAATCCACCATTTCGTTGTGTGTTCTATACTCACAATTGTCAGGACTCCTTAAAAATAACTCTTCTGTAGTCCTTGGTGGCAGTAGTCCTGACTTGCCATTATAACCCCTTCCAGCTCCACAAATAAATCTACTCAACAGCCATTTTTGTGGGGCTTATTGTTGGCTGAGTTTTGGGGAATGCCAACCATTTAGAGCCATTTAATTTCATTGTTGAATCTGATTGGTATGGATTAGGGTGTTAGTTCCTATGGGGTTTTTTTTTAAACATTAGAAGTATCAGGCTTATCAAATGACTCAAAAATTTAATTTTACTTCAAAATAAAACTTTTTGAAATACAATATCTTTCCTTTGCCTTATGGGTGGGAAAAATGCATTGTGTCAATTGATACAGTTTGGTCCTTCAAGGTAGTCTTAAATTTCAATTCTTCTGGCAATGTTATTGTATGAACTTTTTTTAACCTGCTACGGAAATGCCTCAGCCTACCCAGATTTACTACTGCAGAGAAATACAGCCTTAATTTTGACCATAGAATCTCAGCAGGCTTTCTAAGCAATGGTGGACTTAGTACAGATATGTGATGAGGACATCAGATAGAAAGACTCTGATTAGAGTTATGGCAGAGATGGTATTTGTCAGAACAGATAGGAAGGGGATGATGAACATTACCTACTCCACTCTTCTCTCATGAATTGGTGCCAAGCTCCAAAATGTTATTTGAATAATCCAACTAATGAGCCAGGTAATCTGACTTGTTTTTTTTAATCAGCTTGAAATTCTTATTTGTTTCATATCTACATTAAATAATACTGTTCCATGTTGTGCAACTGAGTGTTCCATGGAACCTGAAATACCGATTATACTACTCAGATAAAGGAAGTGTTTTCAAACATTAGTGGCTTTCTTTTTTTTTTTTAAAGAACATTTTCTATCAAGGCAACATACAGGGGGGAAATAATACATTGCTTTAGTTTATTATGAATGAATGAATGACTGAATGAGAAAGCTTTTATTGAGTATTTCCTATGCGTGAAATACTATGCTGTTATCTCAAATTAATTTTGAAGTTACTGGTTTATTAAGCATATTATTCTTTTTCGCTGTTGTCTAATTAGGGAAGCAAAAATAAATTAACCTTAGAAGAGAAGTTTCAGTTTAATAGATGTTATTCTATCCTGACATTTCACTAAAATACTCCCAATCAATCTATGATCTTATCAATGCAGGTGATTCTTTCCAACAATGATGATCTCAGTCAATCCATATTGCCCACACTATGTAATACCCTCCATCACCACCCAATGTACCAGAGTTCTTTCTAAAAGATACCAATGAGCTCATTGCCTATCCATTATCCCTCCTTGTCTCTATATGAGCAGTCCATGTATCACCATTTTTAATCACATATTTTTTTTAACAACTTTGGACTTTTATTTATACAAAAATATTTTAGGTTATGAAAATAGGTGTAATGTTTTTTGAAAATGTTGCATTAATTCATAAAACATAATTAGGCCTGAATTTGTTTTCTCCAATATAAAACCTCATTTTTTAAAAATGTAGCTTGAGGATAGTTTCCTTTTTTTTTCTTTTTTGTTTTCTATTTCTGCAAAACGGCTTTCAGAGAGAGCATTCTCAAATCATTTTTGCTGTTCTCAGAGATTAACACATCATGTTTACATAGTGCTTTAAAGCTTGTAAAGTACTTTCAGATACATTATCTCATTTATTTTTCACAACAACCCTGGAAGGTGGGTGTGAACTATAGATACTATTATCATCCCTATTTTAGAGATAATGAAACCAACACTCAGGGATGCTGTGATTTTCTCAGTTACACAGCTAGTTATTAACAGAGGCTCCATTTGAACTCAAGTCTTTGCTTTTCTGACTTTAAGAACCTTATTTCCTACAGGACAACGTAGTGTCTCTCAGTGTCAATAGTAAATCATCATAGTGGTTTCTAAAAATGAATTATTTATGCAATGCCATTTTTGAATTCTTACTCTTCTTGTTTAAACATTTAAGAGTTAAAGGTTTCTTGATTAAATAAACAGGGGAGAGGTGCGTGGGAAAAGGAAGTCAATTTGTGTTGAAGATGGCTGTGCTTTATGATTTCTGTAAAGTGAAGACGGACAATATGGTCCATCTTCATGGAAGCATATTCATTTCCTTCTACTGGTGGGAAGCACTCCACCTTTGTATAATAAACTGATTCTAAAAGCCCTGCACTGAGCAATGATGAGAAAGAGGATGCACAGTAGGTTTATAATTTCTAATAAAATTTGAGGTCATCTGTCCAAAATTTCAATTACATTATCCATAGTATTTGGCTAAATGACAGGACTACTCAGCCTCCCTGACTTCCTCTCTGCCTCTTTAAATCCCCCTCCTCCACTGAAATCTCAGAAATTAGACTACAACCACTTACAACACATTTGAATAACTTTTGATCCCATCTAAAATGGGTAATGAGAAGAATATGGCTGTACTCTTTGACCACCATTGACATTTATTTAATATATACTGAATATATCACTTTCCCTAGGCTACAGTTCTAAATTAGCATCTAAATTCAGACAAAAGGATGGCCTCCTTTTTCCTCATATAATTCTTTTCAGAAATTCTTATTAATGGAAGATCAACTAATTAAAGACAATGTGGTATTGAAAATGAATCTACTAAATTGAATTAGTATTAAAATATTTAGTGATTAGTCAGTCCCAACATAGGTTGTTACTCACAATGGTTGGCAAAGCAGACTCTGTTTGGATCTGTTTTTTTCCTGATATCTTTCCTTTTTAATGTGTCTTAGACATGTGCAAATAATTAAAGAAATATGTAAAAGAATCATAGTTCCTTTAACACCCTACAAGTCTACCTAATTGGTGATGCTTCTAAATCTTTTAATGAAAATAGTTAGAAAAATGATGATAGTGATGATGATGATGATGATGGTCATGGAAATAATAGCTAGCATTTATATAGTGCTTTAAGGTTTGCAAAAAGTTTGTTGTCTCATGGGATTTCTTTTTGTAAACCTCTTCTTTTCTTCTAAAAAGTTGTTGGCCTTCTGTTCTCCAAATTTTCCATTGTTCATTAACCCTATCCCCCTGAACTTTATTCACTTCATCTATTCCTAATCTATCATTTTTGAAAGTTTATAAGGCAAACAGATAATTGTATGTAATTCTGAAATTATGTTTGCCGACTATAGCTAGGGCATCCATAGGAACTGCTGAGGTTCTAGCTCTATCTGATCCATATTGGATTATTTCATAGTACTTTCCTTTGTATATGTCATATTCCAGCCTCATTGTTCAGCTAACTTTTCCCCAAACTCAGTCCCTCAAAAAACAGATGAGGTCCCCCACATCTAGCTCTTGGATTAAGAGGCATCTACCCTTCAAGAATGACAGACAAATTCTATATGTAGCATAGCAACTAGCCCAGTACCTCTGGCCAAGACCACAGAGGGCTGGTGACCATAACCAATCCTTGTCCTTTATCCGCCCTACTTGTTTGTTATGTGTTCAATTGTTTTTTGGGGGGGAGTTGCCTATCTCTTCCAATAGGATTAAAATTAGGAGTGCATTATGCGTTTTCAAAGAGCCAATTGTAAACCTTTTACAAGAATACCCAGATATATATATATATATATATAAATTTTTCTTATACCAAAGAATGGTGAACATTTTCTCCTATCTAAACTACAATCAATGTGACATGTATGTAAGCTTATAGTCTTCTAGCTTTAAGTTCATAGTCTTCTAGCTGTAAGTTGACCCACAAGCTTGGGACTGCTGAACTACAGTGGCCTGGAAAGAAAAGTTGTATATTATAACCCAATATTTTCATGTTAACCATGGCCTCTGCTTCTCAAAAGTTGTGTGTTCATATCAGCTATCTCTGGTTCTGGAAGCCTGAACTAAGAGTCTCTTGTTGGCTTGTCACATCTATTCAAATTTTTTCCATGTTAATCTCCTCCTAACTCTTAGGGTATAGTCTTACTTAGCTTTCCCCAAATAGGTACTTCTTATATAAATACTCAAAGCAGCAAATGTAGATTGATTATGACAGTCTTTATTTCATCTCAGGAAAAAAAGACAAATAAAAAACAAACAACCTCTCGAGTTCATTGAAAATATAGAAAACATACAAAACACTTAAATAATCACTCCTCTTGTAGTCTTCATCAAGTGAATTTAAGGTTGTTACCATGGCAATATCCCAACATTCCAATGAATCCCTTCTCTTCCATAGGATCAGTGTATTTACTTCCAGTTCCATTTTGCCACCCTATAGTCTAGATCACACCTGGAAGGTAAAAATACTTTGGAGTTTTCTGAGTTTGTGTAAAACATTGAATTTGCTCTTTAAGTAGGGTGTCGTATGGAAACTATGAGTATTATCCTTTCTCTAAGGAGATTTATTTATTTAAGATTTATTTAACCCTTGAACTCTCAAAACTAGTAGACTTGTAAAGGTCTGCTTCTTCTATTCTATGTGCTTCTGCAGCAAATCTCTTTTTCACCTAGCTACTTTATATATAT
>CM053601.1:125795304-125814228 GCA_028646575.1 Pseudocheirus occidentalis | reverse complement strand
AAATGAATTGTTTATGACTATAATTTGTTTTGATTTCTTCATTGGAAAACTGCCTGTTTATCCTTTGGTCATTTATCAACTGGGGAATGATTCATCCTTATAGGTTTGACAAAGGTCTTTATATCATCAAGATATGAAACCTTCATCTGAGAAATTGTCTATATTTCCCCCCAATTTTTCTGTTTTCCTTCTGATTTTTGGCTACATCTGTTTATTTCTACAAAAGATTTTTTTAATTTAATGTAATCAAAATTGTTTATTCCCCACATCACATTGTTCTCTATTTCTTCTTTATTCACAAATTGTTTGCCTATCCATAAATCTAATAGATGATATATCACATGTTCTTCAAAATTTCTTGTAAAATCTCTCTTTATTTCTAGGCCATGTATCCTTTTTGACCTTATCTTGGTAAATGGTATAAGATATTGATCTACACCCAGTTTCTGTCAGACTGCTTTTGTTTTCCCAACAATTTTTTTTACCAAATAATGAATTCTTATCCCAAAATCTTGTCTTTACACTTTTCAAATATTAGTTTATAATATGCACTAGCTGCAGTAAATTGTATGTCTACTCTGATCCATTTATCTACCTTTTAATTTCTTAAGCAGCATCAGTTTTGATAATTACTTCCTTATATTATAGCTTAAGATCTGTTACTATTAAAACTCCTACCTCTTCATTTTTTTTGTTAATTCCTTTGATATTCTTGACTTTTTGTTTTTCCAAATGAATTTTGTTTTTGTTTTTCCAATTCAGTAAAAAAAAAACGGTGATTTGATTTGGGTAGGACTGAATATAGATATTATTTTAGGTAAAATTGTCATTTTATTATATTTACCCTACCTAATACTCTTAAACAATTAATATTTCTCCTATTATTTAAATATGATTTTATTTGTATAAAAAGGTTTTTACATACTTTTGTTCATATAGTTCCTCTGTTTGCTTTGGCAAGTATATTTCCAGGCAGTTTATACAACCTAGAGTTATTTTAAGTTGGGAATCTCTTTGCTATCTCTTCTTGAAGGGTTTTGGTTAAGATATATCAGAATGCTGATTTACACTATTATTTAAGATTTTATTATGTTTTCATTTTTGTTTGCTTTCTTTCTCATATTTCTTGTATTAACGTTTAATTGTACTCCTGATTTTAAAGATGTTTAATGTTTCTTTTTTAATATTTATTAATGTTTTCTTTGTGATCTGTATTTGTGCAACTACAATTTTATGGTAAGTATATGAATATTATTTGATATCCTATTCAGCAGTCACCATTGCCTTTCCAAAGTAACTTTCATCATTTGTTCAATTATTTTTATTTTTCTGTCATATTTACCCAGAGCTGCTGGCGGATTTTTGAATCATGTGCAATTATTTTTTTACAATCTATATCTTTTTGAAGTTCATCCAACTATTAACACCTATTTGAATATAGATGTTATTATACTCTTTGTTGCATATATATTGAATAATGGCATTATTACTTTGTTTGTAATGATTTGAAATGTTTTGTTACCTTATTTGCCTTTCTTGACATTATGCCATTTCATTTTTGTTTAATATCATGTTTATAATTTTTGCTTTTTGTTGTACTCGCTTAGTGCATAATATTTATCCAATTACTTAATCAAGAAGCTAGATCAGATAATGAAACAGAGCACTTCACCTGGAGTCAGAAAGACATGAATTCAAGTAGATTCTCAGATACTCACTAGCTATTTGACTCTAGGTAAGTTACTTAACCTGTCTCAGTTTTCTCATCTACAAATAAATATAATTAAATTGCCAACTGCAGGCTTTTTAAAAAGTCAAATATATAAACCACATAGTAATTCTTTAAATATTATATAATGTTAATATTATTTTCATTTTGCACATGTCTATATTTTAGATATGTCTTGAATGTAGTAAATTTCTCAGTTTTGTTCCTTTATCCATTATGCATTTTCATTTAATTAATTTAATTCATTCAGATTTATGATTACTATTAAGTTCTAATTTTACTAAATTAATATCTTTACTAATTTATGCCCTTTATTGTTAAAATACATATTTTGGGGGCAGCTAGGTGGCGCAGTGAATAGAGCACCGGCCCTGGAGTCAGGAGTACCTGAGTTCAAATCCGGCCTCAGACACTTAACACAAAAAACTAGCCATGTGACCTTGGGCAAGTCACTTAACCCCAACTGCCCTCCAAAAAGCAAAAAAAAAATACATATTTTGTTCTTAAATTTCATTTTGCCTACACCAATTTGATCCTGTTCTATTTCCATGAGATGTTGCCTCCATTTCTATTAATCTGTCTTATACCAAGTTCCTTAAATTTATACAAATTGCTTATTTCTCTTTGTTTGACTTTATTCTATACATAGTTCTTCTTACTCTTCTCTTTCCCTACCAAGATGAATTTAATTAAAAACCCTCTCCATCCTCTTACCAATCTAACCTTTTTGCTTAAGAAACATTCTTCATGGTGCTCCTTTACAAATCATGTTCACTTATTTTTGCTGGTTCTTTTTTGTATGCCTTCTAGACGTCTGAATTTTATCATGGTCTTTGAAAGCTTAGATGGTCTTTTTCTTTACACTCTTGATGTCCATGATTAAAGGTTTCTAGAATATAAAAAAATCCTATCCTGTTTAATTTTCTTGCTTTTTGGAATAAAAGTTATTGAATTTATAGGATGGGTAGATTTGAGAATCATCAGCAGAAAGATGGTAAAATAGTACTACCCACATCACATTGGCTAATGTGACAGAAAAAGAAAATTTAAAAATGTTGAAGGAGATGTGGGAAAATTGAGATCATACTGTATTGCCAGCAGAGTTGTGAACTGATTCAACCACTTTGGAGAGCAATTCTGAACTCTGTCCAAAGGGCTATAAAACCATGTATATTTTTGACTTATGAATACCACTACTAGGTCTGTATCCCAGACAGATAGGAAGCAAAAAAGAAAAGGATCTACATGCATAGAAATATTCATAGCAACTCTTTAAATGGTGACAAAGAATAGGAAACTGAGGGAATATGTGTCAACTGGGCAATGGATGAATAATTTGTGACACATAGTTGTGATAGAATATTATGACACTATAAGAAATGATGAAGAACAGAGCCAGGAAAATATCATATATACTAACAACACTATTGTGCAATGATCAACTGGGATGACTTAACTATTCTCATTAATATAATGATCCAAAACAATCCCAAAGGACTCATGTTGGAAAAAATACTGATAAAAACATATTTTATTTATATATAAATAGATTGAATCAATATGGTTATACTAAATTTATCCCATGCCCCTTTTCTTTATGACTGATGGCTTTTCTCCTGGATACTTACAAAATGTGTTTGTTTTTTTTCCTGTTGAAATTCTGGCACTTCTGAAGTTTTACATTCTAAAGCTAACGTTACTCTTTTCAGAAGCTCTGGTAGTTTGACTCGATTCTTTGTAGCATATTTTAAGTTTTCTAGTATTTTGCTTATTTTATTTATTTTTATTTTTATGCCTAAATTATGATTTCATTTCTATACTGATGTCATATTTTTAAAAATGTTCATTTATCCTTCAATTTATTTTGCAGTTTTTGAGGTTATACCTCTATGATCTCTGGGAAGTCTGCAAAAATTATTATTGATCACTTTTCCATTGAGGATTAAAATTTCATTTTCCTTTAATGGATAATTTTTATTCATTGTGTTATTGCCTCTTTTGAAATTTTACTCAGTTTTATTTCAATCTTTATAACTTTCTTTCAAGTTATATACTTGGGAGCTTGGCTTATACCTAGTCTTTCTCCCTTGGATGTTTTGGGAATTATCCATTATCTTGTATTCCCACTAATTTTCATTTGGATTCTCTGTGCCTTAAACTCTTAGTAACATATATGTTCCCCTCTATATAGAACTCTGTGATTGAACACCTTTTACTCTTCTAGTTGGCGGGTATGAGAGTCAACTTGAGTTTCTCTTCCGTATAAACTCCACGTAAAGATCACTTTCTACATCCATATTTCTAGTCTTTTTTTCCCCCTGGAACATGGCTGTCTCTTGCTCTCTAGCTGTCTCTGCAATGCCTAGGCCTTCATGTCCTACTAGGCCCAAACTTCTCCTCCAATCTCTTTCTACACACCTAGTATCTTTTTTTCCTACTCATGGTTGGACAAAAGTAATATCTTCTACCTCTCATTAGAAGGCTGTGGTGTGGGGAAAATAGGATTGTCATTACTGTAGATGGAGGGAGGAAAATAAGTAGTGGCCACCATAGCTGAACTCTGAAACATAAACCTCCAAAATTTTTTTGCTCCTAGTACATGAATAAGGAAGGGGATATGTAGGACAGTGAGATAGTTAGGTATTTCTGCTTTCCATTCCATAAGACTTTTACAGTGTGCAATGTTAGAGATATATAAAACACTGTAAGCAACAGTTTTCCATTACCCTTGCCACCAATTGAATTCAGGTTCCTATTCCATCACCATTAGAGTAATTTAATAGCTTCCTAAGTATAAATTACATATATATATATATATTAAACTCTATATTATATTGATCCAACTTAAATTATGATAGATTTGGCATGTTTTTCTTCCTTTGAAGTTGTCAATTTAGGGAACTTAAAAGTTAAATAATTAATCAACCATGTTCCCACTTGCTTGATCCAAGTTGAATGATTATTAAAAATAATAACAAGGTCAATCAAGGTACCAATACAACACAAACATGCAATTCTACATTTTACTATTTTGATTTTCTTTCCATAAGGGCTAACAAACTCTGCCTACAGAAGCACAACAACTGCTTTTTTCTCCTCTTTTTGTATCTCTACACACTGATTGAATTATTTTCTATAGAATGACACTTTCTAACATGAGATATGTTGATTCTCATTTGACTTTCATTAACTGTCACTTCATCAAGGCAATAAGAGTAAGGAGAATCACCTTTCACAGTCTGCCTAGTTCTTCAGTATAACCATTAAGGCACCTCAGCTGCTCTACATGCTGACCCATTGCTTGATTCTTGACTTACCTCCAGCTGAACTGGCACACTTTAGAGACCCCTGGGGCCTGAAAACCAGTCCTATTAGTTCTTTTATTTTGTTGTTTAACGTTGCTTGAAAAGAGGCAGTTAGGAATGAAAATAAAGATGAGTATCAAAGTAGGAAAGGAGCATGGAATTTTCATGCCTCATGCTATGTAAGAGACATTTCAAAACTGCAAAATAGTCTCTTGATATTATGAAGAAAGGGGGTATCTTTCTAATAAATAACTTGGTTTTCTAATGTGACAAAATACTCATAAATGAAACCCTAAATACAGAACAGATGCATAATGCACAAGCATTCCTTAGGGTATAAGGCATGATACTAAAATCTTTAATACTATGCTAAAATCCACCAAAACAAAGGCTAATGATGTTTCTTTATCATCCTAATAAACGCTAACAATCCTTGTTAACTAGTGACTCAAAAATTGCAAATCTTGTCAAATTTAGATTGTTTTGCATTAGAATTTTTTGTCTGGATTAGGAATTATGTGCTATTGTTAATATAATATCCAAACCCATAATTCAAATTTATATATAACCTTAAGTTTTCCAAAGTGCTTTCATCATAGCAATAATGAGAATTACAGTTCCCTAGCTTTGTCAAGTGATTGTCAAAGACCTAGGGGCACCGCACACCAGAGGTGTCTCTCCATTTTGACCACATGTGACCCACAGTGCTCCAATGTGTGGTCCAAACCATATTAAAATGTATTTCTTATCCAATTTGAGTACATTGATGTATTAATGGAAAAGAAATGTACAAATATTTGTGGTTTCTAACTTACTATGCAGCCTTTAGGGATCTTTAGACACAGTCTAGTGGTCCCATTTCTATTTAAGTTTACCACCAATAATGTGTATTGCTGAAGCAGATGTCAGGGGTCATGATTTAGAGAGACAAGTTTAAAATGCAGTTTAATTCTCTGAGTGTGTAGGGTTACTCTTTTTGTTCACTCTGTACTTACACTCCAATTCTGGCTGCTGCTGCTGCCTATTTGGAATTGTGGGGGCTGGGGTGGGTGGAAAATGAGAAGACATTGATGTTTTTTGAGCATGCAGTAACTAGAGTTGTACTTTAAGATTAATGTAATGGAAATATGCAGGTTGGACCAGAACAGGAGACAGTAGAATTGGGAATAATAGTTAGGAAGCTATTAAATTATTCTAATAGTGATGGAATAGGAACGCAAATTCAGTTGGTGGCAAGGGTAATAGAAATCTGTTGCTTACAGTGATAGCCTTTAGCTCTCTGCTCTCAGACTTCCACCCTCACACATATCTCCAAAGATGCCTCTTTTCTCTTTCCTCTGACTATGGCTCAGTGTGGTTGAATTTGGAGTACTACTGGCTGAGCAGCAGCTGTTTTATCATGCAGTACTTAGTCTGCAAGCTAGACATATGCATGATTTGCTAAAAAGGAGACCATTGAAAAAAAGCACATCTGTCAATGCTGGTGAATGCTTTCATTGGTCTGTTCCCTTTCTATTGGGAGATAACAAACTGAGCAAAATATTGTTTTCCAATGGATTTATATTTTTCATGTGACATATACATATATGTTTTATAAGACATCTTTCATATGTTATGTGTGTGTGCAAATGCATATGTGATGTAAGAAAAATCAGGAAACTCTATTCTGTTCTGGTTGTCCTCTTCCAAAAGAGAGTGGCCAGACCTAAATCAGATGCTGTGTGTGTGTGTGTGTGTGTGTGTGTGTGTGTGTTGTGTGGTAGATAGACCACTGGGCTTGGATTCAGGAAGTCCTGAGTTCAAATCCAACATCAGAATCTTCCTAACTGTGTAAGTCACTTCTATTCAGTTTGTGTCAGTTTCCTCAACTGTGAAATGAGGATAATAATAGCAACAACCTCTCAGAGTTGTTGTGAAGTTCAGATGAGATAATTATAAAGCAATTTCCCCAGTGCCTGTCAGATAGTAAGTTTTATATAAGTTCTAACTTCTATTACTACTAGTAATTATAATTACTATATAATTATATGTTACTAATAAATAATTATTACTGATAATAATTTGCAGGAAGCCTAGTCTCTCACTTCATGGAGAGATGAGAATATAAAAGCAGATTCAAAATATTATGTGGGTTTTCAAGACCTGTTTTTCATATTTTAATCACATTAAATTTTATATACTTTTTCAAGTCACATGAAAATTATTCATGCATTCAAAAACATTTACTCTGTGGTCTGTAGCTCTCTGTTGCATGATTTTTGCCATCCGGTATTTGAATGGCAAAACCTTGAAAGGTAAATTCCTCGTAGAAATGAAAATATGCAAGAGTTAGAAATAGCAAATGATAACTCAGGGGCATTTAATTGACCAAGTCATAATATTTCTTGGAAAATTCGGCACAATCATCCCAACCAGTAATACAACATGAAAGCCATGTGTGTTTAGCTGCCAAAAACATTGTTTATTCTAACTGGCTTTTATTTCCCCTAATAACAATCTTGGGATATCACTTATAATATGTTTGCTTTTAATTATAATGTTTTAGATTCTAAAATCCCCCTAATTGACCTCTAACTAATTAGTCTACCAAACATATTGATTAAATTTATTTATATTCTAAAGGTTCACTAAGATGTAAACATTTCATTTGGTATTAGAAACAAAGAGTTTCTCGAAAATGTCACCAAAACTGAATGGAAGCTATTTAAAATAACCAAAAAGTTTTGATCTATGCATAATAGAAATTATTATTAATAATAATAAATTCATGGAACATAATTTATTGGCAAGCTGAAGTAATAATTTAATGCCACCCATAATAATTAGCCTATTTATTCTTTGTAAAACTATTTTACAAACTTACCTCTTTTCATCTATTTCCTTTAGACTTTCAGTTTTACTGGCATAAAAATTGGGCAAAATAATTCCAAATAATTCCCTTAATTTCATCTTCATTGATGATGGATGTATTCACCCCTTTTCTTATACAAGTGATTTGGTTTTCTTTTTTCTTTTTTAAATAAATTAAACAATGGTTTATGTATTTTTTCCATAAAACCAACGCCTACATTTATTTCTTAGTTTATTTGTTTTGTTTTGTTTTACTTTAAATATTCAACATGTTATTTTCCTTTGATATTCAATATTTCCGTTTGGGTGTTTAATTGAGGATTTTTAATTTCTTCTTTTTCTATTTTTTCTTCTTCCACTGACACTTTATTGATCTAGTCTTTCTCTTTTTTATTGATGTGTATGTCTAACAATATGAAATTTCCCTTAATAACTACTTTAACCACATCTAACAAATGTTGGTATGTTGCCTCATTGTCACACTTTTTAATTAAATTATTGTTTCTATTATTTGTTATTTGATCCACTCAGTTTTTAGGATTAGATTATTTAGTTTCTAAATAATTTTTAATTCATGCTTCTGTGGCCCTTTATTGAATGTAATATTTGTTGTATTGTTGTCTGAAAAGGGAACATTTAGTATGTCTCTTATCATGTATTTAGTTTTGAGGTTTTGATGCCCTAATAATTTTTGTTTTTGCTTTGTCTATTATCATGACTGCTATCCATGCCTTTTTTTTAATGTCAACTGAAGAATAATTGATTGTTCTCCAGACCCTTATTTTAACTCAGCATGTATCTTTCTGCTTCAAATATGTTTCTTATAAACAACATATTGTTGGGTTCTGGGTACTAACCCATTCTGCTATCCACTTTCATTTTATGGATGAGTTCCAATTTATCTTCTCAGTTGTGAAGGTAACTGTGTATTTCCTTCCATCGTATTATCTTCTGTTTATCCTTCTCTCTCTTTTTGACTTATTTTTTTCTCAAAAGTTTTTTTTTCCCTTCAGACCACTGAATGGCTTCCCTCATCTACCCTACCTTTTCATCTATCCTTCCCTTTCTCTTACCTGCTTCTCTTATCCCCTCCTTCTTCACTGTTGGGGAAGATAAATGTCTAAACCCTACTGTTTGTGTGTATACATTCCTCCTTTTGGATTCAATTCAGATGAGAGTGAGATGCAGGTACTTCCTCCTCTCCTTTTCCCCTTCACTATAAAAGTGCTCCCTTACATGCTTCTTTTATATGAGATAATTTTCCCCATTCCTTCTCTCTCTGCTCTTCCAGTACATTCTGCTTTCTCCCTCATACCTTTTTATGTCTCTACATACTTGACTCACTCCTGAACCGTCTTTGCAGAATCCTTCAACTACCCTAATAATGATAAAATTCTTAAGAGTTACATGCATTATCTTCCCATATTGGAATGTAAATAGCTTAACCCTATTGACCCAAATAAGGGTCAAAGGTATTCACAGAAGATAAAATATATAACTTGGAGTACATAAAACTTAGTGCTTTGCATACCAAAACTAATGTAATAAAATTGAAGGAAGAGGGTTAACTGGTTTAAAGCAAAGAAACAAAAAAGAAAAGATTTGCTTTCTCTGATAAAGATCTCATTTCCAAGATATATAATGAACTGATTCAAATATGAAAGAATAAGAGCCATTGTCCAACTGATACATGATTAAAAGAGATGAATATTTAATTTTCAAAAAAGAAATAAAATCTAGGAATCTTTATATGAAAAAATACATTAAAATCATTAGTAAATACACATTACAGCAACTCTGAGGTTTTACTTCACATTCAAGGGTAAGCGGGAAGGGGAAAGAGTTAGGAATATGATTCTTCTCCCCCACACACAAAAAAAAGAATTAAGAGAACAGAAGGAAGGGCAGAAGGAAACACAGACAAGCAGGACAGCTTTTAATGTTGAATTTATTACATACTTTAAAAGAAAAGCAAGCTTGACATAACAGAATTTCATAGTTTCATGCATAATGTCCTTCTGTTCTACAATATGTATGGAAATGCTCATTTTATTTGCTGTTTGTTAAATTCAGAATTTTATTTAAATGAAGTGGGGAGAAGATTTTTTAAGAGTTAGTTTAAGCAGGAAGGATCGTTGGTTTCTACAACTGGTCAACATTCCTGACTTTATTGTGCATATATACCACTGATAAAAAAATCCCTCCTCTTCTGTGCTGATTTTCTGCTAAAATAATTTTTTTTCTGATCTCTACATTGTAAAAAAAGGAAAGGGCCAAAGAGGCCAAGGAGCATACTCAGATTTGCCTTTGCTGGCAGGTTATACAGATCATTCACAATTTCTCATCTAGTTCCAGTGCAGAATGTGAATTTTTGGGGAACTGATTTCTGTCCATAAATGATCATGGATGTGGTAAGGTAGGACAATTTAAAAACGTTTAATTGATTGTAGATTCAGAAGAATCAGTTATTTAAGCTTTTCCTTAGCTGAAAATGAGATCAAATACAAAAGAGACTATTTACAGATCTCTCATTCTGTTTTCCTTCTTGGTGCTGAATGAGACAAAAGTGCAGTGAGCAGTCAGGTGAAGGTAAGGACAATTTCCCTATACCCCACTCAGTTGCCATGTGTCACTGAGCACATAGTTCCTCTGTTTCTTTTATGTTTTCCTTTTCCTGACCTTAAATGAACATATATCAGGAGATGGAATTATCTAGATACAGAATTTAAGAGTTTGAGAGATTCTGAGGTTCAAAAGAGCCAAAGTCCCACCAAAGACTGGAGGTGAGAGCTGAGTTACTGCTGATCACAAAGGAAGAACCTGCAGATTGATACAGAAGCACAATCATTGTCATGATCCCTTGGGATGGGGAGTAATTGCTAGAGACTCTAGAAAAGCACTGATACTTGGAATGTGGAAGAAAGCTATACTAAGAGAACTGCATGAGAAATCTGAAAAGGTAAAAAATGACTTAAATTAGATAACAGATTAAGTTGGATATGGTGTTATCACTAACATTATACTGAACCCACTATGGTATATGAAACAAGCCATGATCAAGATCAAATAAGACCTATGGTTGAAAGGTCCAGGGGTAAGAGGCAGTGTCTAAAGTGGAAGCAAGTTCAAAATCAGAATGCATGCCACTTATGAGTCTACAGCTCATGCAAACATGTTGAAATGGGAGAGGAAATGGATAGTTTAGGGAAAAGCTAGTGGGACGGTTTTTCTCAAAAGCTGAATGCAATTGACAGTCATGTTGGAGCCAGAATGAGTAAGGTGCTAAGTGGCAAACAGAAGAATCTAAATTTTATTTGGGTGGTGATAGGAAGCCATTGAAATGTTTCATGTTAGAAGATTATTTTGGTGGATTATGGATAATTTTCTAAAGAAAGAAAAGATTGGAAACAGAGACAAATTACGAAGTTATTGTAATAGTCTAGATGAGAAATAATGGATTATGAACTAGTATAATGGTGGTATGAGCATCAATGAGATTCTGTAGAGGTAGAATTGACAAGTCTTGACATCCTCAATGGAGGAAAAAGAGGGAAAAGTTAAAGTTGACTCTAAGGTTATAGATCCAGCTAATTCGGAGGATGCTAATATCCTCGACAAAAATATCTTCAGATGACAAAGATGATAATGATCATTTGGAGCTGAAGACAAAAACTTATTTGCTCCAAAATATAGGGACTGTGTAATGTACTATGTAGATAGATACAGGTTAAAAAATACTTGGATTCAAGTCCTGCCTCTGAGAACTTCTGACTATGTGACCCTTGACAAGTCACTCAACTTTTCAGTGTCTCCTTGCAACTCTTGAAGTTTAAATGGCAGATAGAGCATTAAATTGCACTGATAAAGGAAGTTCCTCCTGGAGCTTTCCTATACTGGTAAAACTGCATTTCTAATACCACCTCCTCTAACACCTTCCAATAGCTCAAATCTGATAATATTCTTTAAAATTTATTAGTAAAAATATTATACTTGCAATGAAGGCTCCTTCTCAGCCAGTCTCATACCAGTGACTCAAGCCAGAGGAATGGTGAGAAGACTTTTAGGCCATGAGGTAGATTTGTGGCTTGAGTGGAGGGTGTGAGGTCTAAGGTGGTTGAAGGACCTTGGGAGTTCCTTAAGCTTTTAGAGTGGCAAAGATTGTGCATAGGACAGGTCTGTCAATGTTTGATATTTTGGGGATAAATAGGGATGACAAGTGCTCATAGAAAAGAGGTTTAGAGGCATTCTCCTGTTGCTCATGATCCTGGGAAGAGAAATGGAAAGCCTAATTGGGGTGATGTAGAAGCTTTGAGGTTTTTTGGTAGAAGTTCAGTGCTAGCTCCTGGGACTCAATTGCCAGGTAAGTTCAGACCTTAGGAACAACATGAAATAGGGTTATTAGTGGAAGCAATCAAGGATATGTATAAGTGATTTGTGAATCAAGTGTTCATAAGTCAGAGGTTCCTGGTAAGGAATGGCATTTGTGGCTAGATGAAATCCTCTTCTTCAAACTTAATGTTCTTTCTATGACATGGAGGAAAAATTAATAAACCTTTATTAAGTGCCTACTATGTAACAGGGTGAGGCAGCTGGTGACTCAATGCATAGAATACTGGACATGGAGTTAGGAAGACCTGAGCTCAAATCCAATCTCAGATACTGTTGTGTGACCCTAGAAAAGTCACTTAACCTCTGATTGACTAAAAAGGATTCACTGAATGCACTGGAGAAGGAAATGGCAAACTACTACCATATCTTTGCTACAAAAGCCCCATGAAGTGGAGCCATGATGAATTGGAGGCAAATGATCAACTGAGCACCATCAGTAAATGTGAGAAGTACCATGCTAAGTGCTGGGGATACAAAAAGAGGCAAAATAGAGTACCTTACAATCTATAGGGGAGACAACATGCAAATAAATATACACAAAGCAAGCAATCTATATAATAAATAAGAAATAATTAACAGAGGGAAAGCATTGAAATTAAGAGAGCTTGAGGAGGACTTCCTGTAGAATGTGGGACTTTAGTTAAAATGAAATCAGAGAGGTCAGTCAGAAATCAAAATGGAGGAGGGAGAGCATCCCAAATATGGGGTATGGTCAGAGAAAATGCCTGGAGCTGAGAGATAAAGTGTCTTTTTCATGGTACAGCTAGGAGACCAGTGTCACTGTATTGAAGAGTCCATGTGGGGAATAAAGTATAAGAAGACTAGAAAGTTAGGGGGCTATGTTATAAAGGGTTTTGAATGCCAAACAGAGTATTTTATATTTGATCCTGGAGACAACAGCAAGTCAGTGGAGTATAGGGAGGTGAAGGGGAGGGAGGAGGGTGACTTCCTCAGACCTACACTTTAGGAAAATCACTTTAGCAACTGAATGGAGGATGGATTGATGTGGGGAGGGGCTTGCAGAGGGAAAGCTAGCAGGCTATTGTAATAACTCAAATGTGAGGTGAGAAGAACCTAAGCTAGAGCTGTAGAGCTGACCTCTAAGCCAGGAAGACCAGAGTTCAAGTCCTACTTCCTATGCATAATGCCTGTGTGACTCTAGGCAACTCGTGTAACATCCAGTGATTGAGGCAGCTCTATAAGTCTTCAAGTTTCTAAGAGCATGTTGACCTCCATGACTAGAAGAAATTTCTTCACCTAGCAGATCCCTTTACCAATGAAATTAGAGATCTAGTCCACCTTCTCTAAAAACTGCACCCAAGAATATCTTATTAAATACAACATTGATTTCTATCTTTAGACTAATTGAGCAAAAATGACTTCTTGCAGAAATAGGACAGAATCTGGGCTGTATGTACAACTGTGCAGGCAGCCTGGTCCTATTACTTTTAGGCAACCAATTCCTGTGGCCCATCTAAACCCTAGACTGCTAAATGGTTATTATTTCTGGGACTTGATTATGATACCAGATTGTAGAAAGATTCTGCTGATGGACTTGGCCAAAATTTAGTCTCAGTTCTTTGATGGAGTATAATCTAGATAGAAAAGTGTGTGTGTATGTGTGTATGCGTGTATGCATGCACACACACATGTGTACACATGGGGGAGGGGCTGAGCAGGGAAGTCAAAACATAATTGTAAAATATTCTTTATGTTGCCAGATGTGGTCCTTGTGCTTCTGGTTTTACTTAACGGGCTTTCTTTGTTACAAGGGAAGAGTCATTGGGTGGTGGTAAAGGTGGTAGGAGAAGTACATTTGAAAATTACCATACAATTGAAAAATAACTAAATCTTTAAAATGGAGTAAAGGAAGAAAAAGATCTGGTTTCTGATCACTGATTCAGCTCCCTGAAACATCCATTTCAATAACTCATTCTCACGATGGCCATTGTCAATTTCCTTTTACCTCCAAGCCCTCCTTTATCTACCTCTATCTTTCTATTCTTGCCTCAAGTCTTCAATATAATTCTCATAGGCCTTGTGTGGGCTCCCTGATTTGGGAACTCCAATTTCCTCACTATTTTTCAACCATCTCTTCTTATAAAGATGTGACAGTCACAACTGATTCTTGTCTTGCAGAATGATAGATGGGAACGGCATTTCATGAAACATTCATTCACATCTGATTTCTGCTCACACATGGCTTCACTACAGCTAGATTTACTTGCAGAAACTGGAAAGTTCATCAATAAAGCATCAGGTCTCCTGGAATAACAGGAGATTTATAGATATAAGATGTGTCCAGTCATATGGACCTTTACATATTAATATTTGATCGAACACTTGTTGCCTAATGCTAAGTCAATCAAACTAAAGGAAAACTAAAGAGAGTTCAAAAAGGAAAGCAAAAGGAAAGAGGGGGGAAAGCTGGGACTTAGAAGCAGAGAAACATCTGCCTTATAAGGCAGAAGAGATTTTAGTTATCTACTCCAACCCTACCATTTTATAAATGAGAAAACCTAGTATCCCAGAGATTAAGTGATTTATTCAAGGTCACACAGCTAGTTACTTCAGATGCAGTCCACATTTATAATATTAGTATGCACTTAAAAGTCCTCCTTTTTGCCTGCAGAATTCCTAGACATTCTTCAAATCCCAATTTAAATAACATTTCTTCTATTAAGCCTTTCCTGAGCCTTCCTGCCTACCTCCTAAATTATTAATTACCACCTTTCTCAGATTTTACTTTCTTTTACACTTTTTTTGGCATACTTATTATTTATTATTGTGTTTTATAGTTTCTCTGTTTGTCTTTTCATCCTACTAGAATATAATAACTAGCATAGTGTACTGGATGCAAGGCCAGACTTAAATTCAATAAACTAGGGCAGTGTTTCTCAATCTGTGGGTCGCAACCCCTTTGGGGGTCAAATGACCCTTTCCCAGGGGTTACAGGGGTTGCCTAAGACCATCAGAAAACACATATTTATGATGGTCTTAGGAACCAAGACACAGCTCCTTTATCTGTGTCCAAGTGGGTCTGCCCACATGCAGATAAACCCACATATGAGTATTAAAGGGTCATGACATTAGGAAGGTTGAGAACCACTGAACTAGGGAATTCCAACCTTGCTTGACATGTGTTGGCAAGTCATTTAAATTCTCAGAGTCTCAGTTTCTTTTCTGTAAAAATAAGGATAATATATCTCTAGTTCCTACCAAGTAAGGTTGTTTTGAGTTTCAAATGAAGTAAAAGGCTTCATAAGCCTTAAAAACTGCTAAATAAATGGCAACTATCAGAATTATTCATGAGTAAAGTGGCAATAACATATCTAAACATTGCATCTCCCAAGTGCTCAGCTCTGTATTCTCCAAACAGTAGGTGAATAGCAAATGCTCATTGAAAGGATAGAAGATCAATGTGGAATACCAAGAGGCACAATAATACCATGGAAAGAATGTTGGACTAGGAATAGGGAGACTTAGCTTGCATAATTGGCATATGTTAGATGTGGGAGTCTGAGAAATTGCTTTTGATAACCATGACTTGGTTCCTCTTGGAACTTGGCTTTGGAGACAGAATCTGGGTTCACATCCCTTCCCTGCCACTTGCTAACTATTGGACACTGGTAAAAAAAATCATTTAAGCTCCCTCAGCCTCAGTTTTCTCACTACATAATCAAAGGACAGGAGTAGATAGCTTCTGTGATGCCTCCCATCCATAATTCTTTACATGTGGGGTTTCAACTAGATGATTTCTAAGGTTCTTTCCCATTTAAAGATTTCATGAATAAATGAAATACACCTCTTATAAAGAAAACTCCTAGAAAAACTTAACCATAACATGGGTCTGTTTTATAAAATGTTTAACCCACAAGCTAAGAGTCCCATATAAACAATGGCAGACTTAAATTTCCCATTTTTTGCCATCATTGATTTTGATGGTGATATTGTAGCAACTTCTACCTGACATGATTTGGGGCTTCTTCAAATAGATTTTTAGGTCACCTGTTGAAGCCATTGATGCTAAGTTGTCACTCTTGTTTATCATTGTTTATAATCCATCCTCTCCTCTTTAATAATTCTTCACATAATGTCATTTGCTCTCAATATCCTTGGCTACCAAGTGTTGGAATTTGCAGACTCAAAATATGCCCCTTTATCACCAGAGAGTTTAATTTTGGGTATAGGTGCAAGAAAAGAAATGGGAGAAAACAGAATTCTGAAGGGTAAGACCATTTCTCTCTCCTTATAAAGGACTTACACCAAAAGAGTAAAAGTTTTGTGGAAGGAGAAATTATGTTTGACCACTACTTTCTTTGGTGCCTGTCTCTATGAATAGAACAGAGAAAATTCACCCAAATATGATCATGTGTTGTAGTTAGGGGGAAAGAGAGTTGGATAATACTCCAGTCCTGTTCTCACCTTCAACTGTCATTCAATACCTTTTATCTCTCTTACCTCATTTTGATCTTTTAAAGGGAACTCAATCCATCTCCCAAATGCCACACCAAAATGAACAAGCAGACAAAGCTCCTGAAGGCTCAAAGATGCAAAGAAAAAAAAACTTTCAGTACTCAAAAGGGGGACTGCATCTAATTTACCTTCCTTCCATAACAGGCTAGGTTTAAAATACTTTTTTTCCATTTTCTAACTCAGTTTAGAAAAGTTAGGAGTCCATTTTGTTTCATTTCTAGATCCTGCAGCTTGGAGATGTAGTTTCTAGTCACATGTTCATTTTTTAAAATCCCATTATCACCAATCCCATTACAAAATTTTAAAATCCCAGAATTATTTTGGTGCCTCATGGAATTTGCTTTACCTGCATATGAAGTCTAAGATCCCATACATTTCTATGATATTTTGGAGTTTATTAAGTTCCTTATATATGCTATTTCATTTTATCTTCAGAACCAAAGGAATTATTCTTCTTCCCATTTTACACATGAGGAAAGAGATTAAGCAATTTGTTCAAAATCACATATCTATTGAGAGGTAATGGCTAGAACTGTACTGGGGCTTTTGACTTAATCTGGGACGTTTTCTACTAAACCATTTTGCTTTTCACTATATACATGATGTCACAAAAGTTTTGTTGCAGTTTTAACGTTTAATTAACTCTACAAGGAGAAGGAAATGGTTTTGCTCTTTAGAAATCTGCTTTGTTTCATTTTTTCTAGTACCTGTACCTAAAATTCACGTATTTATTAAAATAAGTTTTAGTATTTCCAATTTTTGTTACAGTACTTTGTGGCTGACAGTAGAGGGGTGGAGCCAAGATGGCTGCATAGAAAAAACAAGGTTCCTCAGTTCCCACATAGCCACCTCAAATATGCATAAAATATGACTCTAAACAAATTTTACTTTTCCCAAACTCACAAAAATACAGAAAAACACATCTCCCCCTGAAGGCAGGTTGACAGGAAAGGCTCATTGCAGCAAACCAGCCTAGCATGAAACCAGACAAGCCTGAAGCCAACCCAGCTTGAAACCATGGCTTGGCCCCCAGGGGCATCCATGACTACCTGCAGATGGAGCCTTCAGGAGAGTGGATCAGCAGCAGCTGTGGCAGTTTCAGCCATAAGAAACAAGGACAAAGTGAAAGGTCAGTTGAACTTAGCTAAATATAGGGGAGAAAAGAAGTCTGGCCAAACTGCCTCAAGGGCAAGGAAGCAGCAGAAGTGGCAGCCCTGCAGCTGCCTCCAAGTGGCTTCTTCAGAGCTCCCCACCTGCAGACTGCAGGGGGGACCAGTGAAGCTAAGTGCTCTTGTGTTGAGCAACCTGGATGCAGATCATGGTCTTGGGTGGTGGTCCTGGGGTGCATTTTCAGTGAGCCAAAGCTGGTGGGGGCTGCAGCAGCCTCCTGATGACTCTGGCAGCTGTGAAAACCCCAGAAATTTGGTACAGAGCTTTCCCCACTGGAAGCAGAGTTCCACAGAGCTAAAAAATCAAGTAATTGACAGGCCAACATGAGCAGGCAAAGGAAGCAAAGTAAGAACAGCAACTGAACTTTAAATTCCTTTTTTGGGAACAAAAGAGATCAAAGCATGGAATGGGAGGAAGAAAACTCTGTGAGAACTCCTGCACCAAAAGCTTCCAAGAAACATGAAGACTGCCTACAAGCCATAGATCAGCTTAAGAAGGATTTTGAAAACCAAATGAGAGAAGTGGAGCAAAAATTGGGAAGAGAAATGAGAATGATGCAAGAAAATCATGAAAAGAGAGTCAACAACCTGACTGAAGAAAACAACATATTAAAAAATAGATTAACTCAAATGGCAAAAGAGGCCCAAAAAGCCAATGAGGAAAAGTATCCCTTAAGAAGCCAAAATTGCCAGATGGAAAAAGAATCTCAAAAGCATTCTAAAGAGAATAATTCCTTCAGAATTTGAGTGGAACAAATGGAAGTAAATGACTTTATGAGAAACCAATTACTATTAAACAGATCCTAACAAATGAAAAAATAGAAGGCAATGTGAAATATCTCCTTGAAAAAACCACTGACCTGGAAAATAGATCCAGGAGAGACAATTTAAAAATTATTGGACTACCTGAAAGCCATGATCAAAAAAAGAACTTAGAAAGCATCCTTCAAGAAATTCTCAAGGAAAATTGCCCTGATATTTTAGAACCAGAGGGCAAAATAGAACT
>CM053601.1:125772240-125787946 GCA_028646575.1 Pseudocheirus occidentalis | reverse complement strand
CAATGAGGAGAAGAATGCCTTAAAAAGCTGAATTTGCCAGATGGAAAAAGAATTTCAAAAGCTCACTGAAGAGAATAATTGCTTCAGAATTAGATTGGAGCAAATGAGAGCTAAAGACTTTATGAGAAATCAAGATACCATTAAACGGATCCAAACAAATGAAAAAATAGAAGGCAATGTGAAATATCTCATTGGAAAAACTGCTGACCTGGAAAATAGATCCAGGAGAGACAATTTAAAAATTATTGGACTTCATGAAAGCCATGATCAAAAAAAGAACCTAGAAATCATCCTTCAAGAAATTCTCAAGGAAAACTGCCCTGATATTTTAGAACTAGAGGGCAAAATAGAAAATGAAAGAATTCACTGATCACCTCTTGAAAAGGATCTGAAAAAGAAAATTCCTAGGGATATTATAGCCAGATTCAAAATATTACAAGCAGCAAAGAAGAAAACAATTTTAATATTGTATAAAAACAATCAGGATAACATAGGATCTAGCAGCTTCTACATTAAGGGATTTAATGGCTTGGAACATGATATTCTGGAGGTCAAAGGACACACGAGTAAAACCAAGAATCACCTACCCAGCAAAACTGAGTATATTGTTTCAGGGGAAAATATGGTCATTCAATGAGGTGGAAGCCTTTCAAACATTCTTAATGAAAAACCAGAACTGAATAGAAAATTTGACATTCAAATACAAGAAGCAAGAGAAGCACGAGAAGGTAAACAGAGAAATGAAATCATAAGGAGCTTATCAAAGTTGAAGTATTTACATGCCTACATGGAAAAATGATCATTTTAACTTATAAAACTTATCACAGTATGAGGATAATTGAAGGGAATATAAATGTGCATACACATATATATTTATGTATGTATACATAGATATGTCTATAAAGGAGGGTATATGTGCATATAAATATATATGAGTATATGTATATATGTGTACATGTATTCACAGATATCGGGCACAGGATCAATTGAATAGGAAGGGATGATATTTAAAAGGTGAAATTGAGAGGTGAGAGGGGAATTCAATGTGAGGAGATGGGGAGAGCAAGAATGGGGTAAATTATCTCATATAGAAGAGGCAAAGGATAACTTACAATAGAGGGGAAGAACAGGAAGGCAAAAGGGAATGGGTCAGCCTTACTTTCATTGAACTTGGCTTAGGGAGGGAATGGCATACACACTAAATTGGGTATCTTGCCCTACAGGAGAGTAGGGGGGAAGGGGATAAGAAGGGGGATGATGGCAGGGAGGGCAGGTTTGGGGGAGGGTAGTTAGAAGCACATGCTTTTGTAAAGGGACAGGGTCAAAGTAGAGAATAAAACAAGTGAGGGGTGGGGTAGGATGGAGGGATGGAGAGTCAGTCTTTCACAATATATCCACTATGGAAATGTTCTGTGTAAGTATACATATACAACCTATATTGAATTGCTCATCTTCCTAGTCAGGGAGGGTGACATGGGAGAAAGGGAAAGAATCTGGAGCTCAAAGTTTTAAGATCAAATGTTTAAAAAAATACACACACACATACACACATATACACATATATATATATACATGTGTACATATATATACACATATATATATATATATATACACACACATATAATTTTATATGCAACTGGGAAATAAGCTATAAAGGCACTGGGGTATGGAAAGCCATCCTGCCCTACCAGAAGTCAGAGGGGGATAGGGGAGGATATAGGAGAGAGCAGATAGGGGGAGGGAGTATACAGTGGGATCACTGTTTTGGGGCGGTAGGTAGGAGAAAGACGCGAAGAAAATTTGTAACTTAAAATCTTATGGAAACGAATGATGTCAACTAAAAATAAACTTTAAATTTAATTTAAAAAAGAAAATGTTTGCAAACTTTGAAATGCTGTAGCTATATAAGCTATTATTTTTATCCCCTTTGAAATCCTAGAGCTTTGACTATTATTGATTAGATAGAACCTCTCATTTTGACTTGGTTTACTAGTTATAGTTATATATATTGATTTTCATCTTCAACCGGAATTATAGAAAAAGTACATAGTACATTGAAGAAAAATGTCATAATGAAATGAATGGTCATAGTAGTAGAGATGAGAGAAGGGAGAAGAGAGGTATTTCTAGGAACTGGGCAGTTGTTCAAGTTCGAGTAGAATGACTTGAGCGTGTTGTAAAATAACCATCTGTCTCAGGCCAATTTCCTTATCTAGATGACTTTTTACAGTTTAAAAAACAATGAATTTTAAAACTCAATTCACTTCAATACTGTTTATTGAGCACTTATTGCCTGCCCTGTAAAAGAAGTATGTGATGTTTCCTGTCTTTTGCTTTACTTATTTATTTTCCTGTCTTTTATTTTATTTACTTGAAGAAAAGAAGGATATGACAGTTATTCTTGAATACTTTTCATTTTCCAATTAATCTGCTTGACCTCAGAGAACTGAATAAGGATGAATGGGTGGAAGTTTCAAGAACATAGATTTCAAAACAATGTGAAGAAGTTATTCCTAATAATAAACATATTTGATACTGGTAATTAGAATAGGCAATTATGAGACAAAACTATAGCTCTCAGTAGACAATATGATGGTACACTTAGGGAATCCTAGTGAATCAACAACAACAAAAAACTAGTTGAAACAATTAACTTTAGCAAAGCTGCAGGATATAAAAGTAAATCCACATAAATCAGCATTTCTATATGTTACCAACAAAATGCAGTAGAAAGAGACATAAAAATAAAGTCCATTTAAAATAACTACAGACAATACACAGACAATTCTATATTTACACAAATTTACATTACCCAATTTCAACTCCTTGGGCAGGGGTAGGTGTAGAATATGGGAGTGGGTTGGGACGGCAGGATCCAGTGCCAGTTTAGGCAGCTCCTGACAGGCAGAGTCAGGCAGCAGCAATGGTAAAGCCCCTCATCAGGGGTCCCCTGCTCCACGTACTGAAGGAGAGTGAGGTCTACAGAACAGTCCACTTACATTAAGTGACAATTGGCTATAAAAGGGGAGTCTTGCTGCCCAGTAACTGTATGAATATACTTACAAAACTCTTTTCATACAGATAAAGTTAGATTGAAGAAACTGGAGAAATATTAATTGCTCCTAGGTAGGCTGAGCCAAAATAACAAAAATTACAATTCTTCTTAAATTCATTTACACATTTAGTGCCATACCAATCAAACAACCAAAAATTAGTTTATTTGTTGTTTTTCAAAGTCCCATTCTTCATGACTCCATTTGGAATTTTCTTGGCAAGAACACTGGAATGGTTTGCCATTTCTTTCTCCAGCCCATTCTACAAACGAGGAACAAAGGTAAGCAGGGTTAAATGACTTGCCCAGGGTCACATTGTAAGCAAGTAGGTGTCTAAGGCCAGAACGGAACTCAGGAAGACAAGTCTTCCTGACTCCAGGGCTGGCACTCTATCCACTGTGCCACCTAGCGGTCCCCAGGCCTACACTATCAGATCTCAAACTGTATTGTAAAGTTTTAATCATCAAAACAATCTGGACCTGGCTAAGGAGAGTGGTGAATCAGTAGAATGGAGTAAGTGCACAGTACATAGTAGTAAATGACCACAGTAATCTAGTGTTTGATAAACCCTTTGGGACAGAAATTTCTGGGAAAACTGGAAAGCAGTTTGACAGAAACTAGGTATATATAGATCAACATGTCACATTATATACCAAGATAAGGTCTAAATGGGTACATAATTCAGATTTAAAGGTGATATCATAAACATATTAGGAGAGCATGAAAAATGTCACCCATTAGATCTATGAATAAGGGAAGCATTTGTGACCAACCAAGAAATAGAGGATATGGGATGTAAAATGCATAATTCTGATTACATTAAATTAAAAAAGTTTTATATAAACAAAACCAGTACAGCCAAGATTAGAAGAAAAACAGGGAGAAAAATTATAGCAAGTTTCTCTGATAAAGGCATTATTTCTTAAACATGTAGAGAACTGAGTCAAATTTATAAAACTATGTGTCATTCCCCAACTGATAAATGGTCAAACATATGAACAGGGAGTTTTCAGAAGAAGAAATCAGAGCTATTTATAGTCATATAAAAAATTCTCTAATCACTATTGATTAGAGAAACACAAATTAAAACACCTCTGAGATATCACTTCACACCTATCAGATTGGCTAATATGACAAATGGAAAATGACAAATATTAGAGGGGGTGTGGAAAAATTGGGGCACTGATGCACTGTTGGTGGAGTTGTGACCTGATCTAACCATTCTGGAGATGAAACTATGCCAAAAGAGCTATAAAACTTTCATACCTTTTGACCCAGCAATACCTCTACTAGGTCTCTGTCCCAAAGAGATTAAAAGAATATAAAGTTGGGGGGTGTTGGAGAATGAGCAGGTAGTGCAGTGTCAGAAACAGCATGTATTTAATTCTTTCTGAATTGAAATAAGTTGAATTAAAGAATATATAGGACTGATGTTCAATATAGATATCAAAGGAAACATCCTCTATTTGATGTGTCTTGAGTTTATCACTTTCTCCTGCAAGGCAGAGCTTCTGACTTTTATCCTTGTAGTTCCTCAGACTCATGATCTTGTAATTTACTTACTACAAGCTAACTCGAAGGCGTCTTGAGTTTTCTATGGATGTTTCTATCATTTCTTTCCTTGATTTTTCCATAGTTACCAAACTCTTTGAAATTCTTATGTCTAGTTTTTCTTCTCAACACCAGGCATCCTTCATACACTGGCTCTCAGGGTTTTCTTCAAGCACCATTTTCATTGGACTCCTGTACTAATGACTTACAGTGATTGCCTATCGATTATTGTACCAAAACTATAGCATGTTATATAGTGAGGAGGGAGCACAGTGTAGTGGGACAAACACTAGCTCAGAGGCTAGAATACCAGTCTGGCTCAAATCCAAATCCAGTTCCATTTCCTTGCCTTTTGTCTGATCTTGGGCAAATCACCTTTTTCTAGTCCTCAGATTTCTCATTTATGAAAAGATGGGGTTTTCCAGGATAACCTCTTAAGTTCTTTTGGTTCTATCACCAATATCATCATCCAATAATACTAAGATTTTCCACATACTTTACATCTCATTTGATTCTCACAGTAACTCTATGAGGAAAAACCCCCACAAATATTATTATTCACATTTTATAGATGAAAGAGACTATAATGGTGTAGCAGAGAGAGAACTGGTCTCAAACAAAGGCAGACTTGGGTTCAAATCCTGTCTCTTCCACAAACTGGGAAATAAGCCTGGGCAAATTTCTTAGCCTCCTCATAGTCTATGCAAATATCAAGAATGTAAACTTTAGAGACACCAATCTGTATTCATAGAGGGAGTTTCCTAATCTGGCAGTTCCCTATACCAATGAGGTGAAAATCATTATTCTCACTTTACAAAGGGGAAAACAGAGGGTTACAGTGATTAAATGATTTGTCCGAGGTCACATCACTAGTAAATATCCCAGAAAGTATTTGAACCCATGTTTCTTCTAAATCTACTCAGTCCAGAAGACACTGCTTTAAATTGTTTTTCCTTCCCTAAAATCCTAGAATTCTTAGGATTTGTGGTTATTTCACTAGTTTAATTTTTAAAATATTTTACTCCACAGACTTTCTTGTTGAGGCAAAATAATTTGGTTGAGAAGTTTCCTTCTATCTGAGATGTCCTGCTCTTCCCCTCCATTCATTTTTGCCTTAAAACATGTCTCTTCTAAAGAACACTCCTATAATGGATCTTCTCTGGTTTTAAAATTTTCTCTATTGTATGCCTAGGGCATCTGTACTCAATTTGTAAATTACTTTGCACTTTTTCATCTAAAAACATGCTTCATTTATTTCATGTGTGTGTTCTGTCTTCCCCACAACACTGGAGGTTCCTTGAAGTTTGGGAGGAAGCTGTCTATTGTTTTGGGTTCCTCCTTGTAGTATTTAAGAGATTAGCTATCCTCTAGGCATTCAAAAAATGTCACTGAGTGACTTATATTTATAAAATAATAATAGCTGTCATATAGTAGCTATCTTGTTGATTTTCATAACAATGCTTTGACCAATAACCGTTCTAGATAGACTATGTATTTATACCATCAAGTTATAGGATATACTATTTGTGCCCCATTGCTCAGGGATTGCCAAAGTCTGAGTTTCTCTGACTAAGCCATTGTTTCTCTTTTTAGCTTTTCCCCTCACTTGAAGTTATTCAGGAAAATCTCCAAAATGAAGCCTAGATGTAGTTTGCATCTAGGTTCTCACAAATGCGTTCCCCTACTCCTGTGATTAGGCACTTAATGTACAATTTGGGTATTGGTTATGGGAGAGACTTTATTTCACCAACTTAAATAGGAGATTAATAAATTCTTGATGACTGATTTACAATTCACAAAACAAAAACAAAACAAACAAAAGTATCCTTAAAACTCAAAGGACTGACAGTCATTCATGAACAAATAGAGAAACACATTACTTAATGACCCATTAAATTGCCCCTAGATGAATAAGATGCTTTTTAGGTGGTTGAACAGTTACTCCCCATTCTCATAAGAACTTCCCTGTCTATCTGAGGAAACTCACAATATCTAGCTCTGTAGTCCATTGCCCTCCCTCCCCCCCATCATATGTTTCTATTGTTCTAGCTGTGGGAGAGGGGAGATGTTGCAGTGGTAGTAGATATGAATTCTGAGTAAGCAGAAATATTTGAATTATTGTGGAAAATTGGAAGACCATACAAATTTGGGGAAAATTTTCACAAAAGGAAAGAGAAGGAAGTCTGAAAACTATAGGATGATTAGCTTGACTTCAATTACAGGAAAATTCATCCAAAAGCAATTAAAGAGATGATTATGGGACATTGAAAGAGGGAAGCAGTGATTACAAAGAGCCAGCTTGGCTTCTTTAATAACACATCGTGCCAAACTATCTTCATTTTCTTTTTTGACAGAATTACTAAGCTAGTAGATGAGAAGAATACTGGTAAATATTGTTTTATCTAGATTTTAGCAAAAAATTTGGGAAAAAAAGTTCACATAATATGCCTGTAGGAAAGATGGAAATACATGGACTAGATGAGAAGACAATCAGCTAGATTTAAACCTGGTAGGATGAACAGTCTCAAAGAGTAGTTAAATGTCGGCATGGGAGGAGACTGCTAGTTTAGTACTCCAGGTTATCAAACAATTTTTATCAATTGCTTGAATACAGGCATAGTTCAGATTGAAGAGGACATGGATAAGAATCATTCTTAACTTATGGGCTCTGATTATAGTTTACTGACCTCTGGTCTAGAATACTAAGTTGAATCCAAAAAGAAGAAATTCAGTAAGAATAAATATAAAGTCTTATTCTTGGGTTCAAAAAAGCAACTTTGCAATTATAGGATGGAGGAGGCATGGATAGAAAGTTTGTCTAAAAAATAATCTGAGGCTTTTAGTGAATTGTAAGCTCAATATGACTCAGAAGTATAATGAGGAAGCCAGACAAAGTAATGCAGTCTTGGGTCATATTAAGAGAAACTTAACTTTTAGGAATAGAGAGGTGATAGTCTCACTGTATTCAGGCCTCTTCTGACCTCATTTCTATAGTCCTGTGTTCAACCCTGGTTACCAAAGTTAAACAATGACATTGAAAAGCTGAAGACTGTCCAGAGAAGGGTAACCAAAATTGTGGAAGGCTTTGAGTTTATGTCAAATGAATTTCAGTTTAAGGAACTGGCATGTTTAGCTTGGAGAAGAGAAGACTAAAAGGGAATATGACAGTTTTATTCAAGGGCTTTCAAATGGGGAATAGGCTAGAATTATGACATCTATACCAAGTATAGAAGGTGTAAAAAGGCATATACATTTTTGATATCTGGAAAAACTTCCTAACACATAGAGCTGTGCAGAAGTAGAATGGCTTACTATAGAAGGTGGTGTCTTCCTCCTCTATGTAGGTCTTAAAGCAGAGGCTATGTGACCGTGTGTTGATACAGTAGGGATTTTTTTATGTATGGATTGACTGGACCACTGTAATGGTAATGTAATTTGAATTTGAAGATCCCTTTGTATTGGCAAAGGTAACAGGTACTTAGCACTTAGTAATTAGTCAAGCCTTTGTTAAAGAAACAGAAGGTATGAACTCCTGTCACTGATATAATAGGAAGGGGCTGAAGAGGGAGGGGCAATACTGTATATAAGGAAAAGCCCCAGAAAGGGAGAGTCAGATCTCCTTGGAAAAATATTGGTGGAGGCAGAAGCAGCTCTGCTGAGGAGGCTGAAGAGGAAGGACCCAGGCTGGAGAGAATGATTTTGATTTAGGGAACCTGGGTGAAGTGAGAGAGGGAGAGACAGATCTTCTTGGAGCAAGCTCCATGGAGGTAGAAGCTGCTGCCACTGGGGAGGCTGACAAGAAAAGCCACCGCTGCCCCCCCATATTTGAAAATATGGATGGAGTGATTTTTGATTTTGGGAACCAGCTGAAACTTCTGCTGAGTCTGAGGACCAGCTGAAGCTGCTAAGGATTTCTGAGAGCCAGTCAGAGCTGAGGGCCAGCCAGAGCTGCTGAGGCTGTTGAGGATTCTGAGGGCCAGTGGGAATTGAGGGCCAGCCAGAGCTGCTGAGGATTTCCTTGGCCCAGATGGAGCTGCCAAAGACTGAGGAAGCATGACTGTGATGCTGGCACTTTTTATAAACCTGTTTGTGGCTTTGTTAAGCATTGTCATCTGAGGAATAGAGACTATGAAGGATTTGAGATAGACTGGGCACTATGAGCTCCAATGTGGAGCATGAACTGAACAGAGTGCTGGACAAAGACCTATGAGCTGTCTACCTTTAAACACAGGTGACAATTTGGTGATTCCAGGTAGGATCTGGGAACATGGAAGGGGATTCAAGGAATCTGAGAACCCACCCAAATTAAGCTGAAAGAAATCTTTACTTGGATACTGTGTACTGATTGAAAAATTATAAATTTACCAGTGACGTAGGGGTAGATGGTCTGTGTATTTTCTGATGATTGAATAGTGAATGATGAAGGATGCTTGAATGACTGAGTTGATTGAATGATTCTTTGACTAAATGATTGTACTTAGTGATTGATGACTGAATAAGTGACTGATTGAGTTAACTTAGTGTGCCCAATGAGTGGAGAACTTTGACTATTGTACCTAGTGTTCCTTGAGGAGGCAAACCTCCTTAAGGATGATTGAATGATTGAGTTACTAAATGATTGTTCTTTGTTGAAAACTTTGTGACCACTGTGGTGGAAACTATGTGGTCATTTTCTGTGATAAGTTGTTGTAAATGCTGTATTTTGATGATCTGGAAAAAGTTGTAACATTGTAAATGCTGTACCTTGATTTACTGTGAATATTTTGCTTTGATTTGTTATGGAATAGAGTGTCCACTATACTGTGTAATCAGAAACTTAAAAGCTGTTCAGAGCAGCATTCTTCTGAAAAGCTGCTTGTGCTTGGCTTTGCAACCACCAATTCTTTTTTTTTTATAACTTGATTATCTCTGAGGTCTCATATACTTTAGGTCTAGAATCTTATTTGTGAGAGAATAAAAACGGGTGAAATCATTGGAGCTCATGGTAATGAATACAAGTAGTGAACTAAAAAAGGAGGAAAGAAAGATGGCTGGACTTACAAAATACAATGTGACTATTCCACATCTTAGAGGTGGTATAATTCTAAGCAATAATGAAATCTAAGATATGGTTATATTGACAAAAATAATTCTTTTCCCTTTTTTGAGGTGAGGTAAAGGAAGTTTTGAATTTGGGAAATTGTACAGTCAATTTAACAGAGGGATCATCAACATAGCTATTAAATCCTTGAGTGTGATGATAGGTAAAGACATAGATAGAAACGATGTTAGCCAGGTAAACTAAGAAAGTTGGAAGAATGACCTGAAATTTGGAAGTTGATAGAAAAAAGGATAGGGGTGTGTGGTATAAATGGACAGAATAAGTTTCAAAGGAGGAAGGATCATTGAGGGATGGTTTTGAAGCTGCAATAGAAAGCAGAGTATACCCATCCCTCCTCCTGACCCTTTGAGATGGAAGAGGAAGGGCCTTCCATGATGAGAGTTGCAAAGGATGTTGGTGTCCTCAGGGACAAAGAATTAGTCTTTGGATGAAGCAAGGAGAATAAAGTTGGTTAAAGTGTTAGAGGATTGTTTTACTTTTGGAAAGCTGACTGCATGTTCCAAAAGGCACAGAGGAATGGGCTAGTATAAAATGGCAGCTCCGGCCAAAAAAGGAAAGAAAGAGGGTAAATAATTAATTGAATCACATCATAGGATGATAGATTTAGAGCTGAATCCATTGCATTTAACCCCTTAATTTATAGCTAAGGAAACTGGAGCACAGAGAAATTGTGGCTTACTCAGTGTCACAAATCTTAGAAGCAACTGGCTTCTGGTCTTCCTAACTTATGCCATACTCTGGCCATCAGTAATCAACATTGTTTTTCCTTATAGAAAAAGCCCATCATTTCATTTGTCTCCAGGGAATTGATATTCCAGTTTCCCTTAAGACTCCTACTTCTCCCATCATAGCAGAAAAAGGGAATTGTTCTGTTCAGATTGTGTGGTGAAACATAAGTTCTAAGGCCAGGTGCCTTCTTACATCTCTTTGTCTCCAGGCTTAGCAGGGCAGACTACAGAATGCTGGTTTCTCAAGGCCAGGGAAATGTTATTTCTTTGATGTACCCCTCAATGAGAAGAGCGGCTCTAGTAGCCTAGGAACCAACACTAGACCAGCAGTGTGTTTCATAAGGACAAAAGTTATGTCATTGTTCTGAGAAATGAAACTACCCCCTCCAATGCAAGTCCATACCTTCCCTGGAATTTATAGTTTTAGAGATTAGAGCATTGAGAGGCTGAGTTGCCTGGGACCACACATGTAGGATATGTCACAGGTAGGGCTTGAATGATGATTTCCCTGACTTCAAAGCCATGGAGGGAATATTTGCCTAAATCAAATGAATATGATTATCCCCACGTGATAAGGTTCAGAATTTAAGGGATTTGTACTACTCTTGACTTTGAAGTTTAATATGCTCTCATTGTTTTTCAGTTGTGTCCAACTCCTCATGACCCTATTTCGAATTTTGTTGGCAAAGATACTGAAATTATTTGCCATTTCCTTCTTCAGCTCATTTTTACAGATGAAGAAACTGAGGCAAACAGGGTTAAGTGACTTACTCCGCTAGTAAAAGTCTGAGGTTGGATTTGAACTCAGGTCTTTCTGACTCCAGACCTGGTCCTTTCATCCACTGTGCTACCTAGCTGCTTCTAATATGTTTTTACCACCACACATTTCATGGCAAGAGGAAAGAAGAAAATAATTAAAGAGTGCATTTTGTCTAGTTTTTAAAAGTCCAGAGTTTGCCATTATTGGTTCATTTCCATAACCTTTTAGTTGATGGAATCTTAGTCAACATGGGTAAATTGCTTGCCTTGAAGTTCAGGATACCTAGGTTAAAGTCTTGCTTCAAACACTTACCAGCTGTATTGCATGGGCCATTCATTTAAACTCTCAGAGCTCATAGGCTCCTTCCTTAAGAGAGGACTTCAGAGGCCCTTTAGACCAACTCTCTCATTTTACAGATGAGGAGACCAAAGATCTTAGAAGTTGTGACCTACTACCCACAGTCACAAAGTTCATGTGTCAGAAAGGACTTGAGTCCTGTTTCCAAGGCCAGGACTTTATCTTCCATGCCACTATGCTCCACTTTCCTAATTTGTAAAGTCAGGATGATAAATGTAATAACAGTGCTTACCTTACTGGTTTCTGGTGTGGAAAATACTTTGTAGAACTTAAGACCCTTTAGCAATGTGGATTGTTATTTATTTATTTTTTATGAAAGACTAAACTTTCCCTTTAGATCTTGGCTTTTAGTTCTCTTTTTTCCTATAAACAAGAAATAGTTCCACCCATTAAAAAGGTGTTTGTAATGAAATGCTCATGACTCAAATATTTATTTCAAATTGAATGTTAAGTGTTGTTGTTACATATTTCAGTTCATTGGGTTAAACTCAAAGATGTTGAGAAATAATTCTAAAAAACGATAACAATTTCAAAAACCCATAAAAGGGCAAAATGCAGAACCTGAAGCCAAACATTCTAGAACTGGAAACTAACAAATATATTAGAACACCCACAGAGAAACCTGCTTCTAGTTTAGAATAAATCTTTTTTCACCCTCAAAAAGATTGCTGCTTTGAATAGGAGAGAACTTGCCAAAATTCAGAGGAAGTTAAGCAATTTCATTGTGTAATTAAAAATAAATTAGTCATTGCTATGATTAATGGGATTTCTGGGCTATAGAGAAATCTAGAGAAATTAATAAAATTCATTTTAAAGCTAAAAGCTCTTTGCCCCATTTAAAATTAGAGCTCCCTAATTCAAAGAAAACATGAGGTAATGTTAGAATTCTTTTGATATCCTTCTTCAGACTACACTAGTTTGTAAATAAATATATTTTGAATTCCTTTTACACCATTATGAAAATGAGGGTAGCTCTTGCAGTATATAGTTAACTAGAGCAGACTTAAACACTGCATTGTTGTATAATAGATTTAGATTTTGAAGGTACCTGAAAGGTCATCTACTTCAGTGTTCTCATTTTACAGATGAAGAAACTGAGTCTCAGAAAGACAGAAATTTATTTGCCCAGGGTCATGTATTTAACAGTAAATAGCAAAACCCAGATCCAAACTTAATCCTCTGACTCCAAATTCAGAACTATTGTCTGGTAAAAAGAATAAAATAGGACCACATGCAGGGAGTTTGCATTATGATGGCCCCCAGAAATAGTTATGGGGCATATAAAATGTAGGGAAACAGAGGGAGCAATTTCCATCTTAGGCCTGGGAATTCTAAAAGGGGAGCTGCCCCCAAAGTCCATGGTGAGTTTATACCTCTGAGATTGAATGACCTAAACTAGACTGCTTTAATCCCGAAAATAACAATTTCCTCCTTACAAAAATATGTGTTTTATGACATCTTTCTCAAAATGTACTTTACAGGCAAGAGAAAAAGAAAAAGAAAACTTAAAAGGGTGAAAATTTGATTTTAATTTGGGAAAACAGCTGAAAGCTATCACATGTCTGATGTTTGCCTGAATTCAACAGATTTTTAAAAGACCTCCTCCCATGAACTTCCCTGTTTTCCAATAAAACAGTTTTCTTCACTGTAATGACAGAGGTTCTTTCTTATTGAAACAGTATTGGGCAGGCTAACTAGGCACAGAAGCACCCACACAGTCATACCTAGGGATTTATTGGTGGGTCTGGGGGAGAGAAGAATTGTAGTCGAGGGGATCACTTCAATGAGCACCACCTGTCCTATAGTTACTCCTGCCTGTGTTGACCCTCTGCTTGGATTTATCTTGGTATAAAAAACATGACTTGAGGAGGCTAGGTGGTGCAGTGAATAGAGCACCGGCCCTGGAGTCAGGAGGACCTGAGTTCAAATATGACCTCAGACACTTAATACTTACTAGCCATGTGACTTTGGGCAAGTCACTTAACCCCAACTGTCCTGACTTACCCCCTCCAAAGAGAAAAAGAAAACAAAGAAAGAAAAAAATATGTTTTGCCCTCTGAAACAGTTCAGATCCTGTCTGCAGAAGGCATAGGATGCTGAAATGGACTGTTTCCACAGGCAGAACCCTCGGAGAAGTCCTGAAAAAGGCCCTATGGTCTACGGTGGAATGAGGTCAAGAAAATGTATCCCTTCTGTGAAGAAGCAAGGTCTCTGAAGGATCTGCTTTCCATGGATGCAAAGTAATGTGGGTAGGGAGGCAGAATCTATACTGCCCTTCCCTCCCACTCCCCCACACTACTCATCCATCTGTCTACAACACAAGAAGACCTGCATTTTTTATTCTGCTCAGTCCAGTCACCTTGCCAGGAGGCAGATATTCCCTTTAGAATGTCCTGTCCTTTTCTGTTTCTTATCCCAAAATTGACCCACTGGAGTCCTGGATTTTTTTTTCTCCCATCACAGATAGTGAATCACCATGAGGATGAAGTATGCCTTGGGGGTGCCATCACCATGAGGAAAGTTCCAGTTTCCTTGCCCTGGTTCTGGTCCCAACTATCAGGGATGCTTTCATAATCCTGACCTGATCTCTAACAGTGTTTGGAGAAAGACATTGACCAGATCCTTCTGTAAGAAGCTAAGCCATGCTTTTTTTGAACTGACTCGCATATGGGAAAGGAAAGCTTCTGGGCTGGATTGCCAGAGTTCTTTTCATTCTCTTCTCACATTCCCCAGTTCCCAGCCTTGATGCTCCAATATCCATTCTTTTGTTATAAATCACTCGTACAGTGAGGCTTCCTGACGACTTTGAATTCCTTCTTTATTGCTAAGCTGGGCTGGCACAAGCAAAATTGTAAAATCTATTAAGTTTGTTCTCTGTTACACTCTCTCTTCCTTCCCAGTCACCCAACTCTATTCTAGCTATCTGTGGCCACCTACTGTGCAGCCTTTAGCAGGCAAACCTCCATGCCCCAGGGACTGACCATTCAAAACTTACTGTCTTAGGTTCCATTTGCATGAGGGTCTGCTCTGAACTAGCCAACTGAATAAGCTAATGTGGGCTAAGGTTTCAGTGACTGTTATTGTCTTTCTTTTTTTCCACCCCCCCCAAAGCTCCCTCCCTTACCCTCCCATTCCCCTAAACCTAAACACGCTTTATGCCATTTTAACCTATTCTCTGACACTCCTTTCTAAAGATTCCTCCTTTATCCTCTCCCACCTCTCTCTGCATCCCTTAGAGGTTTATTTCTTTCTTAGATTTAGAAGACTTTTATAATCTCCTAAATGGATATATATTTTCCCCTCTTAAGCCCATTCCTGATGAAAATTTCCAAAACAGCTCCCCTCCCCCATCTAATTCTTCTTTATTGGTCCTTTCTTTTGCACTTCATTTGTATAAAATAATTACTCTTTCAGTTATTTTTAAAGTGTTACTTTTAAAAATCATATCATACTCAGATGTAGCCCAATCTTGCTTATAAGCTACCTAATTATTAATAACAATCTTAGAAACAGGTTTTACATTTTCCGTACATAATAGGTAAACATTCTATCCTTATTTAGTCCCTTGTAATTGGTAATTGGCATGTACCTTACATTTCTCTTGTCTTTAGTATGTGAAATCTTCTATTGAGTTGTTTTTATTTTTTCCTTAAGGTTCCTGAAAGTCTCACAGTTGATCAAATGTCCATTTTTTTCCATTCAAAATTATACTTAGCTTTGTTGTTATTTTTTGATATTTTCAACCAGAGGCCCAGTTCTTTTGCTCTTTGATATGTAGTGTTCTAATACCTTCAATCTTTTAGCATAGCCAATGCTAGGTCTTGTGTGATTCTAATTGTGGTACTATCACATGTAAATTTTTTAAAAATATGAATTAATTTTCTTGTTTGTATCATTCATTTCCATGAGATTTTGAGTTACAAATTTACTTCCCATCCTTCCTCTACCTAATACCTCAAAACAGCCCTATCCTACTATATAACCCCTCCCCCAATCTTCTCTCTCCTATGTCCCCTCCTTGCCCCTCTGACTTTCTGGTAGGCAGTAGGGCAGGATGGATCTCCTTACCACAGTGCTTGTATATCTTAATTCCCAGTTGGATGTAGTTAATAATGATAATAGTAATAATTATTATAATATATGTGTATATATATAT
>CM053601.1:125745952-125771740 GCA_028646575.1 Pseudocheirus occidentalis | reverse complement strand
GAATTTGAACTCAGGTCCTCCTGACTCCAGGGCTGGTGCTCTATTCACTGTGCCACCTAGCCCCCCCCCGCTCCTCATTTCTTATAGCACAATAGTATTCCATTACATGCATATACCACAACTTGTTCAGCCATTCCCCAATTGATGGGCATCCCTTTGTTTTCCAATTTTTGCCACCACAAAAAGAGCTGCTATAAATATTTTTGTACATATGGGTCCTCTTCCCACTTCTCCGATCTCTTTGGGATATAACCCTAGAAGTGGTGTTGCTGGGTCAAAGGGTATGCACTTATTTATAGCCCTTTGGGCATAGTTCCAAATTGCTCCCCAGAATGGTTGGATCAGTTCACAGACCCACCAACAATGCATTAGTGTTCCATATTTTCCTCATTCTCTCCAGCATTTGTCATTTTGCTGTTTTGTCATCTTAGCAAGTCTGGCTGGTGAGATGTGGTACCTCAGAGTTGTTTTGATTTGCATTTCTCTAATCACTAGTGATTTGGAACTTTTTTCATATGCTTATAGATATCTTCAATTTCATCTTCTGAAAACTGCCTGTTCATATCCTTTGACTATTTATCAATTGGGTAGTGGCTTGTATTCTTATAAATTTGACTCAGTTCTTTGTATATTTTAGAAATGAGGTCTCTATCAGAGACAGTGGTTATAAAAATTCTTTCCCAATTTTCCACATCTCTTTTAATCTTGGTAACATTGGCTTTGTTTGTACAGAAGATTTTCAAATTAATATAATCACAATCATCCATTTTACATTTTGTAATGCTCTCTAACTCTCGTTTCATATGAAGTCTTCCCCACTCCATAGATCTGACAGGTAAACTATCCCTTGCTTTCCCAAATTGCTCACATTATCAACCTTTATACCTAGATCATGCACCCATTTCGACTTTGTATTGGTGTATGGTGTTAGATGTTGGTCTATATTCAATTTCTGCCATACTGTGTTCCAGTTTTCACAGCAGTTTTTGTCAAATAGGGCATTCTTATCCTAAAAATTGGGGTCTTTGCGTTTATCAAACAGTGGATTACTATAGTCATTGGCTGCTGAGTTTTGTGTACCCAATCTATTCCATTGATCTACTACTCTATTCCTCAGACAGTACCATGTAGTTTTGATGATTGCTGCTTTGTAGTACAGATTAAAATGTGGTATGTCTAGGCCACCTTCCCTAGCATTTCTTTTCATTAGTTGCCTTGATATTCTGTACCTTTTGTTCTTCCAGATGAATTTTGCTACTATTTTTCTACCTCTACAAAGTAATTTTTGGTAGATTGATTGGTATGGTGCTAAATATGTAATTTAATTTAGGTAAGATTGTCATTTTTACTATATTAGCTGACCCAGTCATGAGCAATTGATGTTTTTCCAATTATTTAGATCTGATTTTATTTCTGTGAAAAGTGTTTTTTAATAGTGTTCATATAAGCCAAGGTTTCTTTTGGCAGGTAGATTCCCAAGTATTTTATAATGTCTACAATAACTTTAAATGGAATTTCTCTTTTTATCTGTTGCTGTTGGATTTTGTTAGAGATATATAGGAATGCCGAGGATTTATGTGGGTTTATTTTATATCCTGCAATAATAAATACTATTTTCATTATAAGTCCTTCAAGAATTCCAAATTCTTAAGATGAAAATGTGAGGTACCATACATAAAGATGGATAATGGGGGGCCTCTAAGTGGTGCAGTGGATTGAGCACCAACCTTGGAGTCAGGAGGACCTGAGTTCAAATGCAATCTAAGACACTCGCTAGCCGTGTGACCTTGGATAAATCACCTAATCCCAATTGCCTAAAAATAAAAGTATTGGTTAGAAAAAAAAAAGATGGATAATGGCTAAGTGGAGGATGTCTTGAAGATGACTAAGAGAGCCTGAGAAAATTCTACAGGAGGACTAGTTAAAAGAATGGAAACTATATATCTTAGAAGAACAATGACTTAGAGAGTATATGATCATAATGTCTTTTCCTTTTCAATTGTCTTCTCGTATGTCTTTAATGTGCCTGGATAGTAACATGTTTTTCTCCTCCTTCCTATTAATATGTGTGATCCTTGAGGGAAGGGAATGATGTTTTCCATTCTTTGTAACCCAAGTTATTAGAACAGCACTTTTAAATCCTTTTTGTTCACTGACTGACTCTAAGAAAAGGTAACATGACAAATATGGAATTACCTCTATATTTGTGATGTGTATTCAATCTTTGTTTCTCCATTGTATAGAGGATCATAGACTCAATGCTAGAAGGAGCCTCCTAGACCCTCTAGTCATCAGACCAAAAGAGGCAGACTCAAGGGACCTCAGAAGCTTTCTCATCCAATTCTTCATTTCACTGATGGAGAAACTTTTGCCCAACGTCACAGAGCAGTCAATCACAGAGATGAGATTTGAACCCATATCCTTTGATCCCCATTCATCCATACTTTCCCCTGACTTTTGCCCACTAGAATAAAAATTAATATTGTTTTTCAGTTGAGTACTTTGCGAACTTCTAGCAGCCTGCCATTGGAGTAGCTCTCCATTTTTATACTTGGCACTTCATCAGATGTTGGATAAGAGAAAACTCAGACTTGTATTTTTTAAGCATTGGCTCATGATGTGGGAGATGGGGCATGGAGTTTTTATCAGGGGTCTTTAAATTTATATGAATGAAAACACGGTATTATCATTTTAATTTCTCTTTATCTCTGACAAAATATGCAGTGTGACTCATTATAGTAAATAAACAAATGTACCTTCTGGAAATTGAATAAACAATATGTCTTGCATGTAGACATGTATACATTAAGATTTCTTGAATGTATCTAAATACTGTTTTGAATAATAAAACACAGTTCATTTAAAAGCATTAAAGAATTCATGAATATTTCCTGAATCAACAGTTAATGATAGACCAACTATGCTATAGTAGACTTCCGATTTTTTTTAATGTTAATATGGAGTTCTCTCATTTGAGAAGGCCTGCAGTCACAGACCTTGTTGATCTTAGAACTTTTTTCCATCTCAAAAACCTATGATTACGTATATATGTATAGCTACAGAGAAACACATCTAAATTGTATTGTGGCCTTCTAGGGAGTATGTGGGAAGGGGGAAAAAAAAAGTAAAAAAAGGGCACAGCAGAGAACAAAAACTCACAAGGAACAAAGAAAAGATGGATAATTCTTAACACAATGAGTATTATTTGTCATAAGCTTTCTTGAAATGAAAATTCATTGTTACATATATTGAATCCTCTCTTATGTTCTGCTGTGCACATGGCATGCTTTTATTTCTTTCTAACTTTGTATTTAAGTTCCAATACTTAAATATATGATATGTGTTTGTTTTTCCATTTGTGTTCTGGCCTTTGAGCCTAAAATAAAATTTTGGGAAAAAACCCCTATGATTATTTGCTGCTGTAAATTATATGAACAAAATGAACAGAAACAAGATAATATCGTATATAGTAACAGCAATATTGTTTTAAGAACAACTTTGAGCAATTAAGTAATTTTGACTGTGTAAATATCCAAACTAACTACAAAGTGTACGTGAAGGAAGGTACTATCTGCATCCAGACAAAGAACTGATAAATGGAAGTATGTATAGAGTGGTTTTAGTCACAAACACACACACACACGCACACCCGCGCGCGCACATACACAAATAAATTATATATTGTCTGATGGTAACCATCTTGAGGGGAAGAAAAAAAAAGAAATTTAAAGATAACTTTATTATATGTGTTAAAGGATTAGCTAGTTGTACAGAATAGATTTGCAGTTTAAGGGGGCAATTGTCTTTTCTTTTTATTCTACTATAATGTGGAAAGGCTTATTTTATTTTATAAATTAAAAAGAAAATTTAAAAAATGTAAAACCCTACAATCTTATGTGTATCCAATCTGTCCAGGTGATACTGAATTTTGATCTTGAGCTAGAGTATGGTTCGGAGTCTATCACATTAACCTCTGAAGAATTCCATTAATTACTAACCTGTCTACCAGTTGGTTGTGAACTGTGGCTTATGATGATTTGAAGATGACTCAGCAACTCATTACTGTATTGTTGCAAATGTAAGCTGTTCCACCAAAATGACATTTCTTTGAAAAAAGAAAAAAAAAAGATCTATATTGAAAAATACCATCAAAAATGATGATTAATTATTCATTAAAATAATTAATAATCTAGTTTTGTGCATTAATAATTTAGCATGTGTGCTTTAAAGTTTACAAAGATTTTTACTCACAATAATCATCTGTGAAAGTTGTACAAAATTTATTATTACCTTTTTAGAGCTGAGGAAACTGATAAACAAAGGGGTTGTCATTACAGGCTAGACTCAGGTTTAATACAAAGCAGATTCAGAAAAAAGTGTGGCCTAGACTCAGAACAATTCCATATGTACAGTAGTTTTAACAACATATATTCTTCCAGTTGTTTAATTCCTATCAATAAAAGCAGCTAGGTGCTATAGGACGTAGGGCACTGAGCTTAGAATTAGGAAGACTCAAATCTGGCCTCAGACACTAACTGTGTGACCCTGGACAAATCCCTTTGCCCTGTTTGCCTCACTTTCCTCATCTGTAAAATGAGCTAGAGAAAGAAATGTCAAAGTACTCCAGTATCTCTGCCGAGAGAACCCTAAATGGGGTCATGAAGAATTGGTCACAACTGAAGAACAACTGAATTACTAGTAGAAGCAGCTCACAAATTTTATTAAAGCATTGAGGGTTTGCTTTCTCTATCGGTTTGGAGGGTGCTTGCACCAGAAGAAATTAGGCATTTTTGAAAGAATTAAAGAAGAGCGGAATAAAGAATCATACTAAAATGCAGATGCTTCAAATCCTGCTTTTCTCTCCCATGTTCTAGGCCAACATCTGTGAGATAAAACTCAATTATTTTGAATTGATAGCTGTTCTTTAGTGGATTATATTGTTTATGTCCTAGTTTATAGCTCTTTACTAAACTTTGACAAATTCATTCTCCCAACCACCCAGTTTTTGAAAGGAAGATTTATTTAACAAGTCTCCTTTAGCACAATATACCTAAAAGGAGATTACAATGCAATGAAAGATTTAAATCAATACCTCAAAAATTAATGCAAACACAAAGACCCAAATCCTAAAAAGTCATATTGCATCTCAAAATTGTCCCCATTAACTTAAACAAAAAAGCTTAACTGTAGGTGTCTTACAGTATAGTAAATAAAATAAACTAGAACAAACACATTGGAATATTTCACTTTTGAATTGCCAATATAGCGCCCATATTTGTTTTACAAAAAGTGTATCTCCCAACATGCATCTTAAACAGTGTTCCAAGTAATGTATAAAAGCAACATCTAACATAATTGAAAGTGCTTTAACCTAAATATGCTTACTACTTAAGTACACTCCTACAATATAACTACCTTGAGAAAAACTGAAATTAACAGTTGAGTCTTTACTCAACTTGGTTATTACATGCTAGATCAGCGGTTCTCATCCTGTAGGTCGTGACCCTTTTGGGGGTCAAATGACCCTTTCACAGGGGTCATCTAAAGACTGTCAGAAAACACATATTTCCGATGGGCTTAGGAACTAAGACACTGCTCCTCTATCTGTCTCCAGGTAGGTCCGCCCACATGCAGATATATCCACATATGAATATTAAAGGATGGCAGCATTAGGAAGGTTGAGAACCCCTGTCCTAGGTGAATTTTTTTTATATATTCAAAAATACTGAACCTGAAATTTTAAAGACAGTCTTAATTTCACTTACAGTAAGCATAAATCGTAAGCTTGTATTACAAAACTGGTAAACTTTGCTTTTGTTTTATTAAATTCCTAAAAAAAAAAAAGGTTGACCAAGAGTCAGTAATTTGGGTTATATTCCTCATCCATCATTCATACTGGACATGCTAGACATCTCTTCTATCCCATTTATTCCCATAGACACAATGCTTCTGTAACTGTATTCACTACTGTTTATTGCTCTTTGGGTCCCTGTGCAATGTTTGATTGAAAATCACTGGAGTTTTCCTGTAAAATTTTAGTCATATTTGCTCATGCTGCTTTGGCTGCTGTAGTTTCCTTTATAATCCCCACTCAACTGCTGGTTAGCTGGGCCCCTGTAACTGTATTGGTTTGACAAGCTCATGCTTCCTGGCATTTAGCTCCCTGTAAGCACCACCTCTTGCTCTTGATCAAGAATTCAAGAAGAGTTTTACACATCTGTGCTGCACATTTGCTTTGTCTTTTGACATGGCTGCCACAGTACCTTCTTGAGGAGCAAATTTAATATCTGCTTCTCCAGTCACTCTGCCATCAGGTCCAATTTTAATGTGTACTCAGAGTTGAGTGGTGAGAAAAAATTGTAGATATCTTATGTGTATGCAATGTGTATGCAGTGTCCTGTTGTACTCTGGAAAGTGGACCCACCATCTACATAGATATGATCAGACATTCCTAAAAAACAGTCCTTGACGTCTCTTCCAAATCTATCTGACTCCAAACTATATCCATCATGGTGTCCATTGTAGTCATCATAACCTCCAAGTCCTTCACCAAAGGGTGTTATGGCTGCTGCATAGACATTAGCTTTTGGGAATGATCATGAGTATGAACTTCCACCTAGCTTCATTGTACCTGGGCCCTATTCTCTCCTTGTGTTTCTTTAGAGTCTTTTCAGCTATTTCCTATGAAGCAAACTGCATGAAGGCTTCTCCTGTACTCCCCTGCTCATAGTTCTCTGACAAAGTTATCCCATTTGACACAATTTTCAACCCTGAAAAAAATTGAATGATTTCTTCCTTGCTACAATCAAATGGGAGTCTTTAAGGTGCACGAAGCCGTCATTGTCAGTGTCAAGACTATTTACACCAATATTTTTCATTACCCAATACATTTCATTTTTTTATTTAAATTCTTCAACATATCTGTGTCCCATTATTTTTTCCGTCATTTTTTTTGAGTACCAATTTGACTTTATGTTCTGATTCAAGTTCAACAAATACTTCCCTTTGGGTTGGCATTCGTGGATATAGATGAAATGAATACCTGACACCCCATTTTGAGTTTTGCATTCTAAGAAGACGTATTATATTTCATTGGTAGAGCAGGATCAGGGCAAATCCTGGACCTTGACCATGAAGCTTTTTCTGCCCTCAGTGCCCAGTATCATCTTCTTCAGTCAGTGGTGGTAGCTCAGTGTTTGAATTTTTGGAATGGCTATGGAAAAAAAATGGCAGATGCATTTTAAAAAATATTGTCATTCTAGGATTTTTTGATTCTCAAACCCCACTTTCCATAGGAAAAGAAGCAATATATTTCTAAGAAATCAGTGGAAGATAGTAAGTGCATTGCTACAGTGATCTGATTGATCATTTGAAGGGCTAAGATGACTCTTAGATAAGTTATTTTCTAAAACTGAGCCCAGGAATTTCATGGTCATCTTTAGAATGAAACAGATTGGGAGAAGCTTCATTTTTATAAAGTTTTTTTTCACTCTTCCTGATGAAAACTGTGATGTTGGTTTATTGCAGCAAGCACAAGAGCGGTAGTTGCTTCATGGGAATTGATGTAATGACTTAAAGTTATCATATCCCATAAGGAGCTTTGGGGTTTATTAAGAGACTTCTTTATTACTTGCATCTTGGATGGGTTTTTGACTGGGTTGCTTTTTAGGGTTTTCATTCTTATTTTTATTTCCAGCCTCCATTTGGCATTGCCTTCCAGTTTTTGCTTAAATTAAGGCCCCCAACACACAAAGCATTCTTCTGTACATTTCCATTGTAATAACCTTCATCTCAGGGAGAATCTCTGTGGGATTCTGGGAAGCAGAAAGTTAGCCAGGCCTGGGGTGAAGAGAATCAAAGAACCCCTTTTTGAGCAAATGTTTTGAGAATAGGAATCTGAGATAAAGGACATCAAAGAGTAATAGGTCCTGAAAATAGCTTTTGCTGTTCCAATAATAATAACACATTTCTATGGCCCTTTAAGTTCTACAAAGCACTTTGCAGATGCTGTCTCTTTGAATAAAAGCATAAATGACATTAAAAAAACCCAAATTTGAATATAACACAAAGCTGGGGAGGAGAGCCAACATATGAACTGGCACTCAGGATCTCAAAAGATCTTGTTAGGCCAGAAAAATGAGCTGAATCTAGTAAAAATGAAACTTAAAATAATTAAATGTAAATCTCATGCTTGGGTTCAATAAATTTACTTCACAAGTGTAAATTAGGTAAGGTATTGTTAGATAGCAGCTAATCTGAAAAAAAGATCTGGGTAGGGTTAGTGGACTGCAAGTCCAATATAAGTCAGCAACTCAATATTGAAGCCCAGAAAGTTAATGATGTCTTAATTTGTATTGAGAACAAAGAGAACAAGCATTTATTAAATGCCTACTATGACACTGTGCTAAATACTTTACAAATATTATCTCATAGGATCCTTGCAATAATCTTGGGAAGTAGGTGCAATTATTACCACCATTTTATTGGTGAGGAAACTGAGGCAGAGATCATTAAGTGATTTGCCTGCAGACCCACAGGCCATAAGTGTCTGAGGCTATATTTGAGTTAATTTTCTCCTTGACACAAGGTCCAGTGACTGATTTACTGTGTCTTCCAGGATTAATGAAGTTATAGTTCTGCTGGACTCTGAGATGATTGGAAAATATTTAAAGGATTGAAATCTGTTGTGTAAGCAGTTCAAGGAGGACATTAATTAGGTAATGACTGTCCAGAGAAGGATGACAAAAGGTAAAGAAAGAAGTTGAGTCTTGGCCATAGAAGGGTCAGTTGAAGAGATTGAAGAGAAGACTGAAGCTTGACAGGATAGCTGTTTTTAAGTATTTGGAGGTCTGTTAAGTGGGAGAGGGATTATTTCATTCATGCAACAGAAATTGTGGAGAGAGTCATTTGCACTTGATACCATGGAAACTTTTTAACAGGAAGAGTGACTAACAAGTTAAATGGGCTGAGTCAGGATGTACTATATTACTCCTCATTGTGGGTCTTCAAGTAAAGATTGTGAGGCATGTTACAGTAAGTCTTTTTTCTTTTTTCAGACATATGTTAGAGTAAATAATCCTTAAAATTCCTTCCACCTCTAAATTTCTATTATTCTATGATTTTGTGTTCTTCCCAACATCTCTGAGAGGCAGGCTGTGGAAGGGCTATTGTCCCCATTTTGCAATGGAGAAAACTGACATTGAAAGACATGAAGTGACCTGTTCTTGATCATTCAGCTAATCAGTGGCAAAGTCAGAATTCAAAGCCCCTCCTCTGAGCCTAAATCCAGTATACCTTATCTGGTGTCATGCTTTCAACTCATCACTCTTTATAGGACCCTGCCAATGTCATCTCAGATTCAGTTATTCATTGGCTTTGGCAGTGGAGTGACTGAATCAGTGTCAGCAGCAGCTTCCAGAGTTCTCAGTCCACAGATGGTAAGAGGGTTAGCAATTTGTCAGGAGATCACAAGAAGATTACTTTGCTGGCACGAAGTACAGAACTCTGAAGCATTTCCCATATACAGATCTAGATTGCAGTCCTGGGTCACAGTCCCAGGGTGAGGAGAAGCAATAGCACACCAGAGTTTGAGGCTGTAGGAGAGCAGGGATCCTGGTTGCAGTTTCATAGTGGAATCAAGTGCCTGTGGTTATTCATAGAGCAGAGCACAAATCAGGAGAGCACTGACCAGACCTATCCTTATATCATACCTGCTTGGAAGAACTGAAAACTCAGCCCCAGAACTAGCTCTGAGAGCATCAACAAAAAAGGCCTAAAGCTTGGGAGAGTGCTTCTTCCACCCCAGGAGTAGAGTTCAACTTTAACAAAGAGTTAAAAGTCAAGAAATGGTCTGAGAAAAATGAGCAAAGAACAAAAAAGTACATGACCAAATTAAGTTACAATGGTGAAAGGGAAGATCAAAACTGAAACGTATAAGAAGATAGCAAAATCAAAACTGTTATATTCAAAGCCTCAAAGAAAAATGTGAATTGGTCTCAGTCTCCAAAAAGAATTTCTGGAAGCGCTAAAAATGAATTCTAAAAATAAAAAAGAGAGGTAGAGGAAAATTTAAGAGAAGAAATGAGAGCAAAATAATGGGAAAAGAGCAAAATAGTCATAAAAAAGCTTGGTAAAAGAGGCATAAAAATACTGAAGAAAATAAAACTTTTAAAAGCAGACTTAATCAAATGTTAAAAGAGGCAGAAAAATCCACAGAAAAGAACTGCTCAAAAATAGAATTGGTCAAATGGGAAAAATTACAAAAAAGTCACTGAAGAAAGAATTCCTTCATTTAAAAGTAGAATGAATACAAAAGGCTATATGAAGAAATGATCTGATTGGCAAGTGGGATCTAATGACTTCATGAGACATCAAGAAATAAACAAAATCAAAAGAATAAAAAATAGAAGAAAATTGAAAACAGTTGACCTTTAAAATAGATCCAGGAAAGATAAAATAATAATTATTGGACTACCTGGAAGCTATGACTAGAGAAAGAGCCTAGATACCATCTTTGAGGAAATGGTTACAGAAAATTGTCCTGACATTTTAGAACCAGGAGGCAAAATAGAAACAGGAGGAATGCAGCAATCACCTCATGAAAAAAAAATCCCAACATGAAAATGCCCAGGAATATTGTAGCCAAATTCCCAGGCCAAGAAGACAATATTATAAGCAGCCAAAAAGAAACAATTCAAATATGGAGCCACAGTTAGTATCATACAAGTTTTAGTAGCTTCTACACTAAAGAACTGGAAGGCCTGGAATATGATATTCCAAGGAGCAAAGGAAATAGGATTAGAATGAAGAATCATCTACTCAGTAAAACTGCATATAATCCTTCAAGGGAAAAATGGATAGTCAATGAAAGAGAGGACTTTTATACATTCTTGATGAAAAGACCAGAGCTGAATAGAAAATTTGACTTTAAGCTATAAGACTCAAGTGAAACATAAGAAAATTAACAGAAAAAAAACCATAAGGGATACAATAAAATTAAACTGTTTATATTCCTACATGGGAAGATGCTACTTTTAACTCCTAAGAACTTTTTTTATTTCTAGGGCAGTTAGAAGGAGTATACATAGACAGGGGCATAGATATGAATAGAATATGATGGGATAATATCTAACAAAAATGAAAAGGTGAGGAAAATGCAGTGGGAGAAGGGGGAAGGGAGAGGTAGAATAAGATAATTTATCTCATAAAAGAGATGGGAAAGATCTTTTTGAGAAGATGGGGGATGTGGGATGCACACTTGAGTCATCATAATTGGCTCAGAGAAAAAATAACATACACACTCCATTGGGTATAGAAAGCTATCCTACACTACAGGAAACTAGGAGAGGAAGGAAATAAGAGTAGCCAGGGTAGCTCATAGAAGGGAGAGTCAATTGGGGGAGTTGGTCATCAGAAGCAAAATACTTTTGAGGATGGGCAGAATAAAAGGAGACAGAGTAGGATAAACAGGGGGAAAATAGGATGGAGGAAAATACACAGTAGACACAACTGTAAAAAAATATATCAAATTTCTCTACTAAAGGCCTTATTTCTCACATATATAGAGAATTAAGTCAAATTTATAAACCTAAGAGCCATTTTCCAATTGATAAATGATGAAAGGGTATGAACAGGCAGTCTCCAGATAAAGTAATCAAAGCTAAACATATAAAATGCTCTAGTTCACTACTGAATAGATAAAATACAAATTAAAACATCTCTAAGGTTGCACTTCATACCAATCAGATTGGCTAAAATGACAGAAAAGAAAAATGCCAGACGTTGGGGAGAGTATATGGAAAATCGAGACACTAATGCATTGTTGATGCAGTTGTGAAATGACTCCGCCATTCTGGAGAACAATTTGGAACTATGCCCAAAGGGCTATATATAAAACCAGGAATACCCTTCGCTTGACCCAGAAATATCACTATTGAGCCAGCATCCCAAAGAGATATAAAACAAAAAGGGAAACGCTTTATATGTACACAAATGTTTATAGCAGCTCTCAGTGATAGTAAAGAATTGGACATTGAGGGGATGCCCATCAATTGTGGAATGACTGACTAAGTTATAGCATACGATTGTGAGAGAATGCTATTGTACTATAAAAATGATGGGCAGGATCACACAGAAAAATCTGGGGAGACTTTTGTGAATGAGTGCAAAGTGAAGTGAGCAGCAACAGGAGAACATTGTATCCAGCAAAAACAATATTGTATAATGATCAACAGTGAGTGAAGTGACTTTGCTATTCTCAATTATACAATAATCCAAGTGAATGCCAAAGGATTTATGAAAAATGCTATCCGTCTCCACATGAAGAATTTATGAAGTCCAAATGCAGATCAAAACATGCTTTTTCACCTTCCTTTTTGGGGAGGATGGGAGTATCTATATTTTCTTTCACAACATGATTAATATGGAAATATGTTTTGCATGATGCAACATGTAGAACCTATATCACATGTAGAACCTATATCAAACTGCTTCCTTTCCCAGTGATTGGGGAAGGGGTGTATGTAGCGAGGGAGGTTTACAGAGAGGTTTTCTTACTTGGCTAAACTCACATGGCTAGTAAGGGTCAGAGTTGGCCTTGAATCCAGGTACCCTGTGAAATTACACTAACCTGATGATTTCCTTAACCATTGTTAATCACTCATTAAATGCTCAGAAATACCTTGAACCCCATAATGGCTAAAGGTGTCCTATGCAATAAAGCTTAATCTTCCCATAAACAGGGAAACTAATTAATTAATTAGGGTCATCTTCACACTTCTATTGTTAACTATAATCACATGCTGATTTGATCTGTGGTCTCTTTAGTTTATTACCATCATTACTATCTGAACTATTAAGAATCCTCATGAATTTCAAAAGAGAGCACAAATGACATACTTCCTCTTACATCTCCCCAGAAAGGACCAGAGCTAACCAGACTGCTCACAACTCATAGAGCTTTACTTAAAAAGTAAATATGACGCTCTTTTTAGCAAGTCCGGAGCCAGACCGCACGAGATGGGGCGAGTGATACGTGGTCAAGAGGAAGGATGCCGGCTCCATCTTCCCGGCTCAAGTGAAGCACAGAAAAGGGGCAGCCAAGCTCCGGGCTGTCGACTTCGCCGAGAGGCACGGCTACATTAAGGGTATCGTAAAGGACATAATCCATGATCCAGGCAGAGGGGCTCCTCTTGCAAAAGTAGCTTTTCGGGATCCTTACAGATTTAAAAAGAGGACAGAGTTGTTCATTGCTGCTGAAGGCATCCATACTGGCCAGTTTGTATACTGTGGTAAGAAAGCTCAGCTCAACATTGGCAATGTCCTCCCAGTTGGCACTATGCCTGAAGGGACCATAGTGTGCTGTCTTGAAGAAAAGCCTGGGGACCGGGGTAAGCTTGCCCGGGCCTCTGAAAACTATGCCACAGTGATTTCCCACAATCCTGAAACCAAGAAAACACGAGTGAAGCTACCTTCAGGCTCTAAGAAAGTGATCTCCTCTGCTAACAGAGCTGTGGTTGGTGTTGTTGCTGGAGGAGGTCGTGTTGATAAACCTATACTTAAGGCAGGTAGTGCCTATCACAAATATAAGACCAAGAGAAACTGCTGGCCTCGTGTCCGGGGTGTGGCCATGAATCCTGTCGAACATCCCTTCGGAGGAGGTAATCACCAGCATATTGGAAAACCATCAACCATTAGAAGAGATGCTCCAGCTGGAAGAAAGGTCGGTCTCATCGCTGCCTGGTGTACTGGTCGACTCCGGGGTACCAAGACTGTACAGGAGAAGGAGGACTAAAGTACAGAATCCTGACAATAAAAATTATTTTGGAAATTGTATTTAAAAAAAAAGGAAATATGACTATCTCTCATAATAGACTTGCAAACCAAGACCTTGAACTACTTGGTAATATATATTCCCCTTTTCTAGGAATTAGCACAGGTCTGGTCTTTAGTGGACACATATCACCTTTTTTAAAAAATTTTCTTCTTTTAGCTAGTGAATTTTTGTGGGTGCTATGGTTTTATTTTGGTAGGTGGGTAGTTAGCTTTTTCTGATTGGAGTTTTTGGGATCTTTCTCATAAAGAGAAAAAGAGGGAGATGAACAGGTAACTCTATGGTAGTTAAACAACAGATACTTGAAGATTTCCTCCTATCCTATTTATAGACCAAATAATACACAATTCAGTGTCTTCCTGATAACCATGCAGAGACCTACCATATTCTGTCTTTTGTTACTTTTAGGGGCCTATTTCTTATGTTAACTATATCCTCTCTAAACCCAAGCCCTCTTCTTTCTTCTCCCTTCTTCATTTTTTTTCCCTATCCTTCAAAGCTCAGTCCAAATGTCACCTCCTCCATGAAATCTTCACTGCCCCCAGCTGAAAGTGGTTATTCTCTCATTGGCTCTTCATAGTTCTCTTAGCCGCTTATTAGAGATGCAGGGTTGAATAAAGGATAGTTAACTTTAAAGTCAGGAAGACCTGGGTTCAAATCCAGTTTCTGACACATTCTAACTGGGTTACTTTGAGCAAGTCACTTAACCTTTCCGTGTTCTAGGTCAGAGGTGTCAAACATGAAACCTACAGGTCACATGAGATCTATGACACTCCCAGGCATGACTCAAACTAGATTAAAATGCAGTTCCTATCATTTTAATGTGCTGATGTATTAATAAAAAAGAAATCTATAAATGTGCATTTTCAGGTTTATATGTAACTCTCAGGGATGCTTATATATGATTTAGTGGCTTCCCTATTTCTGTTTGAGTTTGACACCCATGATCTAGGTAACTCTTCCTGACTATAAGTCACAGAGAAAGCGTTGACCTGTATTGGTAGAGGGGGTATCTTTACTTGGGAATTAATTCACTTTGCTAATGAAATCCTTTATCTAGGTCTTTTATGCAAGCATAACATTTGGGTTGTATATAATGTTAGGAAACTATTGCAAGGAAAATGCTTTGAAAGTCTTAAAGTTCTACAGAAATATGAATCTTCATTGTTGTTGCTGTTGTTGTTAGACAATATGGAGGCACTTTGACAGGTGTAAAGGATAAAAGACACAAACAGAAACAGTCCCTGCCCTCAAGGGGCTTATAATCAAATTGGTAGAATATGTGCATATAGAATACACATAACAGATGCAAGGAAGGTACCAGCCACTAAAAGGTTCAAGAAAAGCTTCATTTAAAGGTAGTCTTTGAAATGAGTCTGGGAGGGGTAGGGGGGGGAAACCCCAAATAAACTAATCAGACAAAAACAAACAAACAAAACTAAACCTGAATTTTCTAAGAGGTGGAAGTGAGCAGGGATTGCTTTCCTAACATGGAAAACAACTAAAATGTGGAAAAGCACAGAGGTGAGACCTAGGCTATCATTGGTCAAAATCAATTTATAATCATTCACTCTATGTCCCCAAGCTGTTCTAAGAAGGAAGGTTATAAAGGAAAAACAGAAGCAGGGCTTACCCTAAAGGCAGGGAAAACAGCTTGTAGATACATAGGTACCATGAAGCTATGTGCAGAGTAAATAAAATAACTTTAAAGTAAAGGATTCTGTAGCTGGAGGGTTGGGGCCGCTGGGAAAGGATTCCTGCAGAAGATGACATTTGAGATCTTAAGAGGCAAGGGGAGTGAGCTTTCCAGACAGAGGAGACAACCAGTGCAAGGGCATGGAGATGGGAGATGGCTCACCTCTGAAGCCAGGAGGTGACCTGGCAATGTTGCCCTTTTTTGTTTCTAAGGTGTGGTATTTAGCACACAACCAACCATTTCATCAGTTAGGGTAGGGCCTAGGGTCTTGGGAACATAGATCTAAACTGGAAAAGAAGTCATAGATCTCTACTCTCACTACTTCATTTTTACAAAACAAAGAAATGGAGGCCTACCAAGGTTAAGTATCTTGTCTGAAGTAAGTCAAGAAATAAGAAGACGTGATCCTCAAAGCTTTGCAGTGGGATATGTTGTGTGTAGTAGTGAATCACTCCGCCAAAGCAAAGTCTAGTTTCATGCATCCAGAGAAATATTGATATAAATCTTACAAATGAATGAACGAATGAATAAACGAATGAATGAACGAATGAATGAATGAATGAATGAATGAATGAATGAATGACAGACCCGGTAGACATGTGGCTGGACTAGACCTTGTTGTTTTTGGTTTGGCAGACTTTGATACAGATAGAATAACATTTATGACAAGGGGAGTCTAAGGTTTGACAAGGAGTCTAAGCATCTAAGGATGCTGAGTCCATGAAAGAGTAGGCTCCCCATATAGCATCACAATCCCCATTGTAATGGTTAGCCTTCTTTTCCCTTGGCATTTCTTCATGCCATGGAAGGCTAATGTCATTATCAGACATTCGCAAAACCCTGAATATTTGCACCGTACCTGGCACTCATTGCTCCTTCTTTTCCTCTGAACAGCATGCCGAGGTAGGTTATCATTGAATCAGTCTCCTTTTACAGATGATGTACTAAACCTCAGGGTACCTGAGGGCATATGGCTGTACCATGGCTAGGGATGGGATTAGGATTTTCAGCCCCCCAAACTCTGTGCTTTCAAAAAATTGAACTGTGAGCTGAATCTTTAAAATGAGGAACTAGCAGGGGATGGCCAGAAAATCTAGTCAGAGGTAGGCGACAGCAACTTAGCCCTTTAAGAGTCATGGTTTAAAGTGGGTATTTGTCTTCCGTTCTTCCTGGGGCGACTTAATAACTCCTCATAATTCTCTTCTGATGATGCTCACAAGATAATGCCTGATCTGCAGTATAAGACAGCAGCAATTTTTCTCTCTCTTCACCCTAAGAGAAACAGGTGAAAAGGTCTTACCTTAATTCACACTCACTACACCATCCCTTTACATTCCTCCTTGGAGAGAGAAAGCCCAACTAGCAACAATTGGATAGTTACACATCCAGAAAATCATAATGGGATTTCTACTCAAACCTCCGGCCTAATACACTTTTAGTTATAAATAGAGTCTATTAAAAGTGTATGTATTTACCTCATTAGGCTTCTGCTTATTTTTGCACAGAATGAATAAAGCTGAAAAGCACAGAGAATACTGCACTCAGCATCTGCATGCCTATTCCCATTCAGTATTTTGTTTATTTTCATTGCCTCATTTTGGTAATGTGCTCTAAATTAATTAGCTGCAACAGAAACTTTGAATAATTCAAAGAGGCACTTTAGGAAAATTGCATTTTTTCCAATTGGCTACATCATAAGTTAGTTAGAATGAATAATGGCAATGCAGCTGTTTGGGCTGATTTATTGTTTTTAAATAAAATATTTCATATTAAAATTTTTAGCAGAAGAGCTGCTATTTATAGCAATAACCTGTTGTGGAGACAGTGTAGTGGGGATACAAAGGAATGCAAAAAGAAAAAAAAAGATATAGTTGGTCTAGAGACTTAAAAAAACAAACATGGATGGCAGAACTCACAAAAAGAAAGAACTAAAGATATATAATACTTCACCCAGCATATTGGAGCTGTTAAAAATATGTTGGATTCAGTGAACATTTTATATGACAGGAACCATTCTTTTTTAAAAGCTGCAGGAAATTTGCTGAGTTCTTAAAACAATCTTATCCTTGGCCTGCTTTTACCTAGTACCCAACTCAGTTAAACAATTTCATTAGTCTGCAGCTAAAAAACAAACCATGTCTCTTACCAGCTCTATAAAGAATACTAGCATCTTTTTTCCACTTATCTTATTTCCTTTCTTTTTGTTGGAATTCTTTTTCTTGCACCCCTGATTTATACTCAACTCCTATATTCTAATGTATTGAAGTTACGGCTGGGTTTTGTATGTTGTTGTTGTTGTTGTTTTGAGGGTGGATATACCCTGACTTTCTCTTAACATGGCTTGACTACTCAGGTGTGGCTTCCTGTTTTTGTTAACATTCATTGAATTAGTGCTATGTGCTAACTGTGGAGCTAAGCCTCCTTACAAAGGACTGTAGTTCTTTTTCTGATTCTTCCTGCCCTCCAGGATTCCACAGTCACTAGGATAATACTTAAAGAGTTAAGGCTCTCTGCAATGTCATTTTACAGAGGAATCCAGCTGATTCAGTTTGTGTCTGTTACTGCTTTGACTCTTTAAAGCATTCTAAAAGCAATGTAATTTATTGGCAAGAGCACAGACTTTGACATCAGAGGAATTGGGTCCAAATCATGAATCTGATATTCACAAGTAGGATGATGTTGGTTAAATCAATCAAGCTCTTTGTGTGTTAGCTTTGAGAGAGTTGGACTAGAAGATCCCTACGACCATTTACAGAAGCATCTGGTGACTCAGTGTATAGAGCCCTGGGCCTGGAGTCAGAAGGACCTGAGTTCAGATCCAGCCTCAGACATTTCCTAGCTATGTGACCCTGGGCAAGTTACTCAACCTTTGATTGCCTGACAAAAGGATCCACTGGAGAAGGAAATGGCCAAGTACTCCAGTATCTTTGCCAAGAAAACTTGGACAGTTGGTCCACAGGGTCACAAAAAGTCGAATATGACTGATTGAGCAACAACGAAGACCATTTCCAGCTCTAATTGAATGTCTTTGGAGTAGCTTTAAAAATCACCTTCTTTAAGCAGTTGATTCATTAAGTGAAAATAGAATTAATAAGGCATGACATTTTAGAATGTCTTTAAGGAGGAGGCCATAAGTCTTTTAAAAAATGTCTCAGAACATGGTCCTCAGACACTAGGGAATCTCAAACTGGTCTCTGGTTCACTCTCTTCCTTATATATAAATATAATAAATAGTCATTTATGTATTGATTTATATGATCTTATTAACTTTCAGAATATGACAGTTTCCTGAAACATTTCAACACTTCATCACAACTGCATAAGTCAGTCATTAAAATCTTTATTTTTGCTCATTCCCCACCCTACCTGAAATATCTTTCCTTCCTCCTACAATCCACAATTTAACCCATCCATCAAAGCCCAGATCAAAGTTCTATGATTTTTTTTTCCTGAGTTTTCCTGACAAGCTTCAACTTGTCCATTTGTAAAGTGAGGTTAGACTAAATGATTCAGAAGGTCCTTTCTTGCTGTTTTGATTCTATGACTTTTTTTTTTCACCCAAGCAAAACTCATGAAAAAAAAAAAAAGAAAACCTGGGAGGAGATAGAAAATATCTATCCTTTCCATGTCCATGGGAAGTTTCTTCAGGGTATTCATGAAAAGATGGGACTGGATGACTTTTAATGTTCTTTTGGGTTCTATCTTATGGTTTTGGGTTTGCGCATGGTCCTCCTCTTTGGGTACTTATCATTTGTGATGTAAATTCCCGAGTTTGGTTATATTGTCTTATACTGTTCATTGTTTTGTGTTTGTTTATTATAGGTTCTAGGGCTACTTTCCTAATCTGTACTGACCCTGGAAGTCTGGGGCTATGTGGTAAGTCTCAATACTTCTCCTTATTCAGTTTCAAGGGGTTACATAGGTGGTTTGGGGTTTGTCTATCTAGTGCTATCAATCATGAGCCCTCACTAGTGTGCTTTTGTCCCTAATCATAAGTTCAGATCATATAATTCATAAGACTTATTTAGATTTTGTGAAGTTATTTACTAAGGTGCCATAGTAAGAATAACTGTAATAAAACATCCCCCAAAAGTCTGTGAAATTTTCTCCCACCAGTACATACAGAGTCTAGGGGAAAATAGGTTCAGTCTTAGAGCATTTGCATCTAAGGCGTAAGAGATCTCTTAAAAGTTCTTCTATTGGAATCCTCAAGATGTTTCCATAGATAGGTACAGTGTAGCTTCTCTGATGGACTCCTTGTATCTGCTTTTCCTCATCGTGTCTAGTCTGTCCTTAGCTCCTGATGTAGAGACTGCTGTTGACTGTTCCAGGCATGCTGCTATGATAAGTGATGGGAAGTCCTAAATCTTCTCGCCTTCTGGAGTTTACAAGGTCCTCCTTTAGAAGAAAATTTGCAGAGAAAAAGCAGACTGAAATCCAAGCCAAAGATTTCAGACACTTGACTGGAATGCTTCTCCCACTTACATTGCCAGATACTTGAATCTTCCATTCTAAACTATTTTGCTAGTTTTACATAACTCCTATAGGTTATATCCAGGTCTCTCAACCAATCTCAACAGACTTTTATGTGGCTTCCTTTCATTTAAACAACAGCATCTAAGGACTTCTAAGCTGATTGATAACTTTCTTCACCTAGTTTAAATGAGATCACATCTTGATTGAATCAATCAGAAGTGTGAAATAAGTGTGAACTAGTCTTGGCATCTCTTTTGACCAAAGGCCTTAAAATAGGATTTTGGTATTGTTCTGAAAGTGGTTTCCTGGAGCAATTGAAATAGACTCATAGATTGTTAATCTGTAAATAATAAAAGGAGAAAGGTTGTCTTCAAGAAACAAGGAAATACTATGGGATAAGAGAGTTAAAAATAGTCTCCGTTAGCAATCACATTCGTTCAGTAGTGTGCTGTTAAATGTTTAATAAGCAGCTCCCCAAGAATATGAAACACTTAGAGTTTAATCTGCATCATAAACATTTTTTCTCCATAACTTTCTTAACTCTAGAAAATCAAGAAAAACAATAAATGAAGTCCCAATTTGTAGCATTTGTCAGCTTCCAAGGTGGAGATCCCAAAGGAACTAGTTTTAGCACATGCCTGTTTTCATTTAATTCAACGTTTCAAAGGAATCCTCATCTCATTTATGTAGGAATTCCCTCTGCTAGTACAGATTGCAATCTATCCACTCTTTCTCATTCTGTATAATTCGCATATACTGTATAATGTCCATGTTAAGTTACTTGATTTTTTTAAGTAGAAAGATTTATAAAAACAACAACAACACTAAAAGGCATTGGATAAAGTAGTTAAAAATGAATTATTTTTGCTTAATGACATACCTTTATAATGTAGGATGTAAGACCAAAATGTCCAGATGTGTTATTAAAAAGACATAGGTTCTATTCTGGTGGAAGGAATATTTATAGCAATGAGATCACAGATCTACCCATTTGTTTCAATATATTTTAGTGCTATTTAGTTTTAACTTCCTGATTCCACAACGTTTAAGTGGATTTGGGTTTTGTTTTTATGTTGGGAGGAAGCCACTTCCAAAAGGAAATAGAACTCCATAAAATGTATTAAAAATGAGAATAAGTGAAAATAACTGAAGAATATTGAAGACTGAAACACTAATGTATGTGTAGTTTCACTTATTTTTATTCCAAGCGGATATGATATTATTTTCTGCCTAGATACTCCAAGCAATATAAAGCATACACTTCAGCAAATATTTCCCTTCATATAAACAGCCATCATTTATGAAAAAAGAGACAATTCAATGCAAACTATTAAAACATGCATATTTATTTAGCTGAAAGCTTAATATAAATATTTTTGCTTTTCATGGAAAAACTCACTTTTTAATCTTAATTATTTTCTATTATCACAGAATTTCAATGCACAGATTTTCTTTCTTTTTATCTACTCAAATGTATGAGAACTGTCTGAATATAAACATGCTGATTCTATCCTTAAAAGACTCATAATATTCATGAAGCTAAAATCACTCATCTTCATTTTTAATCCAATAATTCCTCTTGTTCTCTTAAATAAAGAGTCATATCCCCCAGATGTAAACACTACTTTAGAAGCCAATGGCATATGCTGGCAGATGGTATCCCATCTGTAGTATAGTTATTAAAAATACATTTCTTGGCTGTGTTCAATAAATGTAAGATGTTCTTATCCATTTTTCAGAAATTCTTCATTTCCAATAAAAAAAAATGCAGCAAACTGAACCATAGAGTTAATTTCCATGTGGCAAATTGGACCAAAGAGCGTATGTACATCTACTAAAAATTGGGTCAGAGTAGCCTGAGAAAGAGAACTAAGTCCATTCATTTCTCTTAATAGGATTGTTATTTTTGGGGGGTTGTGATGGCAAATATCATTTATATCAGAATAAAGTAAATAGGATAGACAGAGGGATGGTTAAAAAAAGCTTTAAGAATAAAACATCTTCCACATTTATTTAAATGAAAATATCAACTCATTCTTTTTATTAAACCATTTTTTCAAACTTGTGATATGTTACACATCTTTGGTGAGATAGCAGTCTTTTAGGAAAAGACATGAAATATGAATAATTGGTCTCTAGTGATCTAAAGTGTTTTTATTTCATGAAGGATGGGAATGGGGGAACATTTAATAAAATAAATAAGGAATGCAGCTGCACAGTGCAGGGCTCATAGGAAAAACCTGATTAATGCTTGCTGACTGACGTATTGTGATGCCTATAATCTTAGGGAAAAGGTTAGAAGCATAGGTGTGTGGGGGAGACAGAGAGAGATAGAGACAGAGAAAGATAGCAGGACAGAGACAGACAGAAATCGAGACAGAGAGAATGACATGGAGGGAAAAAGATAGGAAGAGAGGAGATTAAAGAGAAAGAAGGAAAGAAAATTAGAGAAAAAAGAGGAAGATGGAGAAAGAAAAAAGAGGGGATGAAAGAAGGAAAAGAGATAGTGAAAGGAAGGAGACAGAAACAAGAGGGAGATGGAAAGAGATCATCTTAATTCGCGTGCAGAATGGATTCCATGAAGTGGTTGCACTTGGAATTGCACTGTATATCACAAAGACAATATATTATATAATTATAACATGGAATATTGTGTAGTTAAAATGAGTGTTTGTATTAGGCAGAAATAACACCATTGTCTTTTGGTCATAGTGCTTGAAGGTTAGTGTAAAGGTTCACAATGACTGACAAAGACATAGAATCCATACATGGCTCGCTGGTCTGTCTCCTCATGATTTCTCTTCTTCACCTTCACATCAAAAACATTCTTTCCTCCCTATGCATCTGCCCCAAATAGGTTTCCTTTATACTACATTTCTGCATACAATAAAATAAATGAATGGAGATAGAGATGAATTCTTTGCATTTAAGATTTAGATAAATAAGTCTCCTTTAGGGATTTATAGCCTTAAGGCAGGAAATAAGTAATTATTGACATCTTCTCATCCTTTAAAGCTCAAATCAAACACCACCTCTTCCATGGAGCTTTCCCTGATTCCTTCAGCTTCAAATAATTCCCTTTTTGATTTTTCAGAGTACTTTATTTCCATGACTTTTATGGACCACACTCACTCTACTATTCATCTTCGACTTGCCCTTGCCTGTACAGCATTTCACACTTACAGGTTTGCTTGCGTGGGGCTTTCAACCAACAGAAGGAAGAAAATCCCTGAAACCATATCTAGATCCTTCATTCCTAGAGAGTCTCTGACAAAAGCATCTCATGTCAAATCAAGTCAGTAAACAATTTTAAAGCAATTACTATGTACCAGGTGTTATTCCTACTACCACTTATTCCTAAGTGCTAGGAATACAAATACAAAGAAAAAGAAAAGACAGTCCCTGACCTCAAGGAGGAAAAATAGCACATATGAGGTAGGTGAAAAATGAAAAGGAGGGTAGTGCAGGCATGAATAGGGATAGAAGGGACAGAGAATTCCAGAGCATCAGAAGAAATAGGAGAGGAATGAAAGTAAGCATGTCTGGGACTTCCTTAAAATGAATGTTATGGGAGGAACTCCCTGGTGGGACCTAGTTCTCCACTGAGAGTGGAGGGATCTTTTGTTTTAACTGAGAAGGCTACAGAGAAGAGACAGGTATAGAGCCAGAAGTATGGTAGAAAAAGCAAAAATTAGGAGCTAAGAGTTATTGGTTGGAGTCTGGGCTCCGTCACTTACTGACAAATCACCTGCCTTTCTAGAAGCTTGCCATTTAGAAATTTCTAGAAGTTCACTGTTTTCATGTGTAAAAAAGCAGATGTCAGTTGTGTTACCTACAGGGTTGTTCTTATGGAGATGAAATAATTTTTTTCTGTGATTCTACCTATGTGGGAAGTCTTTTGACTAACACAAATAGCAGCATGCTATACTTTGGTAAAAAAAAAAATCTAATGGTCATCCTTTTGATAAATTAGTCCCTCAACTTATTGAGGTTGGACTGGCCTTAGATGATTGACATAAAATCTGTTACTGGGCTCTTACTTGAATATTTTCCAGTGTGGTAATTGCCGCCAGAGTTTTAAACTCTGCTGGCATTGAGTTCAATTTATTTCATTCAACAAGTATTTATTAATGGTTTCCTTACTATGTGCCCAGCACTGGGAGTATACACACAAAAATGAAACAGTCACCCTGTCTTCAAGCATCTCAGATTCTCCTGGGGTGGAGGGAGCACTATGGACTCATAAATAAATGCCAATACATAAAAGTAAATGCAAAAAATTCATGTAATAAAACAAGCTAATAGATGTCAAAGTAGCTGTTATTATTATTCTTTTCAGATGACATTAAAAGACCTAGCAGATGGCAAAAATTGCTCAAATTTCTTTTACTAGAATTAGAGATTTGAAATGAGATCTTTCAGGTCTTGCAAATATACCAATGATTAGAAAAGCTTAGAAATGTAGATTATCACAATCTGGAAATCAGGGCAGTTAAGATAGTGGGACTAAAAGAGCAGCAGCTGTAGCCAATAGGCCTAATGAAGGCACTCATGTCCCTTGAGCTCTGAGCTTACCATAGATAGTATATAAAGTCAGAAAGGTTCCAGTCCTCTGGTCCTTCTATTATAGCTAGGGAGCTGAATGTGTTGGAAGGAAGAGGAGCAAGAGGCAGAGCCAAGAGAGAAATCATTCTTTCTTTTTAAATTGATTTTTAATTTACTTTTAGTCTACAAGATTCAGTTCCTCAATCCCTTGAGTTTCAAATTGTCTCCCCTTCCTCCTCCTGCCCCTTCCCTGCCATGGCGGCATGCAATCAAGTATAGGATCTACAAATACTTTCACACTGGACATTTGTCTGGTTGTATAGAAGGGTTGTAACCAATGGAATGAACAGTGGGAAAGAGGAAGCAAAACCAAACATGGAAAAGAACGAGAGCATGTAGTTTGTTTCAGTCTCCATTTAAATTCTGTTCTTTCTAGATCTTTTTCTGAATGTAGACATCTCCTTCCATTTGAGGCTTTTAGAGTTGTCTTACAACCTTACGTTACTGAGAAGAGTCCAATTTATCATAGTTGGTTGTCACACATATGTAGTATCTGTCATTGTGTACAAATTTCTCTTGGTTCTGCTCTTCTCACTTAGCATCAGTTTGTATAAGCCTCTCCAGGTATATATGAAGTTCATCTGCTCCTCATTTCTTATAATGCAATAGTATTCCATTACATTCATATACCACAACTTGTTTAGCTATTCCCCAATTGATGGGCATCCCCTTAACTTCCAGGTTTTTTCTTTATTTTTTCAAATATATGTTATTTTTAAATTTTAATTTATTTTCATTTACACAAGGTTTTGAGTTACAGATTTTCTCCCCTTCTTTCCCCCACCTCCAAGTCCAAAACAGTGATCCCACCACAAAGCCCCTCCTACAATCTGCTCTCTTCTAGGTCCTCCTCCAAAGTCCCTTTAACTTTCCAGTAGGGCAGGGAGGGTCTCCCTACCCCAGTCCCTGCATGTCTCATTTCCTAGTTGCATGTAATTAATAATAATAATATATATATATGTTTGTTTGTTTGTTTATTTAACATTTGATTGTATAGCTTTAAATTCTAGATTCTTGCTGTTCCTCCCTTGTTACCCACTCCCACTAGAAGGAGCAGCAATTCAATACAGGTTGTGCATGTATAATTATGCAGGACATCCCCATGGTGGACATATTGTGAGAGGCTGATTGTATGTCCCTCCTTCCTATCCCACCCCCCCTTATTTTGTTCTCTTCCCTG
>CM053601.1:125670249-125745452 GCA_028646575.1 Pseudocheirus occidentalis | reverse complement strand
ATGCACACAACAGTTTTCTATTTGGAATAGGATTTTTTCTCTGATGCTTCATCTTGTAAGTCTAGCTTATTGCCACACATGTGCATATGATAGTCTCTGCATACAGATAGAAGTGCACTCAAACCACACTATTTTAGGAAGAACACCTGAGAAATAGTGTGCTGGAAAAAATAAAATTTTCGTATTCCATATTCCATAAGAAATTTAAAAGTCTTAGCCACTTAGTATGCCAACAGTATGTTTGTAAAGTTATCTCAGACCAAGAAAAACAAAAGGACAACACAAGTTTTTATTTTTTATTAGGAAACAAACATTTATCCCGAATAGAATTTAATCCAAGATTAAAGACTAAAGTATTCCTGGATTAAAAAAATCATATTTCCTTATTAGTTAAATGTCCCCAATGGTCTTAAAAGGCAAACTACAATTTATTAATAATCACATGAAAAACTGTTCCAAATCATGAATAAGGGCAGAGATAGGGACTGACCTTGTAATTACATTCTTATAAGCAACTCCCAGGTGAGGAAATTCTAGAAATTTTCATTCTAGTGATATAAGTTGGTTATGTTCTCTGCACTTATAGTCTTATATGCCTAAAGCCATTATTATTTGTCTTTCATACTCAAAGAAGATCAAAATGCCACCACTATGTTGGAGTCAATGTATAGTGAATTCATTTAGGTCTGATTAGTCCAATATGAGCATGGAAAGTTCTACCATAGTTTGGGCCCAAATAGTCATTTTAACATTTGAGATGTAGATGTTTCTGGATTTCTGTATCTTAGATTTCCTTTGCGCTACTACAATTCTATTTTACTCATAGAACATAGCACCTTCTTTAGTGCAGGCATGCCACCACAGGTGGTCCTGTGCCAGTGTCTCCCGTGGCTCAAATTGACACTAACATCTTGAAAGTATCCTTGTACCATTTCTTTTCATGTCTGTATGAGCTCTTACCTTGTGTGAGTTTACTGTAAAGTAGTCTTTTAGGTAAACATATGTTTGGTATTTGAACAACGTGACCAGCTTGTTGGAGTTATGTTCTCTGTGGTAGAGTTTAAATGCCTGGCAATTTAGCTCAAGAGAGGACTTCCATGTCTAGTACCTTATCTTTTTTTTTTTTTTGCTTTTTTTTTTTTTGGAGGGCAGTTGGGGTTAAGTGACTTGCCCAAGGTCACATGGCTAGTTTTTGTGTTATGTGTCTGAGGCCGGATTTGAACTCAGGTACTCCTGACTTCAGGGCCGGTGCTCTACTCACTGCGCCACCTAGCCGCCCCTCTAGTACCTTATCTTGATAGATAATCTTCAGAATATTCCTAAGATAATTTATCTGGAAGTGATTTGATTTTCTGGCGTAGTGCTGGTAGACTGTCCAGGTTTCACAGGTATACAACAAGGAAGCTGGCATGAAGGCCCTGTAGTCCTTCAGTTTGGTAGGCAGCCTAATCCCTCTTCTCTCCTGCACTTTCTTTTGGAGTCTCCCAAAAGGTGAGTAAGTCCTACCAATGATTGAATTAACCTCATCATCTATGTGGACATCCCTGGAAAGTATACAACCAAGGTAAGGGAACATATCCACAGCATTCAAAATTTCTCAATTTACTATAATTAATGGTTCTACATATGGATGGTGTGGTTCTGGGGGATGGAGTACATCTGTTATCTTTGTATTGATTGTCAGGGAAAAATAGGACAAGAGGCTAGAGCACTGAGAAGTTAATTGATTTATCAAGTATCACACCGGCAATATGTGTTGAATTAAGACTTGAACCAAAAACTACCTGGCTTTTCAACTTATTTACTAGGTCATACTGTTCCCAGAAATAAGAACAATTCTGAAAATTTTCCTCACATGCAAAAAATTGACAAAGATGATAAAATATTGGAATGATCAATATTAGAGGAGTTTAGAAAATTCAGGAATGGTTAATACACTGATTGTCAGGCTATGGACTGGCTCAGATGTTCTGGGAAGCAAATTGAAATCATGCAAAGAAATGACAAAAATGTTTTCCTTTGATACAGAGATTCTGCTCCTAGACATTAACCTCAAGGAAGTTATAGAGAGAAAGTTTCCATGTATACCTCTAAATTCACTTTACATAGAACTTTACATAGTAGCAAAGGACTATAATTCATGGAGATGTCCATTGATTGCGGAAAGGCTAAACAATTTGTTATATGTGAATACAATGGAACAATTCTTTTTGATAAGAAGCTGAGGATATGCAGAATTCAGAGGCACATGGGAAGACATAATGGGTTCATATTAAGTAAATTACTTTTAAGTAACAACAGAAAAAAACAAAAGAATGAAAATGTATATATTAAGCACTACCTGGTGTTCTGAGAATTAGGGATAGAAAAATAAGCAAGCAATAGAGCCCCTGCCTTCAAGGAGCTTACATTTGAATGGGATAGAGAAAAACTTATAAATTATTGACTAGCCAGAAATGTTTTGGAAAAGGAAGTCAAGAAATAGTGTCTAGAATCATAGGGAAATTGAATGACATACACCTACTCAGAATAACAGTATTAATTTGAATACTATTCTGCTAATTGGACTTGGAATGCATCAGGAGACTGATAATTAAAAGATATAATGGTATAGAAATGGATAAGTAATATGGTGGGTATAACACTGGGCAAGAACAGCAAAACCTTCACCAGTCTGAGGTTAAGATCATGGAGGTAAGTTTTTAAGTTTGGAAAGAAGAAGAACATTTGAATATGATGCATGGGAGAGAGAAGATGAAGTTAATAATAATGACCAAAATAATGAAAATGGAAAGGATAACAGCAAAAATAACTAATTTCAATATTGCATAATTAAGATCCAACTGGGTCTTGGCCCCACAAGTAGAAATGAGGAAACATATCTTCCTCTTTTCTTTACAAAGATGGGGAATTATCAATGTGGAACACTTCAGATGCTGTCAGTTCCAGTTGATATGTCATTATTTTTTGCTTAGCTGTTTTCTTTTTTATTCTTTGTTACAGGGAATGACCCTTTGAACAGGGGAGGGGGAGGTATATGTATTTTGAAATGAAGGTAATGGAAAATCAAACTATATCAGTTTAAAAAAAGAGAATAGAATGATACTGATATAAGAGAGGCTCCATACCAAGAACAATGACTTTTCACACCTAGTCAGATTAATGAATAAGGTCTCATACAGGTTAAATTGTTCCTTTGGAAAATGAGATCATCTAATAAGTGACAGCTAGAACAGAAGATATCATGGCAATAAACTTTCTGGAAGAGAGAGATGTGATTTCTATGACCCATAGAAGGTCAATAAATGTGTTATTACTTGAAACAATCTTCAAATAATGCTGAGTAATGATGTTTATCATAACTTTAGAAAAAAATTCACTAATAATTCCCTCTGTCATCAGTAAAAGTTGCACAATGACAGACTTTCATTGAGTAGCAAACTATGAAAGACTCTCATGAAATATTTTCCCTTTGTGCCTTTCTAAGGCCACTCTCATAGGCGTTTATGTTGTTGTTTATGATGAGTCACTTTTGAAGATATTATTATTGTGGTTACCAGGGTTTCTCAGAAATAACTCTCTGTAGGTTGTCTAAATGTAATAATAAGGAAAGATCAAGTAGGTATTTTTTAAAGAAAGGGTTCAGGGTCTTCTGATTTAGAAATAAAATAAATCCAATCTGAGTGCTTTTCAAGGCTTTTCATTCTCATTCCCAAGATAGAACTGGGCCCAAAGTTGAGAGGTAAAACCAAGCCCAAATGACATATTTGTTGAAGGAGTGAGGCGGTTGCAGTTTACTCATTTTTAATATGGCTACCATATGTTCTTAGAAAATGAACATGTTCCATTCAGATCTTACTGGGCACACACCAATGTTCAGAAAATTTCAATTCCTTAAAGCTTTTAGTTAGAAAATAAAAAGAGTAAGTTAATCAAATTTGGTTTAGATCTGCAAAATCCCATTTTCCTCTGAGTTTTCTCTTCTTTGAGTTCCAAACTCTTTTGTATTGCATAATCAAGATTACACTGTGCAGTGAAGCAACCCAAAAAAGCAATAAGAAAAAGATATTTCCAACAAGATGTTTTGGCAAAGCAACTGAATTAATGGAGCCTGGGTTCCTTAGGGCCAAGTCTCAGCATACATCCCATTGTGACATCCGATCCAATCCTTTTGGCTAAAATAAGTGTTACTTTGGAGCACCCTCCTGTTGTGAAATTTACAGGGCCCATCTAACCTAATTATCTTCTTGATGAAATCTGTTTTGAATTAATCTTCTTGATTCAGAATTATTGAAGGAGGATATTTATATAGACAGATACATGCCAACAGACATGGTAGGATTTCATATTCTTTCTAGGCTTTCTGTCCCTAATGGTTCAGGTCAAAACAAAAGGTTTAAGTATAGGTCTTCTGAGTATATATATATGTGTGTGTGTGTGTGTGTGTGTGTGTGTGTGTGTGTGTGTGAGTGTGTGTGTGTTTCTAAATAGTCACAAACTTAAAAGGCATATTTTGACAAATTACATTAAATTACATTATCTCCTTTTCCCATCCCTCTCACAAAACCCATTCTTTTATTAAGAAAGAGGAAATATGTATGCATACCTATGTATATACATACACACATATATTTCCTCAATTCAGTCCAGAGATGAGGAACTTTTATAACTGACAAGTTCTGACCCTGAAATTCAACTTTGCACTGATCTAAAACAATTTAATTGTACAAATGAGATTGTAGTCATAATGTTTAGCCTACTTGAGAGTCAGTTGTTAAAAAGCACTTCAACAATATCAGATTGCATACATCATTCATTTACTAATTACAAATGGGATTTCTCCATACACAGTGAGGCACTATAAAGAGCAGAACAATCAATCAAGGAGAAAGATAAAGTGTAAAGGATAGAACAAAGGTGATTAAATAGGGGCAGGATAGTTATATGAATCAACATATTAATTTTGTTTATGAATAAGATGAAGAGTATCGGACCAGCAATCAAGAGACTTGGATTGTAAGTCTCATCTTTGTTACTACCTACCTAGATGGCCATTGAATAATGTCTCTAAGCCTCACTTTAAACCTGTGCAAAATAAGAAAGTTAAAAAAAAAACAACCCATTTCTCTTTCAGGGCCAAAATTCTGAATTATCATCTGAATTACAGAGAGATATCAAAGAACTTATTCTCTCTCTCTCTCTCTCTCTCTCTCTCTCTCTCTCTCTCTCTCTTTCTCTCTCTCTCTCTCTCTCTCTCTCTCTCTGTCTCTCTTTGTCTCTCTGTCTCTGTCTCTGTCTCTCTCTGTCTCTGTCTTTCTCTCTCTGTCTCTCTCTCTGTCTCTGTTTGTCTGTCTGTCTGTTTGTCTCTCTCTCTCTCTGTCCATTTGTTAAATTCTTCAAATTGTGGAAATTGTAAAGAAGTAAATTTAATTCGATGCCAGGGAAAACTCCCCAACAACTAAAGTTTTGCAAGACTGAATAGGTTGCTTCAGGAATGATCAGGTTTCCCTCTCCTTGAAGATCTTCAGAAAGAGCGTGGATGATAACTTATCTGGAAAATTATAGTGACAGTTATTTTCATGTATACAGTGGATTGAGGTCACTTCCCATTCTCAAGCTGTATGATTAAGGAATTTAATTATCATTTTAAAATCTCAAATTATACATTGCATTTTTATTTTTTGAAGTCCAAGAAAGGAGAGTTGAGAGACTTCATAATTTTTATTGAATTTGAATCTAGAGGCCTAGATACATTATATTTAATTATATAATATATAGATATGAGCTCCAAACCATCACCAGTAATCTTTAAGAATTAGTTAAGAAAAGTGGAGGTGAATGAAGATGGGGAAACTATCAAGCAGAATGACTGGGTTATGGGGTAGAATATGAATGAATCCACTGCTATAAGAAGTTCACATATAAAATGCTATGTTCATATCACATCCATGATATTGTGTCCAGTTCTGATTCAAGATTTGAGAGATGTCAATAAAATGGTAACTGTATCCACAGGACAACCATGACAGTGAAGGAGGGGAGGCTATGTGATATGCAGACCTTTTGAAAGAATGAGGCATGTGTAGCTTAAAGAAGAAAAGACTCGGGATAAAAAAAGGAGAGTAATGGGAGTCTTCAAATATGAGAGAGGCTATCACATAAAAAAGATCAAATTTATAATGCAGTCTCTACTGGGAAAAAGTAGAACCCAGGCACAGAAGTAGCATATATGTATGTATATGTGTGTGTGCGTGCATATATGTATATATGTGTATATATATGTGTGTGTGTAAATATATGTGTGTGTGTATGTATATATATCTGAACTCCATATCTATCACTGAATGGGTTCAGACAGAAGCTAGATGATGGTCTGCTGCAGGAATTGTAGAAATGATGCTTGCTTTTGGTAGGAAGTGACCCTAAATGACTTCTAAGCCCTTTTCAGCTCTCTGATTAATGTTAGAAACCCCCATCTCTATAATGCTTTAAGTTTATATGACATGTTCTCTGTGGCAACTTATGAGGTAGGTAGTGTAAGTATTACTATCTTCCCCACCTTTGATGGGGTAGGAAGGAGGAATGGAGTATGGTTTCACTGGTGTGGGGGAAATCTTTGACATGGAAACTTCCTCTGTGAACAAACATCAGCAATTCTTTAAATTATAGGCTGAAGGAGTTTCCAGAGTCACTAAAAATTTTTAATTAACTTGTTGATGGTAACCTAGAGAGTGTGCATCAAGTGTAGGACTTCAACCCAGGTATTCCTAACTACAAGATCAGGCTACTATCTACTCTGCCTCCAATTTCTTCCATCTTCCATGTTACAAATAAGGAAACAGACCCAGATGAGCTTAGTAGCATTTACGTGTCAGATTCAGAATTGGAACCCCCACCTCCTGCCACTGAGTCCTACATATTCCTCCAATGTTCCACATGGCTTCATTATGATTCTAAGAACTGATAGCAGATAATTCAAATTAGTTCAGGTTACTAAATGTAAAGTAAAGAAACCTGAATTTATTTTTAAAGATACTCTATTCTTTATATGTTTCCTTAATTCAGCATTGTCATCCCATCAAAGAGTCTAAATTGGCAAGGTTTAAACGTGCCACATAACAGTCAAATAACTCCATTTTCCTAAGATTCATTCATTTCATTTTTCTGATTTTTACTTTACTTGTTTATGCAATGGATATTGTTAACCTAAGTTAACCTAGGCTGGGCCTAATATAACTTGCAAAGAACCAACTACACTGGCATTTAATAAATGCCACATATAATAAATATAATAGAGGAGAAATCCTTTCAAATTAATTTCTTGGGGCTACAATACCATTTTTACTAGCATTCCTACTAAGCTATTAATATTTCCATGTGTATGCTGGCAACTTTGAATTTCTAATTTTTTTCTGAAATCATATACATTATATATGTACAATATACTACATAGGGAACTGGAGACTGGCGCCTTAGCTTTGATTGTTTCTTCAAGTTAAGGGCAACATTTGGCTTTTTTCTAAGAAATTCATTAATATGTTTCATAAACAACTATTAGAAAGGGGAGGAGGTACCCTCTCATTCAAGAAAGTTATAGTGCTTATTGTATTGCTTGGAAGGAGCCCAGACTGTAATTAGTAACAGAATGGATGTCATCTGACTTGAAAATATAAACTCCAGGCACATTTTTTACCCCTCCGGCAGAACATGACCTTGGTGTAGAGATAGAATGACGGTGCACACTAGGAAGTGCCCACATTGGAACAGCATTTGCTTTAACTATTTGTGTTGAAAGATCATAGCTCCGAGATCTGAAGCTATATTGTCTAGGGAACCTGTATAAATGGATTCCTCTTCAGGAAAAGGGTTATGTTCTTCCTGTTCCAGAGTCCCTCTTTCAGCGTGGGGTACCAGGTGCTGAAACAAACATTCTCCCTTCTGGCTGGTGTGTTAGCAGTTGCCTAATATTCCTTATCTGAAATGTGGGATCTAACATGCCAAATGGCTTTGCTCCATGGAATGTTTCCTTCCTTTGTTTAGTGGAAACCTGTCAGCTGCCATGATAGTGTCAAGACTTATCCAAACTTGAGGTGTGATTATAGATTCAAGATCTCATTTGTGAAAGGTACACAAGACATTGATTTGTACACCAATTATCCAATTTAGACTGATGTTTCACATTCAAAAGCATCTATGAAGAGTGCTAAGAGCTCAAAGCTGCTCAAAGACCTCAGAAATGTGTATTGGCCTAGGGCAGTGCTCAGCAACCACGCTGTGTGTAATTAGAGGATTAATATCTACATGATCATAGCGATGAATACAAAATGCTCTATTCTACTCCCTTATGTGGCGGACCCAGATGGAAGCAAGCAGAACAATTGCCAAGAATATGGTCTGGCCCAAGGCCAACCCCTCTCATAATTTATGCTGTGAGTTCTCCTGGGGGAGGGGTGATAGTAAGGTGCTACTCGGCCCATAATTCCTCTGAATACCAGGATGCCATTCCTAAACTTTAAGATGAAGTTGAATTTTCCTCTCTGACATGTTTCAAATCTTTGACATGCTTATTAATGGTTTCTCATTTATCTTCTGTCTACCTTAATGAGTACAGATACATTACAGAGGTTATGCAAGCCTACGTCAACTTTCACCTCTGTTTAGGTAGGACAACAAACAAAAAATTTGCCCCTGAGACTCAGTGATATCACAGTTCTTTTATGTTTGGGTCTATTAAATGATGTTTGCAAACTACATTGTGACTTTCCTGTGGGCCAAAGGGCCCAAATAGACATATCCTTTCATATACTCATTTATTTATCCATTAATTATATTCTAAAGAGAGAAATTACCTTTCTAGCTTTAACATACCATTTAAAGCAGGAAGAGATTATAGATTACAGTTACATAAGTCAGGTCTTTTTTTTTTGTAGATGGGATAGTTTAGGCCATGAGAAATAATGACTTTCTCAAGGCCACAGAGCAGGGATGGATCTAAATGCAATTCCAGTTTTCCTACCATTATTTCCAGTGTTCTTTCCATTACAAAATGTTTGCTGCCTTTCTTCCTATGATTTGAGAAAAAGAAAGGAGACTGTTTAATTTTTTTTACTCCCAAGAAAACATCTCTGTTTAATCTAAAAGCAGAAGTTGTTCAATTAATTTTGCCTTTCCATGGATATTTCATGGATTAAGAAAAGAAATTACGTACAATCTAATCTAATAATAATAAAAAATAATAGATGGCATTTATTTAGTGCTTTAAAAATTACAAAGTGCTTTATATCCATTATCTGATTTGAGTAATGAAATAACCCAGTAAAGAAGATGCTTTTATTATCCCCATTTGACCGATGAGGAAATAGAAGCTGAGAAATTATTTGAAAGGCTCTGGGTCTTAAAACTACTAAGTATCTGAGGAAAGATTGAAGTACAAGTTTTCTTTATTCTAGGTCTGGCCTTTGAGCTAACATTTATATCTCTTTCCTCACCCCAAAGTCATATAGTATTTGTTATCTAAATCAATAGAGGAAATATTCATGCAAAGGAAATCACAAATTCATGAAACATTGGAGGATGTTTTGAGATGTATTTTATCTTGAGATTTTTTAAGGAGAAAACATAACTAATATTCATTTGATTCAGGAATCATGCATCCATTCTTCAAATTGGTGTGGTACTAAAAATATGGTGTGCAAGACACTTTTTTCTGATCTGAATAAAAAGAAGTCATCTTCTTCTGGTTTTGGATAGATATATTTCTCAAGCAATACATCTGGGAGAAAGTTGAAAGTAATACTTTCTGTTGTATCTTTAGGTTCTAAGCTTTGCACTCAGACAAATAAAAAATATACATAACCAAGGGCCTAGGTAACCCTACAGCATGGCTTAGACTAAAGATTTATGTCTGGAAAGAAACTTAAAGATTATATAGTCCAAATCCTTCAATTTACTGATTTGAAATACAGAGTCAAGAGGTTGAGACATGTTTCAAGTCAAAAGAGTGTTAGAGTTTCCCTCCTATCACTGCAAAATCCAGTGCTATTTCCAATATGCCACTGGTATTAGAGCCCAGAAAAGTAAAGAGGGAATCTAACACTGACTTCTATTCAACTCAACTCTGGCCATGTCTTTTTTTTTTGAACTGGCCATGTTTTATATGTTAATTAAATGTGCCACATAGCAGCAAGATGTCAAAGGATAATTGGGCAGGAGAGATGAACTCTACATCCTTAAGAAAGCTTTGAATGATCACTGAAGATGCCCTTTTATACCTTTCCAAAAATTCTTCAGTTGGAAGTGTGAGGTCAGGGTTTGAGTACTGTTCCTTTAGTCTATAAGCTTAAATGCGAAGGCTTGACGTGAATCACTTGTTCTTGAAATGCCACCCAGATGTGCATCCTAAAATGCCTGAAAAGACAGAATAAGGAATATTAGAGCCAGTAAGTCATGGCATCATGTATTTTCTTGTTTTCATTATGAAAACAGTGAGCTCCTGCATTATCACTAAATTAAGCTATCTTCTTTTGGTTGATTGCTATGTGATATTCATAATCAGCATTATGATTGGCTCTTCAATGGTCAAAAATAAGAAATAATGTAGTCATAATGAACATCAGTTTGGTGACATTTCCCACGAATGCCTTTAATGATGCAGATTGTTATCAATTATTCTTAGATCTATCTATAAATATTCAGTTGGTTAACAACATTCATTTAGCCCTCACTTGTGCAAAATGTTATTCTCCAGATTCCACAGGATGTAGCAAAATGAAAGTGGGTACCAAAAAAATATGGATCTTGAAAGAAAGAACTGTTGAAATTAATAGGTTAGGAGCAAGAAATAAAGGTCAAAGGTAGGAATTTTTACTAAAATATATGAGCAAAAGAGTAAAGTAACGAGGCAGCTAGAATATAAACGGCATTCTTTAAAGTCCTTGGTTCAAGTGTTGGCACTACTTTTCAGTTATGTGACTTTGGGGAAATCATTTTCCTTCTTAGTTTTCTTGCCTTTGAAAGCAGAATCACACCCAGAATTCTTAGCTCACTGAATCTGACGCTAGATACGCACAATGAAGAAAATATGAAACCATTATGTAAATTGTAAATTATTTCATTAAAAATGACAACAGGGGCAGCTAGGTGGTGCAGTGAATAGAGCACCAGCCCTAGAGTCAGGAGTACATGAGTTCAAATCCGGCCTCAGACACTTAACACAAAAACTAGCCATGTGACCTTGGGCAAGTCACTTAACCCCAACTGCCCTCCAAAAAAAAAAGAAAAAAGAAAAAAAATGACAACAAAGGAGACAGGGGATCAAGCATCTGTAATAATATGTAGCCTATTTCTTGGATGTCCTAAGTCTGAAGAAATCATTAGAGGAATATGATTATATTAATAACAATTATTGTAATAAGTATTGCAAAAATAATTATATTCAATAAAAATGTATTAAGTCTACTGCCTGCCATGACAACCAAGATATCCACATCTTAGAAGATATGGAAATAAGTATGATCTTTTAGTCATGCAAAACAAATTTGTGCATTTTATACTCAAAATGATAGGTCTTATATACTAAAAGATAAAAATTATGAACCTTAAATAGAGCAAATAAAGCTTGATTATTCGGAACTCTTTCCACTCATTCATTTTTGCTCCATCTTCAAAGAACTGCCCTCCATAGAGATTTTTAAAATCATTGTTAATAATTTTTAAAAATAAATATCATAGTAACCTTCATCACAACAAAGTATGAACGTAATTCTTTGATAATATACATTTATGTTTCATTACCTAATAGACATAATTATGATGATATATGATATATCATCAATGATATGATGATATAATTACTTATAATTAAATAATTAATTAATCATGATAAATGGAAGCTCCTTGCGGGAAGAGACTTTGTTGTTAATTTATTTAGTTTTTTCTTTGTGTGCCCCATATCTAGAAAATCAAGTTGATGCTATTTATCAAGAACCTCCTCTTTGCAAGACATTGTGTTAGGAAGATGCTAAGGAAAAAATAATAAAGCCTATTTTGAAGGAGATTTCATTTTGCTATTCAATACCTCAAATAAAGTTGTTTCTTATTAAATACTAATTGAAAGCCTGAATTTGTAGCACATGTTTAGAGCACATGGCTATTTATTTCTACAGTCTTTCTCACCCCAGTCAGTGTTACATTTGTGGAGGTGGAACACTGCCATGTGACTGTAACTCAAATTTTACCATGTGCCAGGGCTGGGCTAAGTTCTGGGATTACAAAAGAAGGTAAAGGACAGTCCCTCCCCTCTATATAGAAGACAAATAGGAACTAATTAATAGATGGCAGGGACTAGAATTAAGGGGAATCAAGGAAGGCTTCCTATCAAAAGGGCAATTTTAATTGCAACTTAAAGGAAACCAAGAAAGATTAATAGTTAGGGTTGAGGAGGGAGAGTGTTTGAGGCATAGTTGACAGACAGAGAAAATTTCTAGAGCAAAGAAATGGAGTGACTTGTTCTTAGAACAGTTTGGAAGCCAGTTTTACTGCATAGAAGAGTTTGGTGGCAGGGAGGAATGAATGCATAAGAAGACTAGAAAGGTAGGAGGGGCTTTGTTATGAAGGACTTTGAATTCTAAACAGAGGATTTGATATTTGATCTTGGAGATGCACTAGAATTTATTGGCTATTGAGATGATACGGTTGGATACATACTTTAGAAAAACTACTTTGGTACCTGAATGGGGGATGAATTGGAGTGGGGAGAGACTTGAGGCAGGAGTAGACTCATACAACAGTCTAGGTGTGAGGTAATGTGGGCCAGCACCAGATTGGTGGCAGTATCAGAGAAGGAAAAGAGCATATTAGATGTTATGAAGGTGAAATCAACAAACCTTGAAAATGGTGGTGACAATATTTTGCCTGCTTGCCTCTTAAAGGGTCGTTTTTAAACCCAATTGAGATAACTGTTGGAAAGCTTTATAACTTTTTAGTTATGATCACACTTCAAGGTAGTTATCTTTTTTCTCTGTCTCTGTCTCTGTCCCCTTATTTCTTTTTCTCTTCTACTTTTTTCTTCTCCTCTCCTAGCTTCCTACCTCCCCCCCCCAAACTTCCTCCATTCCATTCTAAATGAAAATGGAAGTTTTCTTTTGTCTGTCTGCTCTAATTTTACCACAGCTTCCTATTTCATTTAAAATTTTTTCTCAAGCATCTTATCTCCAACAGGAACTCACCATGTAAGAATTGGTAAATGTCAATAAAGATAAGCTTTCTTGCAGTTAACTGGAACCAGGAAACTCAAAAGACCACTTAAGAGATTTTGAGAAGAGTTACAAAGGTTTGTTTAGTTTAGGCTAGAGATAAACACTGAAACTTTTGAGAAACTCTGTGAAAGAAACTAAAATGCCATCACTAAAGAAGGTTTCATATCAGGAGATTTCTATATACCAAATAGAGTCAAGTGGAAAATATACTTTTTTATTTTTATTTAATTAAGACCAGGTGTTAATATTTGTACAGTCACATTCAAATATATTGTTGGGTACAAATCACTAGACATGTATAATACAAACATAGAGCATGTGTGTGCTTGTCAAGAATTAAATTTGAGTTTCTTTAAATTCCTAATGTTTATTGATGGAATGTAATCACCCATTAACAATAAAACCCCAAGAGACAGTCTTAAAGTACTTATAGTAAACTGAGGAGTCATTTCTTCCTTTTGCTTGAAATTCAAAAGGAAAAAAAATCTATTAAGGCTTTGATGAAGATCCATGACAGCCCCAAGGGAGAAGACAACATCATGAATTTTCCTTTTACTAAGAACTTTCATCTGGGGGTGAGTCAGATGTCAGCCTACAGAGGAAAGTCCCCACTCATTTGGCTTAGGGTTGGAATCTGAAAACTCATCACAAAACCCATTCTGGTCATGCACAATATTACAAATATTGTATGTCAAAATAAAATATGAAGCAAAATGGTATGTTGTGCATTTGGGACCTCTGATTTATAAAACGGTCTTTATGAGTTGAAGAAGTGTATTAGTCATAGGAGTAAGTATAATTTAGCTATTTTAAACTAGCCAATGATAATGATCTATCCATTTGTCATAAAAGAAAAACAAAACCTTTAATTCAAGTCAGAGAATGTAGATTCAAATCTTAATTCTGTATCTACTACCCTTGTGACTTTGGATATTTTTTTACATTGAGTTTTAGTTCCTAATCTATGGAATGAGAAGTTTAAATTAGAAGACAGGCTCCTTCCAACTGTAAAGCCATTTATTTTTCTTGACTTCTAGTTAAAGAGGTCATGTACTTATTACATGTCTCATGACAAGAAAGAATTTGTAAGTTGATCATTATTCCTTTGCAGAACATGTATGTTAGACTCATTGATATGTTCCTTATTGCTGGATAGCAGCTAATTGATATCTGATAGCAGCTATCCAGATACCTGATCTCGCAGTCTCCTCCTTCTGCTTTTTTTTATGGAGTGCAGGCTTCTTGAAAATAGAAATTCTTTCACCTTTATAGATAATTGTGTCCCCAGAACTCAGCTTAGTGCCTGTTGCATACTAACCATTTTATAAATCCTTGATGATTCAACTTGTGTTTTTTATTTTGTTTTTTTGTTTTTGTTTATATCTGTAATGTCATTGTTATGGAGAACTATGAGGTTCTAAACATGGGAAGTTTTCTTACTAATACAATTAAGAAACTCTCTTCTAACTAAGGGTTTTAGAATTTTATAGAATTGTTGGGGTTGTTTTGGAGAGCTTAAGTACCCTGCCCAAGGTCACATGAATAGGCAGGATTTTAACCCAGGTGTTCCTGACACTAAGGCTTCCTCCATATTGACTCCACTACTCTGTCTATCATTAGACCTTTAACAGATATATTTCCTAACAAGATTTTCCCTAATTGGTTATGCAAATAACGTGACTAAAATGTCCATAGCCTTTGACCTAGACATTCCACTTCCAGGTCATGGCTCAACCAGGATATTAACCTATAAAAAACACTCCATATACCCCACAATATTTATATCTGCACTTTTTTGTCACAGGCAAGAACTGAAAACAAAGTAGATGAGTTAGAAAAAAATTAAACAGATTGCAGCATATGAATGTAATGGAATATTTCTACATTGTAAGAAATGGAAAAAAAGTGCTGAAATGAGAGATGTATAAAATGACATATAAACCAATGTAAAGTGAAGGAGAGCCAGGGAAACATTATACATAATAACTCCAAAAATGTTAGGTGGAAAGAGCAATCAATAAACAATCACAAATGGAATATCACAAATATATTGTTTGGTCCCTAAACATAAATATGAGAAGCCAGCTTTCCTTATCCTTTTGCTGAACAGATTTCCCACATTTTATGTTCTTTCATATTTAATGTAATGATTGGCTTTGCTGACTTTTTTATTTCTTCATTTTTTATAAAAACAACTCTATCATATGGGATGGATCTCTAGTACGGTTGTGGGAATAGATATGGAGGGAGGTGTAAGTGATTGAAAAATTAGTATCAATCTTTCAAAACTAGGATACTAGAATTTAGAACTAGAAAAGATTATACTGTTCTGCCCTCTCATTTTTCAAATGAGGAAAGTATAATTCAAGGAAAGATAAAGTCAATTGCCCATGATTTCATAGGAAATCATTGGCAAAGTCAATATTAAAACTCAGGTACTACATGACATATTTTTTTATGACTCTGTTCATGTTGTTCCCTATTCCTTGGATGCCCTCACTCCTCCATCTGTCAGATATTCTCATCCTTTAAATCACAATATAAATATCTCCCTTCCCCCAGTTGGAACCTCATATAAAAATTTGTTTCTACCTCTTTTTTTGGCCATATCAAAATTTATTTTGTATTCCATTATATATTATATTGTATTATATATATCCCCACCTCCACTAAAGTATAAATGATATGAAAGTAGGTATGTGTTTTTAATCTATATCATATCTGAACTTTTTCTCTTTTAGTCTTTTTCTCTTGAATATTATTAGAAAATAGATTTAGAGAAATATTAGACCTGTTTTATTTGTAAGTACCTTTTGGTTTATAATATTAACCCCCAGGTACTTTGACACCAGTTCCAGAGATTACTTTTATGTAAAAGCATCTTTTATAATATAATTCCATTTTCTTGGTGTTCATGACTCTTCACAAACTGGCAGTATGTTCTCTCTATTAGTCAGTTCCAACTAGGTTATGTAGTGGCAAACTGCCTGGCTATGTTCTAGAACTGTTTTTCATAATTATTTTTATTTAATTTTATTAAAATAATTCATTGAGCATCTATGACCAATTCATTATTGCAAATAACTGGTAGATTACTATATAGAGTTTAACTGGAGAATAGAAATCATACCTCTATTTCAAAGCCAAAATAAACTTATTCATAATCTTACCACAAGCTGTGGAATTTGAAAATCGTCCTTTGTCTATCTCTAATTCTTAATGAAAACTCCAGAAAGCCTTTTGTTTCTGTGTAATGATAGAATTTTAGAGGCAAGCAAAATCCATCTCTTGAGAAAACCCCAGTTTCCTGGAGCTGGCCCTTATATGATGTTATCTACATTGAAGAGGAAGTTGGACAAGGAGTCATATACTAAAATAAATGGAGGAGTGATTGAAGAGAAAGGAGGGTATGGTATTATGAGTCAAGGAGGATGAAGATGCAAAAGAGTCATTATTGGAAATTCTTATTTCAGTACCATAGTGGGGACAAAATATAGATTTGAAGGGGTAATCACGGGGTAGTGATGAACTAGAGGCTGCAAGCAGAAATTACTCTTTTAAAGAACATGGAAAAGAAGTGGAAGAGATAAGGTAATGCTAGTGTAAGGAAATGTGTAAAAGTTTTGTTATAGGATATTTCTCAAATCAGTCTAGATATTAAAGACTGGATAGTCTTCATGGAATTGAGAAATATAGGCTGTTTTTTAAAAATCTCTTCTTTTGGTCATGCCATATTCTTTCATGCTCTTACTTGACAAATGTAACATTGCTTTGGGATGTCGGAGGGAATCTTAGGAAGGATGGCAAAGGCCAACAACTGCTAAATCACAAATCCTAATTTTCAATCTTAAAATTTTACCTGAATCTTCTAACATACCATCTACAGCTCCTCAGCATGCTGTGACAATGGTATCCTTATCTTCAAGTGTCCCAGAAGATCTACTCTCTTGTATTTGCATTTTAAGGGTTGGATTTTTTTTAATGAAATTTAAAGGGTTTTTCTGATTCATCACAGATTTCTACAGTGAAAACCATATTCTTATGTCTCCTCCTTAAATTATATATACAATAATCCCAGCAAAATCATTCTACTCCACGTTATTTGTTCTCCAAACCTCAAATAGAAAGCTGTCACCTACCTAGTTGAGGAATAACTGCTGACCATAATTGAAAATTTAAATCCTCACCTTCTTCAGTTTAGTGACTTTCTAAAACACAGTTCATACTTTGGCACTGATGTTTTATCCAGTCCATTTGAGAAGTGAAAAAAGAAATATCCAGGAAAAAGAAAGTCTGGTCCAACTGACAGACAGCTTAATATTAGGTAACTTGAGAAACATTGTCCAAGCATATAATAATCTTCAAATCAGCAATTGATTTCCCCTCTCCAAAGAAAATATATCAGTTCATGTTCCTCACTCTTCAGGAAAGCAAGAATTTCAGTTTTCACCTTTTCTTGGTTATTTCCCAGCAGAGCTGACATCCTAGTGAAAGTCTGTTTTGACACTGTATATAACTTTAAATTCACAGGAAGCAATTTTGGCGCATTTACTCCTTCTACGTTAAAAGGTTCCTTCGACGATATAAATGCTCTTTTTTTATGCTTTAAGTCTTCAAAGAATTCTTAGGTCACAGATGGGAGAGGAAAAAAAAATCACCATAAGTCTTTTGTACTCCACTTCATTTGTTTCCCTTGGCATGTCTTAAAAAATCTTTCCTGTTGTATTGTTTTCTGTATGTTTAGAATGATACCATTATTATCATTCTTTTTCAGACTTGATTAGGAGTGGTAAGACACAGGGAGCAATAAGGGAGGGAAAGGAATTCAGACATGGCAAAATGAGGACCAACAGAAGAAACTATCCAGAGACAGGGGGTTTATGCTAATTAAATTACTGATGCTGGTTGTTCCCTCTACCACCTTGCATTTATTAGGTGTTGGGCTGTAAGGAGTTGAAAGTGAGTAAGGGATAAAATTTCATACCTCCATAGTACCTTGCCTTTATTGTAGATAAATGAGGCCTTGCTGCTAAAATCATTGCTGCTAAAATCATTGAGATATGGTTAAAAGACATACCCTACTTTAATTAGCAAGTCAGTGACAGAAATTGGAAGAGAACTCATTCCCTTGATCTTGGTGAATAGAATGAATGAAAATGTATGACTTTCTATCTTCCCTGAATGTGTTAGAATATTAAATCACTAAAGTGTAATCAATAATATTAATCTACCTTAAAAAATAAAATCAGTGATAATTACAATAATAATGACTCATTCACTGATCCCTTTTTATAGAACAAATGACTATGTACTAATATGTGCATATTTAGTATATATACATACATATGCACACAGAGAGAAAGATGATAGATAGATAGATAATTAGATAGATATATTGAGCTCCCAGAAATTAAAAGTGACTTGATAATGATCAATAATAGCACAGGAAAGAGGCGGCTAGGTGGCGCAGTGAGTAGAGCACCGGCCCTGGAGTCAGGAGTACCTGAGTTCAAAACCGGCCTCAGACACTTAACACAAAAAGCTAGCCATGTGACCTTGGGCAAGTCACTTAACCCCAACTGCCCTCCAAAAAAAAAAGGAAAAAAAATAATAATAGCACAGGAAATAAGTGATTGAGATGGGATTTCAACACAGTTATCCTTATTCTGAGACCACAATTCTCTTCCTCAATGCTATTTCTCAACATTTATTTGAATTCTTTTAAATTAATTATTTACCCCAACTGAGACAATAATGGTTCTCTGATATTACAGGTGGTAAGATCACAGGCTGCAATTGGTACTATCACCAGAAAAAAGCATTTTTTTTTGTCTTCTCTCCCTTCCCCTCCTTTTCCTTTCCTTTTTCTTCCCTCTAATTTCCTCTCTTCTTTCTTCCTTCCCCTTTCCATCTTTCTTCTCTTTCTTTTCTTTTCCTCTCTTTTTTCCCCATCTTCTTTTCAGAGACCAAGACTGTTATCTTGATGTTAGAACCATGCACGAGCAGTGGTGGGAAAAAATGGTACAGAAAGCTGCTACTAAAAGAAAGATCAAGAGTAAGATGAAGAGGGGGAGAGGTGTCTTAGTTATTGTTCTGGCTTTTCTAATTACTTGCAGTTTTGCCAGGGGAAAATCCATTTCTGTCTCTGTGCCCCAGTTTCCCTATCTATTAAAAGCCAAATGAGGGTAGGTAGGTGGTTCAGTGAATAGAGCACCGGCCCTGGAGTCAGGAGGACCTGAGTTCAAATGCAGCCTCAGACACTTAACAATTACTAGGTGTGTGACCTTGGGCAAGAGATTTAACCCCAACTGCCTTGCCTTCTCTCTTCCAAAAAAATACAAAAAGCCAAAATGGGGAGGGTAGGCAACCTCTAAGTTTCTTTCAGAGTTAACATTCTGTGCAATTCTCTTGAATAGTTTGCCTGGCAACAACCTAGCCCCAGAGTCCACAATATCCCCTTTTATGGCATGTTCTTCTTTTCTTCAAGGCTAATCATGAAGGATAGATTTCACCTTGCTTTATAATTAACTAGAAAGAATGGAAGAGGTTATAAAGAGGTTTCACTGTACTCATAACTAGCATAGGTATTCTAAGATTTTAGAGTTATCAAAGACCTTAGTGATCACCTAGCCAAACTCTCTCATTTTATAGCTAAAGCCACTGAGACTGTGATAAAATATGATCAGTACCCATTACATAAAAGAATGACAAAAGTCATTATTATAATATTTCAGGTCATTGGTTCACAGGTGATTAGATATCCAGTGGGGAATGGTCAGAAAACACTGCCTCAAAAATCTTGGGACTGAATCTCATCTACTGAACATGGGCAAGTCATTTCGACTGTCAAAGGTACTATTTTCTCACCTGTAAAATGAAGAACATAGAATGGATGAGTTTTAAGTTTCCTGTCCTCTTAAGATCTACAAATTCTTTTTTTATTTAAAAGGAACAAACCAGAATAACCAATCTAGAAATTAAGGATACCTTTTATCCACTTAGGAATCTCTAGTATCTCTCATCAAATCTATTGACCTAAAGCCTCAAATATTCTTTCTAGGTGAATCCTTTAGCTAAGGAGTCGAGAGGCAACTCTGCATTTATATTGTCATCTCTCCTCCCTAGAATTAGAACAAGTAATTCCATTTTGTCTGTGTTTTGTAAGCACTGCTATGCTTTCATCTTTTTAACTATACTTTAAAAAAATACAGTCATTTCTCATTTCTAAAACTTTTCACTTTCCTTTCTTGAGAAGTTTTGAGAAAACATTTTTTTTCTATTTAAATCAGGGATTTTGAACCCTTTTTAAAAATCATGAATACCTTTGGCAATCTAGTGAAGCTTATGTTCCCCTTCTCCAAACTGTATTTTTAAAGGCATAAAATAAAATTTATAAGATTGTTAAAAAATTAATTATACTAAAAATGATCAAAATATATATGTGTGTATGTCTGTAAATTCATGTGCCCCCAGGTTACTAGCTTCTGATATAAATATAAATTGGAAGCAATTTAATAGACCTATGAAACTTCTTTCAATGCATATTGGCTCTGGTCTCTAGAACTAAAAGCTACATTTTTTCCCCCAAACATTGATTAGACATTCTCTTCCCAGCTCTTATCCCTTATGACATCAGAAACCAGGTGTCAGTCATTCTGTGCTTAAGCTACCTACACCCTACCAGATACCCTACAAGCAAAAGCAATGTGCTAAATTTGTTATATATAGATGCATATTCACATAAATATAGTTGGATGATCAAATATAGGGAGATTTTCTATGGTTCTAAGCCTTCTAAATATTATATTACCCTTTGGCCTATTTGTAATTTTAGATGTTCTGAGATTACGTTTTTCCATGATTATTAGTTAGAAATTATCACCAATATGGCTCTACATCTATCACTTCCAAAGCAAATGTACTAAAGAATATGCTCTATTTTACCTATTACTGAGCAGGCACTTAAAGGGACCAGGCATTAGACACACTAATATAAGAGACCAGGTAGGTAGCAAAAATGTCAAATTATGGGTAATGATGTTTTCTCACTGTGGTATCAGATTAGATGAATAGGCTCAGATATCATCCTTTCCCTATATATTAATGTCCTTACTTCCTAAGAGTTCAGAGCATTTCAAAAGTCTTTACAACTTTTTTGCATTTGTTGTATGTTATGCTTCCTCCCAATTCGAATTGAACTCAGTTGTCTGCATTTTCTAATGCCACAACGTCTCTTTCTTTAAGCAACCAATTTTAGTCCATAAGCAATGTACTAATCTTCAGGTGTTGGGATCCACAGCCAAGAAAAAGGATACAATTGGTTAGATGGCGAGTGAATGAAATATTTTTATGATGTCATAATATGACTTCAACTAATATCACCATTATAAAAACAAACATTCATGTAATTCTTTTCACTAAACTTCCCTCATTGAGATAGTACATATGTGGCAAATTACACAAAGTGTGTTAGGATGTTATATAGAATTACTGAAACACTATTAAAAACCTAGCATAGCCAATGAATGTTATTATACTGCTAGAAAATCATAATTGTACAATAGAAAAATATCCCAAAGGACTTTTTTCATAGCTCTTGGGTAGATGAAAATATAAGGAGCCCTGAGAATTAAAGGTTAATGAAAGGAAAACAATTTCCAGGAGGAAGACCATATTTAGACAGATCACAACAGCAACCCACTTCCATATAATAGAACTAAAGACAACTCCAAAACCACCAATATGAATTCATATGGACATGGGTGATTAGACAGATGCTGAAGGGAGAAATATCTCCTGTGAATTGACTTGTGGTTCTATGACAAAAATCCAGAGAACATGAATAATGACTGTGATGACATACAAAAGTCATTCTTGCAGCTCAAGCGTAATTGGTTACTATGATTGAAAGTACCACAACCAGGGTGAAAATAACACATATTCTCTGAATAGTTTTAGTTTTTCTTGGTTATCTTCATTTGTAACCTACCATTATTAAATACTTTTTTTTTGGTATTTAAAGCTCCTGAGGATACCCTGAGTTTTGCACCTCCATTCCTTTCCTTCTGCTGTTCTTTTTATCCCCATTATTATAAACCTGCACTGTACCTGTTCAATATTTTGTTGATACACTTCAATTATTATCTCTTCTATGAAGGCTTCCCTGATGTTTTTAGGCCCAAAGTAATTAGTCATTCACTTTTTCTTTTTAAATGGATTTGATACATTACACATTCTAATAGATGTATGTGTGATAAAGAGAGACAGAGACAGAGACAAAGAGACAGAGAGATACAGAGACAGAGAAAGAGGGAGACAGACAGACAGACAAACATACTTTGCTAAAATACAAGTTAGTTTGAGACAGAGAGCCCTGGCAACCTTGTATTATAGTTATTAATGTAACACATGGTATACTGGATAAGGAGCTGGCCACATTAGAGAAATTCAAGTTCAAGTCACAACACATGGTGTATACTGGCTATGTAGCCCTGTGTAAATTATTTCCTTTAATTCTCATTGCTCTGCATAATATTGCTCAAGGATTGTAGGTGAAAGAACAGTTGCTGATCTTTCTAGTATGAAGAGTCTGCTCCCAAAGAATTCTCTAGCCCAATGAAACCACAACTCTAGTTAAAAAAGATCATGATATGTCAATGAGATGTCATTGTCAAGGATGTGTCTTTTTCATTCTAAAAATGGTAATAATCTCCTTTCACTTGATAGATGGTCTTAGAGAATTCCTGTGACTGAAAACCCACCATCCTACAGTTAATTTGATAATAAACTTAGCTACTTGTTTCATTCATTCATTTCATTCACTCACTCATTCATTTATCCATTCATCTACTCATTTAACAAGCATTTATGTACATACTATGTACCAGGCCAAAACACTGAACATTGCTCAAAAGGAACCTCCTGACAATCTTGGTAGAAAGGATCTGAGTTTACACTTTGATGACATTTTGAACCAAAAGCAATCTCCACATCATAATAAGGCATTGCACTGAGGATTTAGTGGAGGAATTAATAGTAACAACAACAACAGCAACAACAACAACAATGTTATTCCTAAAAAGAGGGCAAAACAAAAGAATCCAAAAATATGACCAGAAAATCTTGACTTAACATCAACTCCAGAAATGCTATTTAATGACAGAAATGACAAAAAATGTTCAGTGTTCCAAATGATTTTGAAGAGGAAATGGGTGTGTTTAGGCTAGAATTTTTCAAAAGCTCACATTTTTGGTTGGAATTTATTTAAGTCAAAGAAATATACACTCACAGAATAGTAATTTTTTTAAAACTCTGGTATTTGCACCTGTGAATATATTCTTTGACAATATGTGGCAGGAAAAAAATATCAAGACTTACTTGGCAAAAACAGTATAAGCTATGAATCCTGGCAAGGATCAAGGGAGCAATAGTAGAATTATCAAGGAATATACCCTATGTAATGGCATCAAACACAGAAACAGCTTGAGAAAGCCATTGAAGACATAAAAAAAAGATGAAGAGCATATCAGCATTTAATCCGTGTTTTCAATAGAAAACTGGAATGCTAGATTGCTCAAACACATTATACATAATAGAAACTTAAGAACTAAATGACATCTTGGTCCAGGCAAGTGATTCTGAAGAATAATTATTACTATCTCAGCTCTGAAAACAAATTGGAACTATTATGGTTTCTGAAGCTGAGACACTGGAATGTGACTTGATTCCACTTTTTGGTTAAAATATCATTACACTGTCAATTTTCTCTAGAGGTCAAGAGGGGAATACTTAACCCTTGAAATTACAAATCTAAGGTATCCAGTCACTACTAAACTTATATTGTAAGTGGAATCTAGAAAAATAAAAGTACATTAGAAGTTCTTGAGAACCCTGATAAATAATTGAGAGTGAAACACAAAGTAATGGAACTAGATAAAATTCATAACGATTGCTTCAAATGCTTGAGAGGCACCCGAATTACTAGCAAAGTTCTATATTAGCTTTCTGTCAGATGAAAGTCTTGTTTCAGCTTTCTTAGAGTCATGCATATATAACCATATATAACATCTATTACCCTCCAAAATATAGGACAATTATATCTCTTTGAACTCGATACAAGGCTCTCCATATAGGATTAACCCCACTTAACAAGTCTATAAGCACTCTGAAGAAAAGAAGCTGAGAGAAAAAATAAGCATGCTAAATAGTTCAAGAGATGTAAAAAACAACACATTATCAATTATTAAAATATAAATCATTGAACAAGGCTCCAGAAACTGGTGTAACACTTATGCTGCCTTTATAGATTACCATAAACTTTTTAGGTCAATTCCCATTTTTAAATTTTTGTGTACTAAAAATATACAAAATAGACCCAAATGTAGTGAGAATGTTAGAGCATTATATATTCATATATGTGGATGACATATGAATGTGTGTATATGTATATGTACATATGTACACAAACATGTACATACACATATAGGTATACCCATATGCTCATATATGCATACATATGTACATATATGCACATGTATGTATATGTGTGTGTGGAAAAGTCATTTTTATTTTTAAAAATACTACAATACTACTGGGAGAAATAAACATGGCACTTTTTAGGGATTCTTTTAAAGCCAATTACTATTTTACTTATTCCTAAACTCATCATAGTTTCTCCTAAATAGGACTGAGTGCTTTCCAAGTTAAAGAGATAGTTTCACTGATGCGTCACATTAATCTCTTTGATATATAGAAATGACATTGAGGTATTTGCTTCCAGTTAGAAAACACATAAAAATTTCTTCAGATAATGGGAACATTTTCTAGCATCAAAATATCATTTAGTCTCAATAAGTAGAAAATGAATAATTTGTACCAAAGAGGATTAGAGGCTAAAGGAGTTGAGTTGGAAATCGGAAAACAAATAGAACAAATGACCAAAGGTGATATGTACAACTACCTTGGTCTTCTCCCAGCAAGACATATTTAGGAGAAAGTTAGTAAGGGAAAATCTATGGGATTATATGTCTTTTCCATTTATTTATTTTTTAATTTAGCATCTTATTTTCCCTAATTACATGTAAAAACAATTTTCAACATGTTTTTACAATTATGAGTTCTTCCTTTCCCATATCCCTCATTAAGAAGACAATTTAATATAGTTTATACATGTGCTGTCCTGCAAAATACATTTCCATATTAGTCACATTGTAAAAGAAAATGTAGATAAAAAAATTTTTTAATGAAAAATAAAGTAAAAAAGTATACTTCAATCTGTATTCAGCCTCCATCAGTTCTTTCTCTTGAGATGGATAGTACTTTTCAACATAAGTTCTTCAGAACTGTCTTCTATACACTGCATTGTGTAATCCACCCTCCTATTTATCATTCCCTCTTTTTGTCCCTTTCCTCTCCCTTTCTCTGTTGGTTAAGATAGATTACAATAATACATAATGTTTCTTCATTGAAGCAATTATTAAAATTTTAATTAACTAATTAATTTACTTTTAGTTTACAGCATTCAATTTCACAAGATTTTGAGTTTGAAATTTCTTCCTCTCCCTGCCCTCCCCTGCACCCCAATATGGTGGCATGCAATCCAATATAGGTTCTAAAGGTACCTTCATATTAAATATTAGTCAAGTTGTAAAGAAAGATTATAAAAAAGAAAGCAGAAAGAAAACAAAACAAAAAAGAGAGAGCAAGTAGTTTGCTTCAATCTGCATTCAAACTCCATAAATCTTTCTCTGGATGTGGATAGTCCTTTCCATCATGAGTCTTTTTGGAATTGTCTTATAGCCTTGCATTGCTGAGAGGATCCCAGTCTATCAAAATAATTCATCACAGATATGATGTGTCAGTAATTGTGTACAATGCGCTCCTGATTCTACTCCTCTCATTCAGCATCAGTTTATATAAGTCCCTCCAGGTTATTATGAAGTCCGTCTGCTCCTCATTTCTTATAGCACAATAGTATTCAATTCCATTCATTCCATTCAATTCCATCCATCCCATTCATATACAAAAATTTGCTTAGCTATTTCCCAATTCGTGGGCATCTCCTTGATTTCCAGTTCTTTGCCACAACAAAAAAAGAGCTGCTGTAAGTATTTTTCTACAAACAGGCCCTTTCCCCACTTATATGATCTCTTTGGGATACAGTCGTAGAGGTGGTAGTGCTGAGTCCAAGAGTATACACAATTTTAGAACCCTTTGGCACAGTCCCAAATTGGTATTCAGAATGGTTGGATCAGTTCACAACTTCACCAACAATATATGAGTCAAATACCAATTAATTTGGTAGGAAAATTACCAATAATTTTCCTACATCTTCTCCAGTATTCATCATTGTCCTGTTTTGTCATGTGAGCCAATCTAACCTGTGAGATGTGGTGCCTTAGAGTTGTTTTGATTTACATTTCTCTAATCAATAGTAATTTAGAGCATTTTTATATGATTATAGATATCTTTCATTTCTTCCTCTTAAAACTACCCGTTCATATCCTTTGACCATTTACCAATTTGGGGAATGACTTTTATTCTTATATATATGACTCAATTCTCTTCATATTTTAGAAATGAGGCCTTTATCAGAGACACTAATTGGTAAAAATTCTCAATTTTCCACTTCTTTCCTAATCTTGGTTACATTGGCTTTGTTGGTACAAAATCTTTTCAATTTAATGTAATCAAAATTATCCATATTGCATTTTGTAATGCTCTCTATCTCTTGTTTGGTCATAAATTCTTCCCTTCTCCACAAATCTGACAGGGTAAACTATTCCATGTTCTCCCAGATTGCTTACAGTATCAATCTTTCTATCAAGATTGCAAATCCATTTAAACTATATTTTGGTATACAATGTTAGATATTGGTCTATGCCCAGTTTCAGCCAAGTATTTTCCAGTTTTCCCAGCAGTTTTAGTCAAATAGTGAGTACTTATCCTAGAAGCTGGAGTCTTTTGGTTTATCAAACAGTAGATTACTATAATCATTAACTACCATATCGTGTGCACCTAATCTATTCCACTGATCCACTACTCTATTCCTCAGCCAGTACCAAATAGTTTTGATGACTAATGCTTTATAATACAGTTTAAAACCTGGTATGGCTATGCTACCTTCCCTAGTATTAAGCTTTTTCTGCATCTACTAAGATAATCGTATGGTTACTACTGGTTTTGATAGTGATATAGTCTATTATATTGATAGGTTTCCTAATATTGATTTAAACAAATGCTAATGAAAGTAAGGTTCAAACATTTCCATCCACCTTCATTCCCTCCCACTCCCAGTTTCCCCCTCCAGTGTCAAAGCCTTGCCTTGTATGCCTCTTTTATGTGACAATATTTTCTCCATTCTATTCTTCCTTCCCCCTTCTCTCAGTGCAAGTCATTCTCATCTCTTCATTTTTTTGTGAGAACATTCCAACATAATCAATACACAACTATACCCTCTGTCTCTGTAGACTCTAATTGACCTAGTAAAAATGAATTTCCAAGGAGTTACATGTGTCTTCTTCCCATGTGAGAATGAAACAATGTAACTGTATTGAGTCTCATTTCTTTTTCATGTTTGCTCTTTTATTATATTCTTGATTTTTCTCTTTAAATGTCAGATTTTCTATTTAGGTCTGCTATCTTCATCAAGAATTATTTAATATCCTCTATTTAATCAAATATCAATTATTTTCTCTTGTAGGATTATATTCAGTTTTTTTTTCAGAATAGATGTTCCTTGGCTATAAACATAGTTTCTCTGAAAAATTGTATTCCAAGCTCTCCAAAAGCTGAAGCTCGTAAACCTTCTGTTATCCTGTGGCTTCGTGGCATTTGAATGTTGTTTTTTTCTGGCTTTTTTCAGCATCTTCTCCTTGACATATTTGCTTTGGAATCTGGTTATAATACTCTTGGACATTTCCATTTTTAGATCTCTTTCAGGAGGTGATCTGTGAATTCTTTCAATTCCCATTTTACTCCCTGTTTCTAGATTATCAGTGAATTTTTCCTGTATAATTTCTTGAAATATGAGATCCAATATTTTTGTTGTTGTTGTTATCATGGCTTTCAGTTGGTTTAAACTTTTATAATTATTTCTCCTTGATCTGTTTTCAGGTCAGTTGTTATTCCAATAAAATATTTCATATTTTCTAGTATTTTAAAATTTTTGTTTCTTAATATCTCATGGGGTCATTAGCTTCCACTTGCTCAATTATTTTTAAGGAATTTTTTTTTCAGTGAACTTTTGTTTCCCCCTTTACATTTTGCCTATTTTTTCTTTTTAAGTTCTTTTCTTCAGTGAATCTTTGCAACTCTTTTACCATTTGGTATCTCTGTTGGTTAAGGTGTTATTTTCTTCAGTATTTTTGTATCTATTTTACCAGGTTGCTAATAATTTCTCAAAATAATTTTCTTGCATAACTCTCATTTCTTTCCTCATTTTTCCTCTATCACTCTATTCTATATCTTTAACTCTCCAAGGAATACTGATTGAGCTTGGGTCAAATCAGCATTTTTTTTCTTTGAGGTCTTGGTTATAGCTTTCTTCATACTGTTTTCTTTTTATGTTCTTGTTTTAGTCTTCCCTGCTACTGCATTAGCTTTTTATGGTCAAGTTCTTTTGTGTTTTTGTTTACTCATTTTCCCAGTCGATTTTTTGACTTTAAACTTTATGTTAAAGTTGAGCTCTGATCACGTAAGGGTAAGGAGGGCACTTTCCCAGCTTCTATCATTTTTCATATTGTTGTTTTTAAAGTCTACAAGTTTTAAGGTCTACAAATTTTCAGAACTTCTAAAATTGTGTCATCTGGGGAGAGGCGTGGTCACTGTTGTCCTGGTTTGTGCTCTTGTCTTTATCTAGAAAGGGCCCCTGTTCCCCTGTGACCACAAGAATTAGTGTTTCTCTTTGTCTTGGAACTGCGATAAGGACCCCTGCTCTCCCAAAGACTCAAGTACTAGCATTTCTCTGTGCCTTAAACCTGTGACCAAAACCCCTGCTCCCTTGTGAAGGAACACACACCCTCCTCTAAACTGTCAATCAACATCAAATACACCCACTAACAGCAAAGGATCCCCTATAGTCTCTTTCTGACCAGTTCTCTGACCCACTTAATGTTTCTGGCTTGAGAGCTTTTAAACTGCTACTGTTGCTGTCTCAGACACCTCACAGGCAAGGTACTGGTGATACTGCCTGTGTTAGGAACCAGCCTTTACCCCAGTGACACAGCTCTCTCCTCCCAATATCCTCAGTTGTGTCATCTTGACCTTTTCTTTTTGGCTCTGTCACTCAAAAATTTGATTTGAGGCATCATTTTAATGTTGCTACGTCTTCTGGGGACAGAGGTAAGATGGCAGAGGAGAGAAGCATTCAATTGAGTTCTCCCAACATTCTCCAAACAATTTAAAATAGTGGTTCAATTCAAATTCTGGAGAGGCAGAGTCAACAAAAGGTCAGACTGAGACATTTTTCCAGTGCAAGACAACACAGGAGATTGACCTGGAGCCTACTGGAATGGAAACACCAGAGGTGAGACTAAGTGGTAGTGACAGAAGCAGCAGCAGCTTTGGGAGCTCTCAAGTCAGAGATAGTAATGGAACCTAGCAACTGACCAGGAAGAGATTACAGGGTACCCCTGTATTAGCACTGGATTAAGACCCAGATGCTGTTTTGCTACTCTATTTCATATAATGCACTTCTGGGTCATTGTTCAAGGGCAGAGAGGAGCAATTTTGGTCTATAGTGAGTGGAAATGCTGAGAGGCAGCAACACTTCAGGACCCAGAGGAACAGTATTTTTCTCAGTACCAAGGGAGGAGAGACCTTAAGAATCAGTATCAATTGCAATTTCAAGGAATCAGGGGCTCCTCCTGACTAAGGGCCAGAGCACAAATTCAGAGAGCAGTGACCACACCTCTCCCCATACAAAACTACCTTGAAAACATAGAAAACTTCCAAACTCCCAAAACTTGTTCTGAAAAACTGCAATGCAAAAAGTCTGAAGCTTGTGGCAGGAATCAGTTGTCTTCCATGCTAGGAACAGACCTCAAAATTAAAATAAATTTTAAAATCAAGAAATAGCGTGGAAAAATAATCAAACAACAGAAAAAGAACCTGAAAGCTAATATGATGACAGGGAAAATCAAGACAAACTCAGAAGAAGACAATGAAGTCAAAATAATTACAAGCAAAGCCTCAAAGAGAAGTGTGTGTGTGTGTGTGTGTGTGTGTGTGTGTGTGTGTGTGTGTTGGACACATACCCTAGAAGAATTCCTTTAAGAGCCAAAGATTATTTTCAAACTTATTTAAGAGTGGTGGAGGAAAAATGTAGATAAAGGAATGGAAGCAAAGGAAGAAAATTATGAAAAGAAATTAATAACTTTGTAAAAGAAGTACAGAAATGGTTATGAAAATAACTTTAAAAACCGAATTCCCCTAATGGAGAAAAAGTTACAAAAATACACTGAGGAAAATTACTCCTTATTAAACAGAATTGGCCAAATTCAAAAAGAAGTACAAAAGTTAACTGAAGAAAATAATTCCTTAAAAATAAGAATCAGGCAAGTGGAAGCTAATGATTCCATGACACATTAAGAAAGAAACAGAATTATAATTTTTCTTAAAATAGAAAAAAAAATGTGAAATATCTCATTAGAACAAGTGAACTGAAAAATAGATCACAAAGAGGTCATTTAAGAAATACTAGAATGCTAGAAAGCCATGATAAGAAAAAAGCCTACAGATGATGTGTCAAGAAATTATCAATTTTATCAATTTAAATTTATCAATTTAAAATTATCAATGCCCTAATATTCTAGATCGCTAAAAATAGAAATGGAAAGAATCCTCCAATACTAGGAAAGAGATTCCAAATGAAAATTCATAAGTACGTTATGCCCAAGTTCTAAGCTCCCTGGTCAAAAAGAAAACACTTCAAACAGCCAGAAAGAAACCATTACAATCCCATGGAGCCATAGTAGGATCACACAAGATTCAACAGCTACCACATTAAAAGAGTGGATAGATTGGAATGTGATATTTCATAAAGCAGAAGAACTGGGATTACAACCAAAATAATATGCGTAACAAAACTGAATATAATCCTTCAAGGGTAAAGTGAAGACTTTCAAGCACTCCCGATGAACAGACCAAAGCTGAATAAAAATATAATTTCAAATAGAACACTCAAGCATAATAAAGGTAAACATGAAAAAGGACATGAAATAAATCTAAGATATTTATCTTTTTATACAGGAAGATGATCCATGTGTCTTCTAAGGATTTTTTATCACTATTAGAATAATTAGGAGTCTGCATAGAAAGAAAATGAGAGAGTGATCAATTATTTTCTGTTGATTTTTTAAAAATTGAATAAGAGAGGAAGAAGAGGGAATGGGAAGAGGAAGAAAGAATAGGAGAAATATACTAACATAAAATAACAGTGGGCCAGTGAAATATATTAAGTACATACTATGTTACACTAAGTGACCACAATGATCTAATATTAGATAAACTCAAAGATCCAGACTTTGCTGATAAGAACTCAACATCTGCTAAAAAAAAAAAATTACTGGCAAAACTGGAAAGCTTTTGACAGAAATAATGACATAGAACAACATCTTATTCCATATAACAAGATTAGGCCAAAATGAATAAGTGATTTACACATAAAGGGTTCTACCATAAGTAACTTATGGGAGAAGGAAAAAATTCACCTGTCATATCCATGAATAAGGAAAGAGTTTATGTCCAAGTAAGAGAAAGAAGAGATTATTGGAAGTAAAATAGGTCATTTTGATTACATGAAATTAAAAAGGTTTTGCACAAACAAAACCAATGCAGCCAAATTAAGAAAGGGAAACAGGAAATTGGGGAAATTTTAAAGCAAGTTTTTTTTTCTGATTACTCCCTTTATTCTACCATTTTGCTCCAGTCTCTCATGATATCATTTCTGAAAATCAGTTGCTTGGTCTCCTATTAATGTGCCCTAGCTACTACTGAACAGTCACCCTTTGTCCAGAGCTGCCTATATTGAGATGGGTGGCACAAGATTCTTCCGATAAAATGGGTAGGGCACAGGAGGTTTCTGTTTTAAATTAATATGATAGATTCTATTTTTTATAGTCAAGAAGTATCTATTAAGCATTTACTATATATCAGGTGCTGTGCTATGCTTTGCAGATATAAAGCAAAGGAAAAAATTTCTGCTTTAAAACAAATGACAATCCAATGGATGAGATTTTGCTATTATTGTACAGAGTAGATATTTATCACTTTACATGCAGTCCTCTTTTACCATTCTTTGTATAAGGAAATATTAATATTTGTTGATTTTATCAAATTCAGAAATAATTTTAAAATAAAAAACAAATGAACACAGGTATAGAAATTGATATGCAAAGGATAGACATCAAAATCAGTTAATATAATAAAACTCAATCACATAAATGAAAGTTGTGATAGTATGATATTTAGAACTAAGTGTATTTCTGGAAATGAAGAGCTTTGTGTTCAGCTAAGCAACAATGAAGATAATTATGATCAAATCCAATGGATTTCAACATGTGACTGCTCATTAATTTACAGAAAAATTGCTTTCTAAAAAAATGATTGGGTTCCATTGTTAATTACATCAAACATTGTGTAGTAAAGTTTTCTGCTACAAGGAAGTGTTGTAAGTCTATATAAAGTTAGTACATTTATAAACTGAATCTTCTACCTATGTGGGTAAGTGGGTGCTGAGGCACAAAGGTAGACTTGAAAGCTGCAGAAGCCTTGTAATTCTTTGAGAGAGACAGAGACAGAGAGAGAGAGAAACAGAGAGAGAGAGAGAGAGAGAGAGAGAGAGAGAGAGAGAGAGAGAGACAGAGACAGAGACAGAGACAGAGACAGAGACAAAGACAGAGAGAGAACCCAAAATGTGAACAGACAATTATGACACTAATAGAGCTGGATGAAGTCTAAAGCAAAATTCAAGTAGACTTCTTAATTCTAGAGGTTTTTGTTTGTAAATTTGTTTTTACTATTTTGCATGGTTTGCTGTGAGTATGGCAAGTATTGTAAATAAATTTCTGCAACTGTTTTTTGCCATCTTTAGATCTAGCCGGCGAGGATCAAAATGACTTGGTGACAGAAGGTTAATACATTTTATTCTGCTCACAGGAAAAAACAACAAAGAGGTAATAATCAGTTTTGGTCATGATCAACCCCAACTAAAATTGAGAAAAGCAGGTTTCCTGAGTACAATTAGTAAAAGAACCTATACATAGCCCTGTTCTATTTAGTTATGAATGGGCATCACCTATACACATAAACAGAAATAAAATAGCTGGTGGTTACTTGGTATAGGGTCAGCTGACCCTGAGTTTGGGACCAGAAAGTTGAAAGGGGGATATCATGCATTTTAAAATTAGATTATCTACAGAAAATGACTTGGTGACAGAAGAAATTTCTTTTTCTTGCTATTTCCACTTCAGTGTGCTTTCTATCAATCCTTCTGTCTCTCCTACCAAGTCATTCATTTTTGTCAAAGTCCCATCCTAATAAATATTTTTCAAGGAATGCTTCTGATGGCTTCTACATGGGTTTCTGGTTTCTCAATGAAAGTCGCTGCCAGCTCTGGCAGTTGTACTACATATCTGTGGCAAATAGCTTCAATAGGCAAGTTTTGGCAAAGAGGCTTCATTGGTCTCTATTGGAGGGCACTTTTCTTTAGCACAATCTCCACCTATTTATTCATGCTTTTCAGAGTCTTGTACCTTTGAACTAGAAAGAAAGGAGGAACAACATCTGCTGCATCCTCTTCTAGTGTTGAAATAAATTTCCATAGGCCTTTTGTCTGATTTCGGGTTACACATCTTTAATCTACTCTATTCTGGAGTTTACTTTTTTTTAGAGGAGCAGGATACTTGCATGAATCTAATATCTCCTGAGTGACGAGTCCCGAGCATTTGGCCAACAACAGCCCTATAGTTGGAAGAAAGGCAGCCACCATGCTTCTGCCTGCTGTCTTTCCCTGTCTTGTCTGGTACATTCAAAATCACATTTGTCTGTGTCCCTCCAGGGTTAGTGTCATTCATGAGGAGGAAAACCACCAGCTTTAAATACAGAGATATTGCCACTATTACACATTGTCTTCCTTACCTTTAATGGAAATACTTTTCAAATTCTTAAATCTCAATATAAATGTAAATATTATTAATAAAAAGAAATGGGTGCACTTGTGTTATTATAGATAAGGTAGTTCAAAATACCATTAAACTTCTTATTCAACACTGCCACCTTCTTCTCTACCCCTCAATGCCTATCATACATTCTACACTCATAAACATTTGTTGATGAATTGGTTTTAAGAACTGTGTTTAAATCTATCTTCAGACACCTAATAGCTGTTTGACCCTGGGAAAGTCATCTGGTCTCTGTCTGACAATTCCTGGATTGCAAAATGAAGACAGTAAGAGCAACTCCCTCACAGAATTTTTGTGGGAATCAAATGAGAAAATAGTTGTAAAACATTTAACATTGTCCTTGGCATGTAGTAGGTACTTAATAAATGCTTGTTTGCTTTCCTTTCTCTCTCTTCCTATATCTGGTCAATTGCTTTTTTTTTTTCAAAATACATCCCCACAAAATCATCAAGCAAACATATACTTTTTTATAATAAGGAGTGTCTGATGTATGTGAAAGGCATTGGAACTTGTCAAACCTGCCACCTAAATTCAAAGCATTGTGGGAAAACCAAAACAAAATTAAAGAATCTGGGGGTATATCAGATCTACCATCAAATTCAAAGGACATTACAGTCCATGTATTATCTGGGTTATCCTAAAAGAGCACCTGGAGTGATGTGGACAGACTATTTGCTAGAATTTTATTAAAATTCTCTTTTAAGTTTTAACTAATTCATATTTGAATTTAAATTAGAAAGCTCCAAGTCTGAGACCACAAGGACTGAAAAAGGGAAAAGAAAACATAACTGGTTTCTCCTATACCTCAAATAGATAAAAATTTTATTCGGGTGATTATGCAATCCCTTTAGAAAGTGGTAGTTATAGCCTACCTTATAATTAATTTATGACTGCCTACACTAAAGTAAAATTAACCAAGTTAATACTTTGAGTAATTTACATTGAAATACTGTCACCACAAGATTTAAATAGCTCCCTCAGTAAGTTCACTGCTATGGCCTTCCATCACAGAGAATTACTTTCAAATACAAAAAAAAACTTTTAATACATATTTTGGTAATATCCACTCTTGAGTGGGTCTGTTGGGGAAGAGTGGGGAATTATTGGCATTTTGAACTACTTAAAGTTGGCTAAACCTTAAGTTTTCCCTAAAATTTTCATAAGACTCCTAGATGCCTGAATTTGAAAGGGCCCTTTTGTTGATCTAGTCTTCTTGCCTAATAAATGAATTCACTTTTTAGTATCCTAAAAAATATCATCGAGCCCATGGTTAAATACTCTTAATTTCAAAGAGGACAGAAACCTCATGACCCTGACCATTTTCTGCACCTTTTTAGACTATTATATTATAACCCTTCAAATGTTTTCAACACTGTAAATATAACATGACTTTGGGAATAATTTCCTTAGGATCAGAATTTTTTCTCTTAAAAATATAAACAGGGGGCATCTAGGTGGTGCAGTGAATAGAGCACGGGCCCTAGAGTCAGGAGTAGCTGAGTTCAAATCCAATCTCAGACACTTAACACAAAAAAACTAGTCGTGTGACCTTGGGCAAGTCACTTAACCCCAACTGTCCTCCAAAAATCTATCTACCTATCTATCTATCTATCTATCTATCTATCTATCTATCTATCTATCTGTCTGTCTATCTACCTATCTATCTATCTATCTGTCTGTCTGTCTGTCTGTCGGTCTATATCATATATATGTATGTATACATATGTGTATATATATATATATATATATATATATAGACAAATCCTTAAAAAAAAGTAATTTTGACATCAAAATCGTATCTTTCAGAAGATTTCTAAATAAGGTGGACTACATTGTGAAGGCTGTTTCTAACTATAACTGAAATTGCAAAGGGAAAATAATTTTAAATTTTGGTTCATTATATTAGGCAAGTGTGGTTCACTTGTGTAGAGATCACACATAGATGTCTCCATAAAGTCAGAATAAGAACCAAGCTTTATAAAAACAATAGCAATATGGATAGTGATTAGGACTAGACCTGTGTTTTCATTTGTTTAGGAAATTTGGGGTGAGGAAATTAATTCTAACAATTCAACTTGGTACTTTCTCTGCAATTTATATAGTCTTAGAGAATTGCATACTACAATGAGAGATTAAGGGACTTGCCCTGGATCAAAAAGTCAGCATGTGTCAGAAATAGGACTTGAACCCAAGTCTGCCTTGCTGTGAAATTAGTTTTCAATTTTTATTGGTATATTGCCTCTCCTATAATATAATAAATCATATCATATAAAGAAATTTTAGTTAAGAGAATAGAAACAGTAACTGTGGAAAGGTTTAATTTATCATAACAGAATATAAGACTTTAGAGGATGGTTCACTATCAGCTATAGCCTTGAACATTGCAATTTTGTGCCCACTCATTACTAAAATACAGAGTATTCTATTACTTTGACTCTTCCGGTTATTATCCATAATAGTTACTGCCCCTGGGCAAGGTCTGTAAATGTGAAAACAAAAATGTGAAGGGCTGGCCTGTAAAATGACAAAATATTAAAAGCATCCTATAAATAATAGCATTCTAATTCTTCACCAACAAGATCCAGTAATTGCTCTGTGAATGCTGTTATAAAATAACACATAGCAAAACACAGATTTGTTCAAATAATTATACGAATTAAAACATCATGGGAGAATTAAGAAAACACTTAGCTTACTTTATTTTCTAAGAGAGAGGTCAAGGAACACCCAAGCTAATCCCCATTTTTACCAAAAACCGCTCCTTAAATTGCAGATTCACTAACCTCAAGAGACCAGAAAAAAGTCAATTTGGTAAAGGAGACAATATTCTAATCATTTTTTCCCCGTAAGAAAAAGTGTGATTTGGTAGGAAAAGTCTTAAATTGGGGGTCAGAAGACCTGGGATCAAACCTTGGCTGTATCATTGACTAAATACATGAGCAAATAATTTTATCTCTGAGATTCTTTTTCTTCACATCTATAAAATCAAGGGTTGGAATAGATAAGTCGTATTAAATTCAAATAGAAATGAAACCCTACTGACTTAGTAATAATTTAGAAAATCATAAAGGAACATTATCTATGTTGCCTTGTATTTTGATTTGTTCTGTTAAACATTTCCCAATTACATTTAAGCTACTTGGCCATACCATCACACACACACACACACACACACACACACATACACACACACACACACACACACACACGAGTTTTCCTGGCTACTTGTATAAGTTTGACACTTCTAACCAAATGATACAGCTCGGACACTGATTCTGTCATTTAGCTACAAGAAATAAATGTGGAACATATGCTATAGTGGAAAGCACAATGAACTCTGACTCCTAGGACCTGGCTTTTGTCCTGGGCTGCCAATAAGAAGCCAAGGAATCTTTGGTAGGTAATTTCCCATCTCTAGACTTCATGGCTTCTGCTTTGCCATCTATGGGATAAAGTAGTTGGATTAGGCTGTTTCTAAATTCCATTACACTCCTAAAATGCTATAAAATGCTACCCTGCCCTTCTTTTTAAAATTTTAATTTGTAATTTGTAATAAAGCAAGCATCTTTATAACATAGCATTTTAAAATGATTTTGCACATGAAATTGCAAATCTATTATGTTCAATTTGCTATTTATTCCTTTTAAGCATGTGAGAAAGCTATCATGTAAATTTATTTTTTCCCTTCTTTTTTCCCTCTCCCTCCCCTACCTTGAGATAGCTACCATTAGATACAGGTTTTGCCTACATGTAAAATTATTCTATACATACTACTATTTATCAATTCTTTCTCCGAATGCAGTATCTTTCTTCATATGTCTTTTGAAGTTAATTTGGGTATTTATAATAGTCAAAATGACTTAATCACTCAAAAGAATGTTGCTGTATATTCTTGCTTCTACTCAATTTGTCCTTCATTTGCTCATGCAAGTCTATTCATGTTTTCTAAGGTCATCAAGCTCACAATTTCTTATAGCATAGTAGTATTCCTTCATAATCATATATCACAACTTAGTCATTCTCTGATTCATGGGCATTACCTCAATATCCAGTTCTTTGCCACTACAAAGAGAGCTGTTACAAGTATTATTTTTTTCAGTCACCTCATTTTAAAATTTAATTATTTAATTTTGGTTTTCAACATTTGACTCCATAAGTTTTAAACTTTCTTCCCCTCCTTTTTCCCTCCCCCCTCTTTCCCTCCTCCCTCTACGAGACGGCCTGCAATCTGATAGAGGCTCTACAGATACATTCCTATTAAACACATTTTCACATTAGTCATGTTGCATAAAAGGAGCATAGCAAATAGGAAAATCTATAAGAAAGAATAACAAACACACGAAAAAGAAGAATCTGCTTTGTTCTGCAGTCTGACTCCATAGTTCTTTTTTTGGATATGGCTGGCATTTTCCATCATGTGTTCTTTGGAATTGTTTTAGGTCCCTGCATTGCTGAGAAGGGCTAAGTCTATCAAAATCAATCCTTGCACACTGTAGCAGTTACTGTGTACAATGTTCTCCTGGTTCTGCTCCCCTCATTCAGCATGAGTTCTTATAAGACTTTCCAGGTTTCTCTGAAGTCCACCCTTTCATCATTTCTTATAACATTCCATTACATTCATATTGATTAGTCATTCCCCAATTGATGGTCATCCCTTTGGTTTCTAGTTCTTAGTCACCACAAAAAAAGCTGCTACAAATATTTTTTTGTACAAGTGGGTATGTTCCCCATTTGTATGATCTCTCTCATATATAGCCCTAGAAAGTAACATTGCTGGGTCAAAGGGTATGCACAATTTTATAATTCTTTGGGAATAGTTCCAAAGTGCTCTGAGAATAGTTGGATCAGTCCACAACTCCACCAATAATGCATTAGTATTCTGACTTTCTTACATCTTTTGCAAAATTTATCATTTTCCTGTTTTGCCATGTTAGCCAATTTGATATGTGAGATGTGGTACCTCAGAGTTGTTCTAAACAATAGTGATTTAGAGCATTTTTTGTGTGACTGCAGATATCTTTAATTTCTTCATCTGAAAACTGCCTATTCATAACCTTTAACCATTTATCAATTGGGGATATTATAAGTATTTTAGGATATATAGTTTTTTTTTTCCTTGTTCCCTCATTATCTTTGGAAATAGATCTAGTGGTGGTACTTTTTTTAACTTTATGATTAACATAATCAAATATGTTAATAGTTTTCCTTATTTTAAAACACCCCTTTACTCCTGGTATAAATTCCACTTGGTCATAATGTATAGTCTTTGTAATATATTGCCATATTTTAGCTAGGGATTTTTTTTGCTTTTTGGGGGGTGGGGGGAGGCAGGGTAAATGGGTTTAAGTGACTTGACCAAGGTCACATGGCTAGTAAGTGTTAGGTGTCTGAGGCTAGATTTGAACTTAGGTCCTCCTGACTCCAGGGCTGGTGCTCTATTCATTGTACCAACTAGCCACCCTTAGCTAGTATTTTATTTAGGAAATTTGCATCAATATTCATTAATAAAATCAGCTTATAATTTTCTTCACTGAGACAAAATGAAATTTATTTGTCATCAAACCATGTAGAAATATCCTCTATGAAAGAAGACCAACTCTAGGTGGTAAAGTGAATGAGTTTAGAAAAGACAGCTATTTTGATAAATAAAATGTGTGGAGATTATTCAGATGTGGATTACTGGCATTGTGCCCCTTTGTGCACGGATTTAGTGAAATTTCATAGGTAGTTTGGACAATGGCCTGTGAAAGGAACCCGTGCACATCATGACTAATAATAATGACTAATAATAAGTACTCAGAAAAAATAGAATTGAACCCCCATGGCTAGTCAGAATTAAAAGTGGAAAGACCATTTCTAACTCTAAATTTCCTTTAGTAAAACTCTTTGATCACATTTGCCCTCACTCTGTTATGGAATTAGTCTTATTCTATGGGAATTGAAATAGAAATACAAATTTTAAAAAAAACTAGATTTATCTTGAGTGACTTGATTCACTTTACCTTTTTAGGTCAGGTTTCAAAGCAGATTAAAACAAATTGTCAAAGTATATATGATTACTCATTTAATTTTGATTTTGTAAAATAAGGGACAGTTCAATATAAGGGCTTGTGGAGCCCAAGAAAAAAGAGAAGTTTTATGACCAAAAATGCTAGCAATGTAAAAGGTCAAAAGAATCAAGAAAACAATTTTGAATAGAATGGAACTAGATATAGCTTCATTTCACTCTCTGGAGGAAGGAAAGAAGAAAGAAAAAAATGTTGGGGCACTTTACTCAGTCACTAAATCATTTTAGTAAACATATCATGCATGATTCAAAATTTCACTAACTTTTATAAAGGTTTCTACTAGGAGGTAATGCAAGTAATTCCTACAAGTCTCAAAGCGTTATCAGAAACTGACTATTATGTACCAATGAGAATCTATGTATGGGATAATAGAGGTTGTGTTGATAGAAGTAAAATATCTAGAAAGAAAGTGATAGCCCCACGTGCCCCAAACTGAACTCAGTATCATTTCCCTCAAGTCCTCACCTCTTCCTCACTTCTCCATTATTGTCAAAGGAGCCACCATTTTCCTGGTCTCCCAGGCTCACAACATAGATTTCATCCTCAATGTCCTACTCTCTTGTCTTCCATGTGAAATCTGCTGCCAAGTCCTATTGATTCAACCTTCATAACATTTCTTTCATATGCTACCTTCTCCTTCTCTCATCTTGCTGCTAACCTGCTGCAGAACCTCATCACATTACACTAGGACTGTTACAATAGTCTTCTGATTGACCTCCTTGTTTGTAGTCTCTCCCTCACTCCATCCTGCACTCAGTCCTATAATCATAGATTTAGGGTCAGAAGAAACTTACATAAGTCGTCATCTCATCTCCTCATCATTACAGCTGAAGAAATTGACATAAAACAGTTAAGTGAGCGGGTCAAGGACACAGAAGTGGTTAAATGGCAAAATGAGTATCTGAACCCAGTTACTCTGATTTTAAATCCTTATGTTTCTTTTGAGATGATGAACCTAAAGAAGGATTAATGAGAAATTAGATGAAAGTCTGAAAAGATTTCATTTCGAAGAGAGATTTAGATATAGTTTACTCGAGGACAGAGGATAAAAATGTGATCGTTGATTGAAGATTACAAAGCAAAAGACTTCAATTTAATAAAAGAAAAGTGCTCTAACCATTATATAACATATGCTAAATTTAAGAATCATTTATGAAAGGAAAAACCAAGATAGTTGTCAGAATCCAGTTGAATTCTCCCAATATTACTCTCCAAACAACTTTAAAATAATGCCTCGTCGAATTTTGGAGTGGCAATGCCAGAAAAAGGTAAGAGGGAGATTTTTTTTTCAGTCTAAGACAACTCAGGAGCTCTACAACAATGTTCTATAACACTAGGGTAGGTGCAGGCGTAGAGCATGGCAGGAGCACCAGAGGTGGGCTTTGGAGTTAGTCATGAAAGCAGAAGCAACTTAGTAAGATCTCAGTCTAGAGACAAGAAGGGATTTGGACAAGTACTTAAAAAGAGATTACACTAGATCCCTTTCTAGCACTGGGTTCAGCTGGTGCTGACTGGCAACTCTTATTGTCCATAAGCAGTTCTGGGTTAAAGTTCCAGGTCAGACAAGAATATTTGTGTTTAGTGACAAGAGATCAGGGGCCCTAGTAACAGTTCCAGGAACAAGAAGTTTGCTAACATTTGTGGTTTCAGTAAAACAGGAAATTTGATCAACGTTTTAGGACTACTACTACTAGCTTGGGTGAAGAGAGGTCCTACTAGGGTAAAGATCTGAGTATAGACCAGGGCAGCAATGAAGTTATCTTTCTCAGGACAACAATACGTGGGCAATACCAAAAACTTGTAGACCTCCAGAACTAACTGTGAAAACAGTAGTACAAAAAATAATCCTGAAGTTTAGCATAGTGCCTTCCCACCCCAAGGTGAGTAGACCTCAATTTTAAGATAAAATTCAGAGTCAATACAAAGGCTGGAAAAGTGAACAACAACAATAACAAAAGTCAACAAAAACAACAGCAATGACATGTTATGCTGGCAGGGTAGACCAAGGCATAAACTCAGAAGACAGCAATGTGAAAACAGCAACAGACAAAGCCTCAAGGGAAAATGCCAATTGGACCCAAGACCAGCAAGCATTCCTGGAAGAAGTAAGGAAAGAGAAGAGTGATAGAGTGGAAAATGGTAAAATAAATTAGATTGATACAAGAAAGTTATGTAAAGAAAATTAGTAGCTTGGAAAAAGAGGAATGCATATAAACAAAATAAACTTAATGGGGCTTGGTGGATGGGGGTGTAGTGGGAAGAAGCACAAAAATTCATTATAAAACAAATTCCTTAAAAAAGCAGAAATTTCCATTCCAAATAGAAAAGAGTTGCAAAAGCTCATTGAAGAAAATAATTTCTGAGTCAGAGCCAAGATGGCAGCATAGAAGCAGGAAAACCGCAAGAGCTCCCCCCATAACCACTGCAAACACCTATGAAATATGACTCTAAACAAATTTTAGAGCTGTAGAACCCACAAAGTTACAGAGAGAAACAAATCTCCCCATGAAGGCAACCTGGCAGGCCAGCAGGAAGAGTCCATCACAGTGTCCTAGGAGCTGAGCCCAGCCCTGCAAGAGCCCACAGTTTTAGCCCAGGGTGGCCCTGAACAGCAGCAGCTAGACTGGACTCCTGAAGAGTGGATTGTCAGCAGCTGTGGTAGTTTCCAGAAATATCATAAATGCCAAAGACAAAGTAAAAGGTCAGTAGAACTATGTTGCAACTGGAGGGTGGGGCAGGGCAAGGTATGGCCTTTCCTCTGCCCCTGGAGCAAGAAGTGGCAGGGATGCCATGGCCATGTAGCTGCCTCCACATGGCTGCATCAGAGCTCCTGGCCTGTGGATTGTAGGGGGGCCAAGCAACTGTTCAGAAGAGTAATTGCTCTTGCTTTAACCTGCCTGGATTTGGATCACGGTCTTGAGTGGTGGTCCTGACCTGTGTGACCAGTGAGGCAGAGCTGGTGGGGCTATAGAGAAGGCACCTCCTAATAGCTCTGGCAGCTGTGAAAGTCCCAGGGATTTGAGATAAAGCTCTCTGCCCTTGAAGCAGAGTTCTACTGTGGGAAAGAGCTCAAAAGTCAGGTAACTGAGTGGCAACATGAGCAAGCAAAGGAAGCAAATAAAGCACAGCAATCCAACTTTAGATTTCTTTTCCGGGGGGACAAAAAGGATTAAAACATGGAATGGGAGTAAGACAACAAAGTCAGAATTCCTGCACCAAAAGCTTCCAAGAAAAATATGAATTGGTTACAGGACATGGAGAAGCTCAAGAAGAATTTTTAAAATCAAGTAAGAAAAGTGGAGGAAAAATTGGGAAGATAAATGAGAATGATGTAAGAAAATCATGAAAAGAGAATCAACAACCTGATTGAAGAAAATGACACCTTCAAAAATAGACTAACTCAAATGGTGAAAGAGGCCCAAAAATACAATGAGGAGAAGAATGGGTTAAACAGCTGAATTTTCAAGATAGAAAAAGAAAATAATTTCTTAAAAGTTCAAATTGAGCAAATGGAAACTAATGACTTCATGAGAAATCAAGAAAAATGAAACAAAATCAAAAGAATAGAATAAAACAGTAAGACAATGTGAAGTATTTCATTGGAAATAAAATTGACCTGGAAAATAGATTAAGGAGAAATAATTTAAGAATTATTGGATTATCCGAAAATCATAGTATAAAAAAAAGAACCTACACATAATTTTAAGAAATTATCAATGAAAACTTCCCTGATCCTAGAACCAGAAAGTAAGATAGAAAGTGAAAGAATTCACAAACCATCTAATTAAGGATATCTCAAAATGAAAACTCCCAGGAACATCATAGACAAATTGCAGAGTTTCCAGGTCAAGGAGAAATTATTGCAAACAACCAGAAGGAAACTATTCAAATATCATGGAGTCACAGTAAGAAAGCCATAAGATTTAACAGCATTCACATTAAAGACCCAAAGAGCTTGGAATATGATATTCTGGAGGACAAAGGATCTAGGATTGTAATCAAGAATTACCTCACTAGTAAAACTAAGTATTCATCCTTCAGGGGAAAAATGGGTATTTACTGAAATAGAGGTCTTCCAAGAATTCCTGTTGAAAAGACCAGAGCTGGACAGAATATTTGACTTTCAAATACGACAAAAAAATAAAAATAAAAAGATAAAAATAAAAGAATAATTATAAGGGCCTTGATGAAGTTGAACTATTTACTTTCTTATAAAGCTGACACATATAAGATGTATACATATGACACAAGATGATACTTATAATTCCTAAAAACTTTATCATTATTAGGTCCACTAGAAGGAAACTGCATAGACCAGTGTTTCTCAACCTTCCTAATGCCACAGCCCTTTAATACTCATATGTGGATGTATCTGATTGTGGATGGACCTGCCTAGAGATGGATAGAGGAGGGGTGTCTAAGTTCCTAAAACCATCAGAAATATGTGTTTTCCAATGGTCTTAGGTGACCCCTGTGAAAAGGCTGTTCAACTCCCAAAGGGGTCATGACCCACAGGTTGAGAACAGCCGGCATAGATAGATTATATTGGTGTGAGTCAATTGTATTGAGACAATCTCAAAAAATAAAAAAAAAAAAGAATGAAAGTGAAAAAGAGGAACACACTGGTAAAGGAGATGTAGAATGGGACAAATTTTCAAATTTTCTTGTAGAGAATTTCCAGGCATCTCCCAGCCCCACTAATGGCATGTTCCCCTCTCCTATACAAACTTCTGTAAGGTTACAGGGCAGATAATCAGGAGAACATGTAGTCTTATTTGTTAATGCCTCCAGACACAGTCTTATGATATAGTCCTAATAAATAACTAAGGAAGTTTCAGGGTAGGTAATCAGCAAGACACGTAGTTTTGTTTGTTGGTGCCTCCAGACATGGTGGTCCTGGGATAAAACCTTAATAAATAACTAGCCTTAACCTAGGGAAAAGAGTGATCAGTATCAAAGGAAGGTCCTTGTACATTTCATTTTTTTTCTCATCACGTAGATCTTCTGCTGGGGGACATATAAACTTTTTGGTCTCCTTGTATTATTGGCTCTGTATGAAATGGCTCTGTAATAAACAGATTATTGATTACACCCCTGTCCCTTTATTCTCATTCATTGCTAGTCCACCCAACTGTGCTGGTCACAGCATTTTCTCACAGAAATAAAAGGTCTGTAAAGAAAAGTTTGAATAGTGGAGGAAAAAATGAGGAGGGCAAGTGGTGGACAATGTTTGAACCTCATTCTCATCAGAATTGGTTCAAAAAAGGAAGATCACACTCAGTTTAGTTTACAAATATAACTTACTTAATAGGGAAATAAGAATCAAAGGCAAGAAGAGTTTTTGAACAATATGATGATGATAAGGGGAAGGGTAGATTGGGAGAGGAAATGATCAGAAGCAAGATAGTCTTTTAAGGAGGAATAGAACAGAGAGAGAGAGAGAGAGAGAGAGAGAGAGAGAGAGAGAGAGAGAGAGAGAGAGAGAGAGAAACACCAAGCAAAAGCAAACTCCAGGTTCAAAATTATGCACGTAGTAACTCTCCATATATTCAGTAACAAATGAAGGCAAAATATTCACAGAAAACAGAAACTCAAAATACAGGGTAACTCAGTCATTTAGTAAGTTCTATATTAAATCACAAAGTACAAAGTCAAAGTACTCCACCCCTGGCTAGTACATTTATTTAGTCAATCACAAAGTCTCTCTTCTCAATTGGAGATTAGTTTCCAATCATAAAGAAAGTATATTCACTTGGTCAATCACAAAACACAAAAATCAAAGTACTCCACCCCTGGATCACAATTGACTTACAATTATCATCATTTTCCACCAACCACCTTCTCAAAGGGGCAGTGGAGAGCACAAAGGCCATCTACCCCTAAGCCACAACAAGGTTATGATATCATTTTAGCATTTAATACCCAAGGAGAGGTCTTTTCTTCATCTTGACCCTAGGCAAGTTCTCAGCAGTCTCTGTTCCTGGGAATACAAAGCTTAATGTAGCCACAATATACATTGCCAGCATCCTCCTCAATTCACTCTTTGCCTGCAGAACAGTCTCAGGACCCCCTGAAAGCATCAGCAAGACCCTCCTCCAGGTATTCTGCAAGTATACAAAAAAATCTTCCTTCAGGACTTCTGAACCAATAGCAAAGTTCCAGGACTTCTGCAACAACAGCACTGTCCTTTACCATATAATGATACTGAGATTTGAAGATCTTCTATGACTCTTGAACTTGCTGATGTAGCAGGAAGGGGTGGAGCAAGAGAAAGCCAGAACCAAGCTAACATCCATGCAGTGGTGACTGGAAGCAGCAGCAGCGGCGGCAGTGGCAGTAGTGTGAACTCCTTTTTCTTTGAGCCAGCCAGAATCTCTGTTAAGGACTCCCAATTAGGACTGCCAGGGATGGGAACTGCAAGGGTCTGGAGATGCTGGGAGCAAGCTGCCTGGACACGGAGAAGTTGTCGTGAGTGAGGAGAGGAAGATCTTTGCCTGAGGTAGCCTGTCCTGTTTTGAAGGCTTGAGAATGTGTTTACTACTTTAATTACATGTGCCAACTTTATAACTACTGTGTTGGCTTTGACTTTCTGGCTTTGGGACTCAGTTTTCTGGTATTTGAATAAATGCTCTGGCTATATTTCTCACGTAGAGAACCTGTTACATTTTGTGATTGATAACCATATCAGCATACTTATAGTTACTGTAGGCATTGTGAATACTGCATTGCTGATAGATACCATCAGAGGAATCTGGCAAAATGACATCAAAACAGATAGAAAAAATATTGGCACCACAGTCATGCCTCTTCAGTTCTTAGCAGCTCTGGGTGGCAGTTCTCAAAAGTCCTGGGTAGCTCCAACTGGTCCTCAACAGTTCATGTCGTTTTGTCTGGCAATTCTCTCTCTCTCTCTCTCTCTCTCTCTCTCTCTCTCTCTCTCTCTCTCTCTCTCTCTCTCTCTCTCTCTCTCTCTCATGTTGCTACCAAAAGTTCTTCTGGCCTCTCTCTGCTTGGTCCTTTCTCTAAATCCATGCCACCAGCTCCTCCCAATTCAGCCCCCTCTCTCCACATTAACAAGTCCATCCCAAAAGTGGGATTCACAAGCTCTGGGTTTTAACACTTAACTCAAAAAACAAGCCAATACAAGGGGATCTTTAATTTTTTAATTGATATGTTTATTTACTTTTAGTTTACAAGATTCAGTTCCACAATTGCTTGAGTTTCAAATTTTCTCCCCTACCTTCACCCCCCGCCCCCATGGCAGCATACAGTCAAGTATAGGATCTGCAAATACTTTCACATTAGACATTAGTCTGGTTGTAATAGAAGAGTTGCAACCAGTGGAGTCAACAATAGGAAAAAAGAAAGAAAACCAAACATGAAAAAGAATGATAGCATGTAGATTGCTTCAGTCTCCATTCAAACTCTGTTCTTTCTAGATCTTTCTCTAAATGTAGATATCTCCTTCCATCCTGAGATTTGTAGAGTTGTCTTATAACTGTACGTTGCTGAGAAGAGTCCAGTTTATCAAAGCTGGTCATCACACATACAATGTGTTTGTGATTGTGTACAAATTTTTCCTGGTTCTGCTCTTCTCACTTAGCATCAGTTTGTATGAGCCTCTCCAGGTGAAGACCATTTCCTCTCCATTTCTTATAGCACAATAGTATTTCATTACATTCATATACCACAGCTTGTTTAGCCATTCCCCAACTGATGGGCATCTACAAGGGGATCTTTAAATTCCATTAGCATTACAAAGAGAGAGAGAGAGAGAGAGAGAGAAGAAGAAGAAGAAAAGAAGAAGAAGAAGAAGAAGAAAATGGGATGAAAGGAAATGCACAGTTAGTGATCATAATTATAATTGAGCAGGATGAGCTAACCTATAGAATGAAAGTGGGTAACAGAGTGGAATGGAAATCAAAGTCAAATAATATGTTGTATATAAGAGACACACTTAAAAGACACACACACACATAATTGGAATGAAGGGCTGGATTAGAGTCTATTATGCTTCAATTAAAGTGAAGAGGGCAGGGGTGGCAGTCATGATTTCAGAAAAAGCAAAATCAAAAAGACACAATGGAAACTACATTTTGCTAAAATGTGCCATAGACAATGAAGTAATATGAGAAGAAACATTACCACAAATTCCACTGATACAGGCCTCATTTCTTAAATATATAGGGAACTGAGTCAAATTTATTTTTTTTTTAAAAAAGAGCAATTCTCCAACTGATAAATGATCAAAGTCTATGAGGAGGCAGCTTTCAGAAGGAAACAAATCTATCTATACTAATACGAAAAAATACTCTAAATCATTATTGATTTGAAAAACTGAAAATTAAAAGAGCTCAAGTATTACCTCACATCTATCAAATGATAAATATTGTAGGGAATGAGGGAAAATAGGTACATTAGTGAATTTTTTGTGGAGTAGGGCAGTGGTTCAACCACTCTAGAAAATGTTTTGGAACTAAATCCAAAGGACTATAAAACTGCATACCCATTGATCCAGCAATAACAGTATTCAGTCTATACCCCCAAAGAGATCAAAGAAAGAGTAAAATGTCCCATAGGTGGAAAAAAAAATTATAGTAGCTCTTTTTGATGGCAGATAATTGAAAATTAGTAAGATGCTCATCAATTGGGGAAATAGCTAAGCAAGTTGTGGTATATGATAAGGAATGTGCTATTGTTGCTGTAAGAAATGATGGGTGTGCAAAGTTCAGAGTGGGGGGGAAAGTTGCAAGATCTATATGAACTGGTGCAAAGTGAAGAAGAACTGGAAGGTCAATGCCTATAGTTACAATGATGGTGTAATGATGACCAATTATGAAAGATTTAGTTATTCTGATGAATACAGTGATTCAAGATAATTCCAAAGAACTCATGCCTCTCCAGAAAGAGAACTGACAAAGTCGGAGTGAAAATTGAAGCATAATGTTCTTCGTTTTTTTTTTTTGCTTGTTTATGATATGGCTAATACAGAAATATATTTAGCATTATTTCACTTGTATAATTGATATCATATTTTTGTCTTCTCAGTGGTTAGGGGTGCTATGGAAGAAAAGAAGAGAACCTAGAATTACAAATTTATAAAAAATGTTAAAAATAAATTTAAAAAAGAAATATGTATGAAGTTCAAGACATTGAGGAGGCATTAGGGATTCCCTCAAGTAGCTTATATTCTAGTGGACAATGGGGATACAGATTCAACAATGGAATGGACTGCTTCTTTATCATTAGAGGTATACAAATAGACCACCAATTTTATTACGTTAGATGATATTTCAGATAGGCTGACCTCTGAGGTTCCTTCCAACTATGATTCTGGGGCAAAAACATTTTAGGTTTTCCCACTAGTATCTATTGAGAAAAACACATGCCAGCATAAATCACAAGGCAGGTTTACTTTACTTCTTCCACCTTGGTGGTGTTGAGACCTTTGATGACATAAGAAGAAATATTGTGAGCTAAAAGGAGGATATAATTTTCATACCATTTTTTGCAGTCATTTAAAGGTTGCTCCTTGAGTTTGGTGCACTAAACTTTAACTAGAAATAACTGCTAGGTTGTTGTGGTGGTTGTTTGTTCTATCCGTATTTGATGAGGAAGTTGTGGTATATTTTTTTCTGATGTGGATGTGACCATCATCCTCCATGCCTTGAAACTGTAGCCTTAATTACAATAATCATCTCTACTTTAGGCTACTTTTGAGCTTCAGATGGTGAGGAAGGCAGCAGTCTGTTTGTCTGTGGGTAGCCACTGCAGGAAGTGTATTGTGCTAGTGTCCCATAGTAAACTGAGATGGAGAAGCACTTGGATGAAGCTGTAAGGACTCTGAGTATATTTGAGGAACAGCTTGAATATTTAATAAGTCTAAATGGCATGAGGGAGGTGTGGGTTTCTTTAGAGCTATTTTTTCCTATCCACAGCATAACCAAAGACTCTTAATGAAAATATCTTAGCTCGATATTAGCATTTTCAAGTCCATAGACATTTACAAAGGAGAAAAGTGAGAATTCACAGCAGGTTTGAAAGGCCTTTTTCCAAACACAATGGGAAGGGTTGTAAGCAGCCAAAAAATTTGTAAAAGTACATGCATCTCTGTCTTCTGATGACAGCACACATCTTCATGGAGAGAGGCAAAACAAGACAACAAACATTTTCCAGGGATGAGAAAGCATTGTGAGTAAAGTATGCCTATAAGACAGAATAAAGAGAAAAAGTCATAAAAGGGAAATGTTCAAATGTGGTAAGCATACTGGATAGGCCATAAGATTTTCACGATTTGATGCATACAATGTGCATGAATACAAAAACGTCCTCAATATAGGATCCACGCTGTTTAAAAGTGTGTGTCCTTATTTAGGAGATGCATGTTGAGATTTTTAGTTGCCATTCTGCTCTATGGCTATTGATGTGTTCTTTAATCTACCCCACTCCACACACTCACTTGCTGCTTTCTCATATATTCTAAATGCCACGATAATTTTCTTATCTAACTATAGTCTTCAAAGACCCAAGGATATCCTAGCTCCTCTATCAAGTCTTGTCTGCTCTCCTGAAAGGGAGGTGAGCATTGTTCTACCAATGCTTTAGTTTTTATCATTTGTTCTCTTTTCTTTCTGACCAGATGATTAACTTCCCTTTTCAAAAAATTTAATTTTTAAAATTTAACAATCATTTATATTCTTCACCTCATTAAACAGAAAAGAAAGAAAACAAAAGAGAAGTAGAGAGGAATAAAATAGAGAGGGGGGAAATTAGGGAAAAGGGTAAGAAGAAAAGAAGCAGTCGGGAAAGCATAAAGAAATGAAGGGATGAAAAGAGAGATGGAAGGAAAGAAGACAGGAAGGAAGGAAGGAAGGAAGGAAGGAAGGAAGGAAGGAAGGAAGGAAGGAAGGAAGGAAGGAAGGAAGGAAGGAAGGAAAGAAAAAAGGAAGAAGGAAGGAGAAAGGAAGAAAAAGGAAGGAGGGATGTAGAGAGGGAGGGAAGGGATAGAAAAAGAAAGAGAAGGAGGGATGGAGAGGGAGAGAGACAAGAAGGAAGCAAGGAAAGAACCTCCCTTCTCCCTTTTTCCAAAGGGAACAATAAGAGAAGGCAGGAAAAAAGGGAGAAAGGAAGGAAAGTAGGGAGGAAAAAGGAAGGAAGAAGGAAAGGAAGAAGGGAGGAAGAAAGACAAAAACAAAACCTTTGTAAACAGTATTCATAGTCAAGCAAAGCTAAGAAAAAACAGATGAACTATATATATATATATATATATATATATATATATATATAGTTCATCTGTTTTTTCCTTTTACCTGTACCATCTTATACATATATTCACAATTTTCTCTAAAACTGCCTTTTTCATCCATGCCATTATTTTTCCATTTATAAAGATACCTTGACCAAATAGAGCAGCAATTAAGTCTGAATTGTTCTGAGGTAAGAGAATACCAAACCTAATTTTTTTTACCAAAGGAAAAAAATCTCAATTTTATTTTTTATGATTATTTTTCTACATAATTAATTTCATTTTTAACTATTACCACTTTTAAAATCATTTCATAGGCAGCTCACAGAAGAAAAAGGATACCTTTTGAGACTCAGTACTCTTGACTTTATTTATGACTACACTAGACTGGAAGAGAAGACTCCAAGAAAGGAATATGGCTATGTCTATTAAACCCATGGGATTCAGACATTTAGCAAAGTCACTGTGCCTGGTTTATATTCTGTTCCTTTGGAAAACCCCCCAGGAAATTCTCTGAATGCAAACTCGTGGAAGCTTGCTTGCTGTTAAGGGGCCATGGAGATTCCTTGGAAGAGTCTCCCAACTATAACCCATGGATTAATGCTTACAACTTTCATGAGTATTCTCACCAAGAGCAGAGAGGCCCTATGGGGAAAAGCTGGCATGGGTTTTGTGTGTTCCAGCACATTACTCCAAGTAATAGAGGACAAACTCAGACTCCATGGAAGCTAAAGGAAAACACCCTCTCCTATAGAGTAACTTGCAAACAAACACTACAAGATATGCACTCAACCTTCATGTTTTTTCTTATATTAGCCCAAACCTTGAACTTTGTGCTCCAAGAAAAATACAAGACAGCAGACATTTTTGTTTATGTTCGTGCTTTGCATTAATCTTATCAGTTACTTACCCACAGCATAGAATGGGTTGCTGAGGAGGAAGAAAATGAGGGAAGATAGGGCCTGATGGGGCAGATAGCTTTCCTGTGTTAAGATTTTACAAGCTCAGATCTCTGGCATTGATGCAGCAAGAAGATGCAAAGCCAGGGAAAATGACACACCTGCTAGGTTATTGCCTCAATTTTCCTATCAATTCAAATAAATGTCATTTAACTAATTTGATTGGTTTCTTTAATATAATTGGCCAACTTTGTCATATACTTCTCACCCCTTGCTACATTTAATTAGGCATCTGGGAAACAAATGAAGAGTAGGATGACCTTGGAATGTTAAAGTTGATTGAAATAACAAGATCAAAGAATTTGAGTTAGAAAGAATCTTGGGGTTAATATAGTTTAACAGACTCATTTTACAGATGAGGAAACTTAAGCCCAGAGTGATGAAGTGACTTGCCCAATATCACACAGCAAATTTAAGGAAGGACTAGCCTAGAATCCCAGTCTCCTGACTTTCTACTTCCATGTCTACTACATTAAGGTATTCTGGTTCAGCTGTATCCATCCAAATCACATAATTTTTGAACATAGTTTTCAATGCAGGACGGGGGTAAAAGGAGAAAGAATTCCAACCGCACGGCAAGAAACATAAGCTCTCTAAATCAGAAGGTTTGCCCAACTGGCAATTTTATTAAACCTTGCAATTTCCCTCTCTATCCACAATGATATTTCCATTTTATTTACAGTGGGCAATGAGGCAGTAATTAAAAATAAAGTATGATGATATTCACAAAAGGAGGGCAGTGAGAAACCCTAAGTAATTTTCTATGAAAGATGGAGGAAGCAAACCTGCAAAGTAATTAGCTTCTCTCTTCTGAGCATGAAATATGTAACTGACAGTTACAGGTGTAAATATGTACACTTGTGATTTTTATAAGAAACTCATTTCATGCTCCATTCTGATGTTCACTGAAAGGTGTCAGAGAGATATTCAAGGGCTCTCTTAAGTCAAATTTGACAATTCCCTTTGCCTAACTTTACATCCTGTCCAATACTCTGGATGGCTGTGTTTGATCTCATTTCTAAGGCAAAAATCCAATTTATTTATTTTTGAGTCCAGATATTGTGATTTTGAATCTTTTATTGATTGTATTCAGCCTGCGGCACTTAGCCTCCTGTTTTGCAGTTCAACATGCAATAAGTCTGAGACATAATTCTTTCTTTTAGTCAAGTATTTCCCATAATGCCAGGGTTATGGGCTACAAGGCATATACCATCTGATCATGTGGAAAGAAATCTAGCAGCTCTCCACTCCTATAAGGGATTTCAGTCATTAGCAAACCTTTTAAATTGACCTGGCATCCTAAAGAAAAAGAATATGGTAGGAAGAATGCAATACCCACTTTGACTATGTTCTCAGTGAGAGAATATTTAGGGATGGTTATAATCATGTATGTTATGAAACATGTATTGCTCTGAAGGAAGAAAAATTTCTTCAGACATTTGTCTTATGTTGTCAGGTGGGTAAACTTCTGGACTACTGGCCAAGAACCTGATTTATGCTGCCTCCCTCTTATTTTTCTGAAAAGTGAGAAATTACAGATATGCCTTAATGGTCTCTAAAGATTAATTGTCCATAACACCAATTTAGCTTGGATAAAGTCTGAACAGCTGTGATCCTGCTCACCTTCCCCAGTGGATAAGTCTAACAAAGTACTCTGAGGTAACAAGTTCCATCATATTACATTTATGAAGCCAAATTAAGTACAACAAAACTTGCTTCTGTTACTCCTTTATGGAATGTTTTCCCACAGATCACGTTCAAATTTCAGCCTTCACCAAGGGTCCAAAAAACAAGGTTTCTGATACCAAAAATTATTCCTTTTCAGCCCTTTAAAATGACATAAGCAAGTTTTCCTGTCCAGGTAATTATTTTTGATTAATATCTTCCTCTCTATTTTCTTAGAGGCAGCTAAATGGAAGATAAATTTGGAATACAGTTCCCTTTATAATCACAACCTTTTGAATTGATCTTATTGCTAACAGCGTTGGGGGCAAAAAAAAAGTCATTTTGTGTTCAGAGTAAGACAGCCTCATGGTGATGTATTTCTCTAGGCCGAAGAGAAGAGGCCAACTTTTATTTTCTTCTTTTTTGAGTGGGAGGGACCTCTGATCTTATCAGGAGAGAGAATTATCAGCATGAGAAACTCTTTCCACAAATATATATGAGCAACACATTTATTAATGATAGCCTTAGAGATTTACCTGAGGCACACAGAGGTTAAGGGTCTTGCCTATAATCACATAACTAGTAGGGGTCAGAGGCAAAAGTTCAACTCAGATCTTCTCATTTCCAAGTCTACTACTCCTAGAGCTAAGCCATAGTGCTTCTCATGGAATTCTTATACCATAATAGTAACTCATAACTGAGTAGCATTTTTTACAGTTATAGGATAGCATAAAGATATCTAACTTTATCCTAAAACAACAATATGAAGTAAGCAGAACAAGGACAATTCACACCCTCTTCGTTTTATAGAATCACAGGATCATAAACTATATAGGAACTTAATGATACCTTGTCTAATAGTCTAATTTGAATTTTGAGATTTTTATCAATATCTATTGTTTTTATATCATCTTTATCTCCTAATATGTCCCTCCAATCTCTGCACAAAGATATCATTTGAAACTCATAAAAATGAAAAGAAACAATAAAAGAATTAATTCTGTCAAACTAGTCAACAATTTAACTAAAGTAGATGGCACATGAAATATTCCACATCCATGTTTCCCCAAGATATCTCTTCTTTATCATTATAATTTATGTGTTCCCTTTCAATTTTTGTTTTTATTATTTTTCTTTCCTTTTTTTTTGCAAACATACTGTTTACATAGTTTTCCTGGCTCTGTTCACTTTGTATCAGTTCCTGTAAGTCTTCCCATATTGTACTATATTCTTCATATTCATCATTTTTTATAGAGTAAAAATGTTTCATTACATTCATGTACCACAACTTTATTGTTTTCCATCTATTAGCAATCAGCAACCATAATCCATAATTAGTGATTCCTCAATCCAGTATTCTCCATAGTGGGGGCTATGCTTTGATCCTAAGGGAGTCAGCCAAGTGCAAAGTGATAGCCATTTACGGGACTTGTGACCAAAATAACCAATACTCCTCTTATCACTGAAAACTCCCTTCAAGTACTCCCTCCCTTTATTGTACAAGCTCACAACTTCCTTCTTTCTGAGTCAGGAAAGACCCCTCAGGACAGCTGTAGCCTAACTACTACATGGTTACCCACAGCAGCAACTGGGCAATTGTCATTGTGTGTCTTCTAGCCCTAGCCATCTACCTGTCATTGTGTGTCTTCTAGCCCTAGCCATCTACCTCTGGATCTCCAAAAACATGAGACTCTGGCAGGAACTTTCCAGAGAGAAGTTGGCTCTCTACTCCTTGGTAGTATGACTAAATATCAAAATCCTCTTTTCATTTGAGATGAGAAAAATTCTCAGGGGAGGATAAAGTATGGATGGATCACGATTTGCACATCAGCTTTTAATACATTGCCTTTTTCCTTTTATTTCTATGGAGAGCATCACCATCCTTCCAGTTACTCAAGTTTGCCCAGATGTCATCCTCAACTCTTAACTCTTATTCATCCCATATAAACAAAGGGATGCCAAATCTTGTTATCTGTTCAGTTTGCTCTTCCTTCCTGGCTACCACCTTAGTTCAGGCTTTCCTCACCTCTTGTCCATAATATTAAAATAGGTTCCTAATTAATCTCTCTAGGTCACTCAAGTTTCTTTTGTTCTCCAGTTCATCCCATATACAATTACTGAAAGAATTTTCCAAATGCTCAGGCCTGATGATGCCGCTGTTCTTTGAAACAAATTCCAGTGTCTCTTCTCCATTGATTCAAGGAGAAAATATTATTTTACTTTATCTCAACCTTATGAATTCCTATGTTGCAAAACTTTTATAATATACATAATTATTGTATTATTAGCGTAGTAAGTCTTCACTTTCATAGATTCAGATAGATTAGGTGAATTGTCTATGGTCACACAGCAAGTTAGAGAAAGACTTGAACTGGAACCTAGGTCTCTCCACTCCTGGAATGCTCTTTTCACCAACCACTTCCATAAGATTTTATTTTGTCTTTGATTTTCCCTAAAAACAAAAATTAAGTACAATGGCTATTGATTTTTTGACAATTGAAAAAATTCAGAGGTAGGTTTTCACACCTAGAATGTGAGAAGTTCTACTCAGTTTTCCCATTCTTCAGTCCTTGTATTATTACCTTGGAAGTCACATAATTTTTTTTAAAAAAATCTTAAATATGGAAGGAACCCAGAGATCATCCAGGGCAATTTATATCTGAACATGTACCCCTACAAAATGTCCAAAAAACCTGTTCATCTTCTGCTTGAAGAATTCTAGATATGGAAGCACTCTCTTCTTCCAGAGAAAGGCCATTCTCCCTCAGCGCAGAGAGGTAGATGTTGATTTTCTAACACAACTTTCATAAATTGCTCCCTATTTTATCTTCAAGGACCATTCTTAAAACAACACAGAAACGAAAAAAAAATTCCTGTAACAAAATAATTGCAAGTGCTACCAGAAGGCCCACTTACTTTCAGAAGTATTTAAAATAATGAAATTCCAATGCAGCCAAATAATTTTAGCGACCCCTTGGACTTGATTTAATGGGAACTGACCTTAAGAGGGCTTGGTTCACTTACTTCTGCTGAAAGAAAGAAATCTGCCTTCAATAAATCTTCAGAATGCAAATTAGGAAATAGCAAAGCTGAGAGTTTTTGACTTGAAGACTAATATATAGTATTTATCAATAAATCATGCAGTTTCTCAGCAACATTCAGGTGGAAGTATTGTGGCAAAGAAACTAGTTGAGACAGCGTCAGGAGACATGGGTTGAAATCCTGTCCTTATTGTTGTCCTTCATTTTCGAATAGGCCCAGTGACATCATGGGGTAATGTCCTGACTTCCACGTGAATTGGATTTAAGTGAGACAGAGTTGCACAAAGCAGTCAGCCTGACTTTCTCTTTCAGAGTCATCGAAGTGCAGTAACAAGATGAAAGTCAAGATGGCCTGAAACACAGTTAATAACCTGCCCAGTTGATGTCTGCCCATGCTCTAAGCACATCATAGTGTCTACTTCCGCTGATTGTTTCACCTTTGGAACAAGTTGTTTTCATCCTCCCAGTCCACTGGGAGATGTCTTAATATACTTGAGGTAGACATGCCCTTAGATCTCTGACAGATTTGAGGTCTGCCAGTTAGGCCTGCCCCTGGTTTAGCCCTTCTGCCGAGATGGTTTTGCCAGGGGTTGACCACAATACATGATATAGCTTATTGACAAGTACACATATTACAGATGAGGAGACAGGGATCAGAGAATACAAGTGATTTGTTTACATTAATGATAAATCTCAGCATTAACAAATATTTTGGAAAACCTCACATGTGAATCTGAGACCAGTAGTTTGGAAAAAAAAATACATAACTAGTGTTGATGGTTGTATTTTGAACTTTCAATTTTAATTAACTTCCGTACTTGACCACCGCCTGATTTTTTTTAGGCGTGGTCTAATTTCTTTCAGACCTGTAGGTCTGTGATAATTTGCACAGCTGTTTTAGATCATGAGCCACTCACTATAAATCTCAGCCTATTTTGCAAAGTATTGTGTTATTTTTAAGCGTTTGTTAATAAGCAGCTGAGTTAACTCTTCTGGTTAAGATGTGAAGTGAATTTCATTAGAATTTCACCACAGAGTAGTATGTTACAATTTATTTGGCAACCAAATTTCCAAGCCTATTAGTGGTCGCGGTAGTGGCTCTAGCTGAAGGCTCCAATCAGCATTTCAACCCATGGTCTTAAATAACCTTGCACAATGTTGAAAGTCACATCACAAGATGTTAAATTAAACGATAAATCAAGCATTTATTAGGCACCAACTACATGGCAGACAAGGGTTTCAACAAAGATTAGAATGTGTTTTGACAATAAAAGCTCTCAATTATTTTTAAACAGACAATTCTTTTGAATTAGAAGGGTTTCTAGAGTTGGTCTGTCTCCTCAGACCTCAACCCTTGCTTTTTCCCTCTTCCCTTCATCAGATCCAAATTTTAACCTCCCTGCAAAGTCCAACTGAAGAGGAAACATAGAACAATAAAAAACATCACTGCAGTAGGAGTCAGATTCTGGACCCAGCTGTGCCTTCTTAGTAACTACATGATCTTAGACAAATCATTTACCTTCTTAACTGAATAGTGTCTTTTGTAGAATGGAAACAGCTCTGAATGCATCACATAAAATAATCCCAATTGTACTTCACATAATTCTTTGTATTTGCAATTTGTTAAATACATTATATATTATAGTTTGTTTATTGTTAATTGTAACTGATTAATTTTTTTATACTCACACTACTAAACTGTGAGGTCATTGAAATTCTACCTAAGCTTTGTCTCACAGTGCTCTGAAATCAGAAGATGCTTATTAAATATTTAATATTATCATTATTAAGACTGAATGAATTTAGAATACATAAAACTATTTTGATAAATTTCAGAATAAGCCCCTGCTCTCCCAAAGAGTCTTTCTGACTTAGCTTCTCCCCACTCCTTTCATCTCTTTCTCTGAATTCCTACCACACTCACTCTCTGAGGTGAGGGGTTCTTACTGTTTTGTGTTCAGAACTCAACTTTGGCAGCTTGGCAAAGTCTATAGAGTCTTTCTTAGAATAATATTTTAACCTGTAAAATAAAATGCATAGGATTACAATGGAAACCAATCATACTGAAATGTAGTTATCAAAATATATTTTAAAAAACAGTTCAGAACTTCAGGACAGATAAGAATTTGAAAATACTTTGAAAATGAAGCTTCTTTCTCTCCTTCCTTCCTTCCTTTCTTCCTTCCTTCCTTTCTTCCTTCCTTCCTTCCTTCCTTCCTTCCTTCCTTCCTTCTTTCCTTCCTTCTGTTCTTCCTTCCTCTCTCTCTCTCTCTCTCTCTCTCTCTCTCTCTCTCTCTCTCTCTCTCTCCCTCTCTCTCTTTCTTTCTATTTTAAGAAACCAACAAATGCATAAATGTTGCTGTTGTTGCTGCTGCTGTTGTTGTTACTGGGCCATTCTTATTTTATTTTTTTTTCCATATTTTCCAACATGGTCAATGACTACCTAGTATTTGGGTGCCTGTGAATTATGGAATTCAGAGAAAGAAATAAGATGAACTTGGGTGCTGAAACTTGTTATTCAGAAAAATGGTAACTTTCTCTCCCCACTTAGGTAGGAACATAGCAATACCAGTAAAATATTTACACTACTTTACTAGAATAACTGCCAATAGTAATTACATATCTGATGTAATCCAGTCAACCACACTTTCCTTTTCCCCTTGTCTTTTAAAAGCACTTCTGGCAACATGTCCTTACCCACATTTCACAAACTAAAGCTCCCCAGCACTGTGGGCTGTTAATAAGGCTTTTTAGACCAATGGTTCATTTGGAGTTTCAGAAATATGAACTGGAAGTGAATTAAGTTCACGAGTAAGATTTGAGTTTAGCACGTTTTGATATGGGTAAGTTAAATTCCATTTCTTCACTTCTAGATCTTTGGACAATCACAGAATCAAAGAATGTTAAGAGAATTTTACAGATTGAATAATCCAACACACCTATTTCACAGAAGAGAAAACAGAGGCCCAAAAAGTTTAAAATAACTTAGTCAAGGTCACATAGCTAGCTGCTTACAGAATCAGGACAAGAATCTAGTTTCCTGTGTTCAAGTACACTTTTCTTCAATTCAATGAAAATTGTGCTTCCACTTTGTGAAAGGCAGTGAGTGTGCTCTGGGCTCACAAAAAGGAACATGAAATAGTGACTACCCTCAGGAAACTTGCATTTTAACTGATGGGGAATTAATTAAAAGAGAGTAGGCTCTAGAAGTCCTAGGGTGGAACCTGAGATAAGTTTTAAAAATTATTACCCCAAGTCAAATTCAATTCATTAATTCAATTCAATAAATATTTGTTTAGTGCCTACTCAGTTCCAGGCATTGTGCTAACTGCTGATTTTTTTTAAGGGAGAGAGGCCCTGCCCTCAAGGAGCTTACCATAACACACAAATGAAAGCTGGAAAGGGGGGGAGGAGGAGGGAGAGAGGACAACAAGGGGCATAGGGTGAAGAGCACAATTCTGCCCCTTATAAAGGAAAACTTTGAGAGTAGTTTAGTACTCTTCCCTCCAGCCCCTAAATCTGAGAGGAGAAGAGTGTGAGGGAGGCAGGAAAGTGTTGAGTTTTCAGGGCTGATCATAATAATATTTGAAGAGATCATCTTATCCAGAGAGGAGAACACTGTTCTATGTTCAAATCAGCCCCACTACTTGCTTTTGAAACTTTTTGTATTTAAGATTATTATTTTTTTTAATTTTTGTAAAATGTTTTATTGTATGGAAGAACAAAATCAAGCCAAGGACAAGATCAAACCCTTAAATCTATAACTGGTTGGCCTTTACCATAATCTGGATAGAAGTATTCAGGCAGCTAGGTGGCAGAATGAGTAGAGCACTGGCCCTGCAATCAGGAAGACCTGTGTTCAAAATCTGACTTCAGACATCAGCTGTTTGATCACCAGCAAGTTACTTAACCTCTGTTTGCTTGAGTTTCCTCCAGGCAGTTAGGTGGTACAATCGATAGAGTGCCAGACTTGAAGTCAGGAAGACTCATCTTCCTGAGTTCAAATCTCAGACACTTCCTAGCTATGTGACCTTGGCCAAATCACTTAACCCCATTTGCCTCAGTTCTTCCCTTGTAAAATGAGCTGGAGAAGGAAATGGCAAAACACTCCATCATCTTTGCCAAGAAAATCCCAAATGCGGACATGAAGAGTTGGACATGCCTGAAATGCTGAATAACAACAGCAACAAAGAAGCAGTGTTTTGATCTCCCTGATTGATGCAGACTATAACCCTGCCATGTTTCATTAGTTGCTGTGGCCAAAAAAAATGTCCATGTCCTCATTACCAACCCCCCTGGTGATGGGCCTCTTTAAAGCTGGCTAGGCTGGTCCTTGGACAAAAGGCAGAGCCTGTCACTAGGCCTAAACTAAGAACCTTTCCAGATTAATAGGATCTGCCAGTGCTTATACTCAATTGCTATAGGTTTTGAAAGCCTGGGTAACCTCTCATTTTGGCTTGGTCTGGTGTGGAGGTGACTCATACTAATATGATTTTAATGAACATTTCCCCCTTGATTTTTTGGATAAAAAGCAATAAAATAGCTTTCTACTTTTTGAGAGAAAGAGATTGTGTTTTCTTAATCTTTACTTTATCTGCATTTGGTCTATATGTAGTGATGCAGTAGAATTTAAGCTCCTTGAGAGCAGGAATGGTTGCCTTTATTTCTTTGTATCTCCAGTTCCTAAAACAGGGACTTACATGTTATAACATGTTACATGTTACAGTTTATAGATGATGGCCAAATTGAACTGAATAAATTTTAAACCATAAGGGTGGTAATGACACAATCTGGTTATCATTAACATTACTTCTTCTGATATAAAATAGTTCTGTGATTTTGGAAAAGTCAACAAATTTCCAAAGCTCTAGATAACCCTCTAAGACTAAGTAGCAGGGCAGCTAGGTGGTGCAGTGAATAGAGCACCAGCCCTGGAATCAGAAGGATTTGAGTTCAAATCTGACCACAGACACTTATCACTTACTAGCCATGTGACCTTGGGGAAGTCACTTAACCCCAATAGCCCTGCCTTCTGGCCTGCTAAAAGCAAACAAACAAACAAACAAACAAACAGAAGACTAAGCAGTGAGATGTTGTTTGTAGGACTTTCTTCATTAAGAAGTTCCCTGTAAAAATGAAATCCCAGGTCCAGTCCCTATCCCTATCTAGTCCTCCATATAAAATTATTCCCTCTGAGGAGGATTGTAAGAAATTAACTTCTTTGCTCTCTTTAGAATTATTAATCTAACCAGATTTGGAGAATCAACATCTGAGCTCCCCATTCCAACACTATAAACTACAATCATGTGAATTTTTCCATATAACAATTATAAACACTATAAACTAATGACCAGCATATTGAAGATGGAGCATTTTGTAGATTTTGAACTGATTCTCTGAAGTTGACCCCCCCCTTAAACAACATTCTACCCATCTACACATGTCCACAGGTAGCCCCACAAACCCAGAATTGATTGGTACTTCCAAAAAGTATTGTATCGTGGAATACTCTCATCATAGTTATTCCAGATTTAGCTTTTGAACATGCTGGTAAGACACTTTATAATGATTATGTTGATCTCATATGTTGAAAAATCAAACTTTTATGTCAGCACTTTTTTCAGCAAGTAAAGAGGTGGGTGTAGCAATTCTTGCATTTTCTATTCGAATTCACTATGCCATTGTAATTTTTTTTCCATTTGCAATAAAAGGGTAAGGATTTAAACTAATAATATAAAAGTACACCTATCGTGCTGTGAGATTAAAATTAATCATTTTCTAAAAATCTTTCTAAAAATCTTTTCTTCTGTCTCTGTCAAAATAAAATAGGCTTTGTGAAAATCCCCAGTGAGAAGCTCCCTGGTATGTCACCGCATAAAGACTAGCTCCTCCTTACCTTCTTTTAGTGTATAATATTCTTATAAGTTACCATGATCCACAACTTCTAACTACAGTGGTTTACCTTGAATGCATGAATCCAAAGTGTTGCAATATTTTTCAAGTTCTGGATTAAAATACATGTTTTATCTCTATTTTAAAAAGTGATAAATAGCCTTAATGTTATGTTTGTCACACATCCTCTGATGTTTTAAAGTGGCACATCTAGAAAGTCAGGTAGCTAGCTCATTTGAATTTCAGCATCCTCAGAAGGCTCTTCCTTCGAAATTATCTAAGGTGCCCACACCCTACAATTTTCTCTCTTTTCTTATGCAAATTATTCAGCTCATGAAACATTACAACCAACATAAGGTACTTCTCAGACAGGTCATGGGTAAACATGTGAATAATGTGAGCAGTGAAGTCTATTTGCGTATAAGACCAGATAGCATGAGTACTTAGGACAGGGGCATACAGATCATATCCTTAGAGTTGACTTCAGTTTCTTTCAATTAGAAAGGGGATAATAACACTTGCATCACGTACTTCCAAGAGGTTATTGTCAGACATCATGGAGAACCATATATGATGATGCTATGTTAAATCCTCTATATATGTGGTATTGTTGCTGAAAAGCATATGACCTCCCTGCCCTCACCCCTGGTGACATCAAATAAGTACAAACGAAAAACCAATAACGGATAAAAGTCATTAACTGACCTGAGACGAATGAGTAGATCAGATATAAAATGCTCCAGGTTTCAGAAGAATCACTTCAGACTGCTATGGTCAGAGAAGGTGGTGACTACCTATGCTGGATTTAGAATCATGATAGCTCACATTTATGAAATGCATTAAAGTTGGCAAGATGTCTTAAATATGTTATTTCATTTTATCCTTATAACAAAGCAAAAATATTGGAGTATTGTCATTGTTCTTTTTTAGATGAGGAAAATGAATTGCATGACAGTTAACAACAACAGCAACATAGCCAAAATTTATGTTAACCCTCCAAGGTTTGAAAAAACCTTATTTGACTAAATTTCCATTTATTTGACTAAATTTCCACAGAAATATATTATTATACTAAATTTCCACAGAAACACCGGGAGAGTTAGCATCAATTGCTATTCTCATTTGTAGATGAAGACACCGAGTTTCAGAGTGGTGAATAATAAATATCATCTCCAGCATTTCTATAGTATTTAGGGTTTGCAAAATGTTTTGCATATATTCTCTCATGTAATTCTCTCACCAACTTTTTAAGGAAGGTGCTATTATTATCCTTACTTTACAGAAAATTACAGGAAATTGAGGCAGACAGAAGTTAGATTACTTTGTATCACACAACTAGTAATTATATGTGGCAGAATTTGAACTCAAGACTTCCTGACTCCAGGTCCAGCTCTGTCAAATAAACCATCTAGCAATTATCTATAAACTAATGAGTGTCATGGAGTAGGGGTAAGGAGTCAAACCAAGGTCTTGATTCTAGGACAAGAACTCTCTATCCTGTAGATATGAGGTGTCAAACATTTTGTGGATGGCTGCATTGGGCCAGCAACACTCTCAAAGGCAGCCTGAATCAGAATAAAATGTAAGTAATCTTGAGATATTTAACAAAATTAATAAAATACAAGAAAACAGAAATAACATTAGATTTTTAAAATAATTCAACATGTAGTCTTCAGGGACTCTTATGTATGGGCAATGGCCCCCATTTCTAACTGAATTGTGCACTCTGCCCTACACTAACTATACTGCTCCTCCAATGATAAATAATGCGTAAGATTTGAAGGAAGGCATTCTAGGTAGTAGATATCTTATAACCAAATATAGACTAGTGTGGAAGGATAGAAAAAATAAAACAGAGCCCTTGACCTCTAAGAGAGTTAAAAAAAAAAAACAAATCCCCTTTCTCCAGACATATAACTAGTGTGATAATACATACAAAATACAAGGGAACAATGGATCTGGCCCAGTCATTTCATCAGTATAGAGCAAACCATCTTAACTTTTTGTGTATCATAGACCCCCGGGGACAGTGTGATGAAGATTGTGCATGCCTTCTCAGAATCATGATTTTAAATGCATAGAATAAAATACAACTAATAACAAAGGAAATCAACCATATTGAACTGCAATTATCAATATAAGTATTAATATATACATATATGCATGTGTGCATATATATGTATGTGTTATATATATGCACATACACATATATGTATACACATACATATTATGTGTGTATACACACACACACACACAAATATATCCAAATATATTATAAGTTTATGAACCTGAGATTAAGAATGCTAATACGGACAAATCTTTTACCAGTCAACATTAGCCATTCTTTTGTAACTTGAACTCTTAGATACCTATCTGGGATGTTGTAACAACAATGCAATATTCACAATGCCCATGGTGACTATAAATATCCTGCTGTAGTTGTGAATCACAAAATGTAACAGGCTTTCCATATGGAGCATTTATTCAAGTACGAGAAAGCTGAGTTCAAATACCAAAGCCAAAACAGGAAAATTGAAGTCATTACAGTAGCCACAGAGTTGACATACATAGTTAATGTAGAAAACACCCACATTCCCAAGCCTTCAAAACAAAACAGGCTTCTTCAGGCAAAGATCCTCTTCTCCTCCGCACTCATGGTAGCTACTCGGCCTCAATGCTGCTGGCTCCCATCACTTCTGGCTCCCAGTAGTTCTTTCTCTCAGCAGTTATCAGCAGAAGTGCTCAGCAGAAGTTCTGGCTGACTCTCAGAAGAAGTTCTGCCAAGACCAGTCCTGTTCTAAAAATCTCTTCCCTGTCCCACCACTTCCTGCCATGTCAGCAAGTTCATCCCATTGCAGGATTCACAAGTTCAGGGTCTCAGTACTTGATACAATTATGAACTTGAAACAAAGTGCCAAGTACCTGCTAGCTTGCCAGTACAAGGGGCATGGGAGATCTTCAAATCCCATTACCAGTACAAATGTGGTGATAAGTTCAAATTCTAGAATTTAGAAACAGCTAATATTTGTCAGAGACATGACTTAAACCTCGGCCTTCTTCTCTGTAAGATCAGTACTGCATTCATTGCTCCATGTTATTTCTCAATAGGGAGCTATTTGGGATGGCATATGATTAACTGCTAATATTTGTGGCATGCACTGTTAGAACTATAGGAATTTAGGCACGGAGCCAAATCAACACTGGTCTTCCTCTCCTTTCCCATAAGCCTCAGGCCAGCTAATGGCATCATTGGGCAGTGCTTGTCACTGTTTGAAGCACTCAGAATTAAAAGAAGTTCTGCTCAAGAATGATCTTAGGTGGTACGTCCAGTCTCATTCAAGGATACAGTGGTCACAGATGTGACATCATTTTGATTCTGTATACTACTGGTTTTATGAGCACAAACTCACACAATAATTTGTCTTTCCCCCAAAGCAATTTATATCAGTATGGTGAACGTTAATTTTTATGTTCGTTGAAGTGGAATCCCCAAAGGGTAAATGCTGTTAGGATCTGGAGTAGATAGGGTAAAAGGTATGAAATAATACAGTATAGAAAGAGGGTTAATTATACAAACATGACATGAATTGTCCTATCATCATAGAATCTCAATATTAGAAGGGAGTTAAGAGGTCTAGTCAAACACACATGAGCAAGAATTTCTTTGATAGCATCCCTGAAAATAGTTGTCCTACCTTGTTTAAATAGCCCAAATGAAAGAGAACTCATTAGTTCCCAAAGTGGCCCATTCTATTTCTGGATAGCTCTAATGATTCAGAATAATTTCATCCCATTGAATTAAAATCTGCTTCTTAGTCATATATGGCATGGGTAGCTAACAGTCTCATAGTTCTATAGACATGACAAGGGACTCATATCCATTTGGCTCTCAACTGTTGAAAGGGTGAGACATGCTAAGTGGTAGAGTGAATAGAGTGCTGAACCTGGAGTCAGGAACACCAGAATTCAGATCCAGCCTCAGGCATTTACTAGCTGTGTTAGCCTGGGCAAGTTACTTAACTTTGATCTGCCTTAGTTTCCTCATCTGTAAAATGAGGATAATGATAGTACCTACCTTCCAGGGTTGTTTTTGTAAGGATTAAATCAAATAATATTCATCAAGTCCTGCACAAATCTTAAGCTGCCACAAAAATGCTAACAGTTATTATTAGGTGTGTGCAAAGCTGAGGGTTAAGAGAGATTTATTGAACAAATTAATGAAAAAACATTTATTACACACTTACTGTGTATGAAGTAGTATGTCAAGTATCATAGGTATAAACAGGAAAATAAGACAATTGTTGCTATCTTAATGGGGAGAACACAGATGGAGAAAATTTAAGTTGAAATCAGATGGAAAAGCCCCATGGTCCTTAGGACTCTGTAGCACAATGGATGATAATGAATTGTCTTTAATTTCATGGCCACTGAGGATGAGGATCATATTAATTTCTGATGTTGAATCATTAGACAATGACAAGAATTTTTGTGACAAGGACTTTTATTTTATTTCTGGATCTTCAGTAATATTGGCTATCGTACCACCCGGTCACATTTTCAAGGGGTTTATTTCATAGAATGATGATTTTTAGCAGACTAGAAGTAGGACCAGTGCTCTGGGAGGTGCTTCCTAAGGATGTTGGGTTTATCTGCTCATTGATGGCAATTGGTCAATGATTGGTATTGGTGCTGGCAAGTAAGGCAGTCCACTTTTCCACAGTGACTTCTTCTTTTAGCAAATCTGTGGGGTCCAAGTTTGAAGTGGCATCAGTAGTCTGGTTGACATTACTACTTCCAAGGTTGTTCACAGGTTCACAGTCTTGGACTCTTTTCCAATAGGGTTTGAGGGGAAAGTGGTGATTACAGTAATTGGCATAGTTTAGCTTGCTTGGTATATGCCATCTCTTTTTTCTTCCTCACAGTGTTTTGAGTCTTTGGTTTGCCTGATACATTGGTGGCAATTACTTGGTAAATGTTGGCCTTATGATCACAAGAGTTCCTTCCCCAGGTAATGGCTGCAAGGGTTGGAATAAAAGTAATACTGGAGGTCACCAGGGTGTTCAAAGTTCTTGGCTTTTCCCGGGCAGTCTCCATCTGGGTCTGAAATGATAGATGAGAAGGTGTTTGGTTTGATTTGCCCAAGACAGACTAACTCCTGTCTCTCCTCAGGGTATCTTGCTATATCACCTAGGCTCGGACCCCTAAGGCAGCAATTCTTTGGCAGTTGGTAAGGATGGCTGGTGCTTTCTGCATAGGAATTGTTACCTTGGCTGCTGGCAGCAGGAGATGAGCTAGAAACCATATATAATTTATGTATCTACTATGCTACTCAGGGCATACTATTAGGGAAGAGTATAAAGTTGACATTTGCTTAGAATTAACTTTATCAGAGCTTGAAAATCACAGAGTAGAAACTCTCTCTATTAATACACATCACCAGTTTCTGCCTAACTTATTGTATGAGGATATCAGATGCATTGACAGCAAATTGTAGAGGATCACACAGTAAGTATCAGAGATGAAGTTGGGTCATATCTGTGACTCAGTAACCCTCACTCTCTTCAATACACCAGGTGGCTTCTCTTAGTATTAAAATAAGGGGGTGGAGAAATGGTAAAAGTTATGTTTTTGCTTTGGCAGAAAATGAGCCAGTTTCAGTGTTGTTTTGACCCATCAGGCCTAGAATAAAACATTGTGTTAAATAAAATTCACATTGCCAGCATAGAAATAATGCAAATGTTTAAAATAGATAAACTTCTAAGAACAAAGCTAAAGGAAGAATCCATCCTGGAAGATTTGTCATGGATGCCATTTTAGAAAAGGAAAAGTGGATACAAAACAATAAATGGGACTATAACTTTTACCTGCTTTTATGGGATTGATGAAGCAGAATGATAAAAGACAATGAATACTGTACTTAAAGTGAGGAAGATAAGGGTTCAGATTTTATCCTTGATCTTTACAAGTTGCATAATCCTGGACAACTCACATAAAATCTATGTACTTCAAGTAATTTCCTATGACTTTAGCTAGTAAGTCATAGAGGAGTTTCAATATTCTTCAGTGGAGGGAGCTCCTCACACTGGGAATTCCCTACACTAATAATATCATAAAACTTTCACGTTCATGGGAGTTGGAGGCTTCAGGTTCAAATACAAGCTTTGCTGCTGATTATGCATATGACTTTGGACCAGCAATTTCATTCCTCTAGGGCTCAGTTTTCTTTGTTTTCTTTGCTGTGAAATACACAAACATTCAAATGGATCCATTATCTCCTTGATTTGGATATTCCTTCAGAAATGCAGATAATAGTCCATTCTTGCCTGTCCATTCCTTATTCTTGACTATGATCTCTTGTAAGTGGACAAGTAAAAGATTTTTCTTGCTGTCTTCTGATATCATGAGGATACCAATGCTTCACCCAAGAACTAATTTGTCATCTCTAGTCTATACCACCTTACTTCCCTATCTTTTATTTTTTTTGCTTTTTTTTTTGGAGGGCAGTTGGGGTTAAGTGACTTGCCCAAGGTCACACGGCTAGGTTTTTTTGTGTGTGTGTTAAGTGTCTGAGGCCGGATTTGAACTCAGGTCCTCCTGACTCCAGGGCCGGTGCTCTATTCACTGCACCACCTAGCCGCCCCCCTATCTTTTCTTATCATATATGCCCTAACGACATCTTTTATCCAGGTTTTCCCTCCTTTGACATCAATAAATAATCAGTAGTTTATCAAAATTAGTAAAACATCTAACATTTTCTATTTTCCTATTCTTTCCCTTTCTCTAGTTCTTTACCCAAATATTGAAAAGGCAAGCAAATATGATATCCAATATACATGTGAAACCATGTAAAGCATATTTCAATGTTAAAAGTTGTATTTTTTAAAAGTTTTGCTGATTTCATTTGTTTCACACAAAACTTGCTCCATTGCCCACACCCTCAGTAATAGAAAAGAAAAAACAATCAGAATTAAAAAAAAATGGTTACACAGCTGGCAACTATGAGAAAATCTGTTCAGTTTTTGGATGTGTTGAGCTCAACATGTTTAACACTAATTTTTGTCCTGCTGAAACAAATGCTTCTTTATGGTTCAACCACTTATCAATTACTTGCCATATGCAAAAGTATTAAAGATAAAAATACAGAAGAGAAACTTACTCTTTGCCTTCAAGAAGCTTATCTTCTACTTGAGGATGAAATAAAATAAAAATAAATAAATATGTATAAAATATAAAAATAAAATAAAAATAAGTATATTAAAGCTAAATTTAGGAGATATAAATTACAGATGACAAATGGAATACAGACAAATTGTCTTTAGAAGAATGTATGTGGACTGATCCTCGAAGGAATCAAATCATTCTAATTTAAATGTTAAACCCAATGGAATATTTCATTCTCTGTATCTTTCAGTCAAGTGTGTGACTATCAAGGAATGGTCTGCTGTAGAATACTATTTATAGAAAACAAAATGTTTTTTCTCATAACTTTATTTTTCATCAAGTGTATATTTGACACATGTACACCAATTTTATACAAACTTTATAAAATTTCTTTATAAGAAATTATTAGAGAAAGGCAAGGTGGTAGAATTATTATTTGTTTGAACTAAGTTCCTTAAATCACCTCAAAAATAACAACCAATAGCAATAAAAAAGTACCCCAAAGGAAAACAGAAGTTGGAGGGAAATAAAATTAAAAATTTTCACAAGGAAAGCTATCTCACAGAAAATGAAAAATGGCAGCTGATTGAAGAAACAAAGAAACAAAAGATAAATAAGATGAGATTAGAAATAATGAAAACTAAATGAGAGATCAATATAATTGAATTCAAGAAAACTATTGAATTAATAAATACAACTAAGAGCTAATTTTATGAAAAAAACTATTAAATTGACAGTCAACATGATAAAAAAGGAAAGAAGAAAACCAGATTATGAGTATCAAAAATGAAAAGGGTGAATCTACCTCCAACGAAGAGGAAATTAAAACAATAATTATGAATTATTTTGTCCAATTGTATGCACATAAATTTTACAATATTAGTGAAATTGATGAATATTTACCCAAAAAAAGTTGCCCAGATTAACTGAAGAGGAAGTAAATTACTTAAATAACCCCATGTCAGAAAAAGAAATCGAAAAAAGCCATCAGTAAACTCCATAGGAAAAAATCTCCAGAGCTAGATGGATTTACTAGTGAATTATACCAAATATTTAAAGAACAACTGATTCCAACCCTCTACAAAGTATTTGGGAAAATTAGTGAAGAAAGAGTTCTACCAAATTCTTTTTATGACACAAATATGGTACTGATACTTGATCGGGAAGAGATAAAACAGAGAAAGAAAATTAAAGATCAATTTCCCTCATGAATACAGATGTAAAAATGTTAAATAAAATATGAGCAAAAAGAATACAGCAACTTATCACAAGAATAATAAATTTTGAGCCGGTAGGATTTATTCCAGAAATGCAAAGATGGTTCAATATTGGGAAAATTATCAGTATAATTGATCATATTAGCAACAAAACTATCAGAAACAACATAATTCTCTCCATAGATGAAGAAAAGTGTTTTGACAAACTACAACATCCATTCCTATTGAAAACACTAGAAAGTATAGGAATAAATGGACTTTTCCTTAAAATAACAGGTAGCATCTATTTAAAGCCATCAGCAAGTATTGTATGTCATGGAGATAAACTAGAAGTATTTCCAATAAAATCAGAGGTGAAACAAGGATATCCACTATCACCCCTCTTATTCAATCTGGTACTAGAAATGTTAGCAGTAGCAATTAGAGAAGAAAAAGAAATAAAAGGAATCAAATTAGGCAAAGAAGAGATTAAGCTGTCACACTTTGCAGATGACATGATGATATACTTAAAGAATCCTAGAGAATCAATTAAAAAACTTCTTGAGACAATAAATAAATTTGGCAAAGTTGCAGGATATAAAATAAACCCACATAAATCCTGATTATACCTATGTATTTCTAATGAAATCCAACAGAAAGAGATAGAAAGAGAAATCTCTTTTAAAGTTACTGTATACATTATAAAATATTTGGGAATATACCTGCCAAAACAAACCCAGGAACTATATGAACAGAACTACAAAACACTTTTCATGCAAATAAAGTCAGATCTAACTAATTGAAAAACATTAATTGTTCATGGCTAGGTCAAGCTAATATAATAAAAATGACAACTTTACATAAATTAAATTACATATTTAGTGCTATACCAATCAATCTACCAAAAATTATTTTATAAAGATAGAAAAAATAGTAACAAAATTCATTTGGAAAAACAAAAGGTCTAGAATATCAAGGGAATTAATGAAAAGAAATGCTAGGGAAGGTGGCCTAGCAATACCAGATTTTAACCTGTATTATAAAGCAGTAGTCATCAAAACAACTTGGTACTAGCTGAGGAATAGAGTAGTGGATAAATGAAATAGATTGAGTACATGAGAATCAGCAGTCAATGACTATAGCAATCCACTGTTTGATAAACTGATATACCCCAGTTTTGGGGATAAGATCTCACTATTTGACATAAACTACTGGAAAAACTGGAATATAGTATGACAGAAACTGGGCATAGACACCATACGCCAAAATCAAGTGTAAATGGGTGCAAGATCTAGGTATAAATGCTGATAGAATAAGTAATCTGGGAAAGCAAGGAATAGTTTACCTGTCAGATTTATGGAGGAGGGAAGCCTTAATGACCAAATAAGAATTAGAGAGCATTATAAAATGCAAAATGGATAATTTGATTACATCAAATTGAAGAGTTTCTGTATACACAAAGCCAACATAATCAAGATTAAGAGGGAAGTGGAAAATTGGGAAAGAATTTTTACAACCAATGTCTTTGATAAATGTCTAATTTTAAAAATATACAGAGAATTGAGTCAAATCTATAAGAGTACAAGTCATTCCCCAACTGATAAATGATGAAAGGATATGAACAGGCAGTTTTCAGAGGAAGAAATTAAAGATATCTATAAGCATATGAAAAAATGCTCCAAATCACTATTAACAACTCTGAGGTACCACATTTCACCAGTTCACTGGCTGAGATGACAAAACAGGAAAATGACAATTGCTGGAGGAGATGTGGAAAAACTGGAACACTACTGAATTGTTGGTGGACTTTTGAACTGATTCAACCATTCTGGAGAGCAATATGGAACTATATCCAAAGAGCTATACCCTTTGACCCAGCAATATTACTACTAGGGTTGTATCCCAAAGAGATCATAGAAGTGGGAGGAAGACCCATATGTACTAAAGTATTTATAACAGCTCTTTTTGTGGTGGCAAAGAATTGGAAATTAAGGGGATGCCCATCAATTGGGGAATGGTTAAAAAAGTTGTGATGTATGAATATAATGGAATACTACTGTTCTGTAAGAAAAGAGGAGCAGATGGACATTTTTTCTTTTTTTTAAATTTTTTAAAATTTATTTTCTTGTTTCCATCATTCATTTCCACAAGATTTTGAGTTACAAATTTTCTCCCCATCTTTCCCCTACCCCCAACCCCAAAACAGAGATCCCACTGTAAAGCCCCTCCCCCACTCTGCTCTCTTTTGTGCCCTCCTCCAACACCCCTCTAACTTTCTGGTAGGGCAGAAAGGGTCTTCCTACCCCAGGCCCTGTATATCTTAATTCCAAGTTGCATTTATTGTAGAGCTTTAAATTCTAGATTCTTTTGGTTTCTCCCTTGTCACCCACCCCCACTGGAAGGACAAGCAATTCAATACAGGGTGTACATGTATAATTATGCAGGACATCTCCACAGTGGACATATTGTGAGAGGTTGATTATATGTCCCTCCTTCCTATCCCACCCCTTCACCTTGTTCTGTTCTCTACCCTGTTCCTTTCCCTTTACTGAAGTGTGTGCTTCCAGCAACCCTCCCCCAGATCCTGCCCTCCCCTCCATCATCCTGCCCCTCATCCCCATGCCCCCTACTCTCTGGTGCAGCATGATACCCAGTTTAGAGTTTATGTCGTTCCTTCCCTAAGCCAAATTCAATGAGAGTAAATGAAAGTAAAGTTGTAATAGTGATCCCTTGCCTCTTCTATAATGGGATGATTAACCCAATTTTGTCTCTCCCTGTCTCCTCTCATTCTAGTCCTCTCCCACCTCAGAATTTCATCTTTTAAAGTATCATCCCTTTGTATTCAATTGATCCTGTACCCTCTATGTACACATATACACACATGCTCAGATATGTATTCCTACACATACAGCCTCCTATATAGACATAGGTATATGCATACACACACATATGTATGTATTTGTATTCCCTTCACCAATCCTCATACTAAGAAAAGTTTCATAAGTTACTATTATTGTTTTTCCGCATTGACATGTAAATAGTTCAACTTTGATAAGTTCCTTATGATTTCTTTTCCATATTTACCTTCTCATGCTTCTTATGTTTGAATGTCAAATTTTCTGTTCAGTTCTGTTTTTTTTTCAGCAAGAATGCTTGAAAGTCCTCCACCTGATTGAATGAGCATAGTTTCCCGTGGAACATTATACTCAGTTTTGCTGGGTAGGTGATTCTTGGTTTTAATCCCAGCTCCCTTGGTCTCAGGAATATCGTATTTGAGGCCCTTCGATCCCTCAGTGTAGAAGCTACCAGATGCTAGGTTATCCTAATTGTGTTTCCACAGTATTCAAATTGTTTTCTCTTGGCATTCTGTAATATTTTCTCCTTGATCTGGGGATTCTGGAAGCTGGCAATAACATTTTCTAGGAGTTTTCTTTTGGGAATCTTTTTTAAGAGGTGATCAGTGAATTCTTTCAATTCTATTTTGCTCTCTGATTCTAAAACATCAGGGCAATATTCCTTGAGAATTTTTTAAAGGATG
>CM053601.1:125648172-125669749 GCA_028646575.1 Pseudocheirus occidentalis | reverse complement strand
TTTCCCCTGGAACATTATACTCAGTTTTGCTGGGTAGGTGATTCTTGGTTTTAATCCTAGCTCCCTTGATTTCTGGAATATTATATTCCAGGCCCTTTGATCCCTTAATGCAGAAGCTGCTAAATCCTAGGTTATCCTAATTGTGTTTCCACAATACTTAAATTGTTTCTTCTTGGCAGCTTGCAATATTTTGTCCTTGATCTGAGAATTCCAGAACCTGGCTATAACATTCCTAGGAGTTTTCTTTTTTGGATCTTTTACAAGAGGTGATTGGTGAATTCTTTCAAGTTCTATTTTGCCCTCTGGTTCTAAAAAATCTGGGCAATTTTCCTGAGAATTATCTGAAGGATGATTTCTAGGTTCTTTTTCTGATCCTTGCTTTCAGATAGTCCAATAATTTTTAAATTATGTCTCCTGGATCTATTTTCCAGGTGAGTGATTTTTCCAATGAGATATTTCACATAGCCTTCTATTTTTTCATTTGTTTGGATCTGTTTAATAGTGTATTGATTTCTCATAAAGTCATTTGTTTTCATTCATTCCACTCTAATTGTGAAGGAATTATTCTCTTCAGCAAGCTTTTGAGATTCTTTTCCCATGTTCCAAATTTGACTTTTTAAAGCATTCTTCTCCTCATTGGCTTTTTGGGCATCCTTTGCCATTTGAGTTAATCTATTTTTTAAAGAGTTATTTTCTTCAGTCAGGTTGCTGACTCTCTTTTCATTATTTTCTTGCATCATTATCATTTCTCTCCCCAGTTTTTCCTCCACTTTTCTTATTTGATTATTAAATTCCTTTTTTAAGCTCCTCTATGGCCTCTATCCAGTTTATATTTATTCTTGGAATCTTGTGGTTCAGGAGTTCTGACTGTGTTGTCTTTCTCCCGTTCCATGCTTTGGTCCTTTATGCCCCCCCAAAAAGGAATCTAAAGGTGAATTGCTGAGCTTGCTTTGCTTCCTATGTCTGCTCATGTTGCCTGTCAATTGCACAGCTTTTGGGCTCAGTAGTAAAACTCTGCTTTCAGGTATACATAGACAGAGATCAATTGAATAGGAAGGGATAATATTTTAGGTGAAATTGAGAGGTGAGACAGAAATATAATGAGAGGAGATGGGGAGAGACAGAATGGGGTAAATTATCTCATATAGAAGAGGCAAGGGAAAACTGTTACAGTGGAGGGGAATGACATACACTCTAAATTGGGTATCTTGCCCTATAGGAGAGTACGGGGTAAGGGGATGACATGGGGGATGATGGAGGGGAGGGCAGGTTGGGTAGAGGGTTGTTAGAAGCACACATTTTTGTAAAGGGACAGGGACAAAGTAGAGAATAGATGAAGTGGGGAGCAGGATAGGATGGAGGGAAATATAATCAATCTCTCACAATATATCCACTATGAAAATGTTTTGTTTAATTACACACGTACAGCTTATATTGGATTGCTTATCTTCCCAGTTAGAGTGGGTGATGAGGGAGGAAGGAAAAGGATCTGGAATTTGACGTTTTAAAATGAAATGTTTAAAAAATTATTTTCATTATTATTTACATGCAATTGGGAAATAAGATATACAAGCACTGGGGTATGGAGATCCATTTTGCCCTGCCAGAAAGTCAGAGGGGGTGGGTGGGAAGGATATAGGAGAGACCAGATTGGGGCAGGGGGTATAGAATGGGATCACTATATTGGGGTGGTGGGTAGTGGAAAGACAGGGAGAAAAATTCTAACTTGAAATCTTGTGGAAAAGAATGATGTAAACTAAAAATAAACATAACTTTTAATTTACAAAAAAAGAAATTCATTTCTATCTATTTCATCCAACAAATTTATATTCTAGGATTCAGACACATAGTATGTTAACTGACCTAAATTATCTCTCTGTGGAAGACAAAACAAGGAACAAGGAGATTCAATAAGGTAGAGATGGGTTACATTTCAAATTTTGGTTGAATCAAGATTATAAAATGGAATCCTTACATGATCTGACAATTGGACCATACTGACTACCTCTGAGAGTTCTCCAAATATAACAGGATTGCTTTTAGAACACTGTAGTTTAGCATTCAAGTGACTATAAATTTGTTTTCTTTATTTAGCAAGCTGCCTAACATAAATGTATGCAGATTAATGTCTTTATATGTTTGGAAATAGGCTCAAGAAGCATGTTTTTAAGAGAAATGTTATCACAAATAATCCATTTGGGATTAAGATAGAATAGTACTATTCAGAAGGTTTAAACCCAGTTTCAGCAGGTTAACTGGAAATCTTTATCTAAATTAGGCTCAAAACACAAATGCCACCAATCTGATGTGTAATGCTGAGAATTTTAATAGCTGGGCCTTTCAAATCAAATATATAAACACATACATACTTACATATTTGAATTTTGTGTAAGTATATGTGCTTAAATATATTCAGTTATTAATAGTGATTGATATATAGCTCACCAGTAAAGGTAATAATTCTGGATTTAAAATCTCCATTATAGTTATAAATTGATTTTGTTCAATCTAACTCTTTCACTCATATTTGGTGACTTCCATATGCACAATAATGTACCTTTAAATACCCTGGCATCTCAGTCTTTCAGCCTCCTCACATCTTGTAATCTATATTTCCATTTTAGCTTAGCCATATAGAAATGGTCAAAGTTTATTTCACTCTTAATAGTTAATCAATAATAAAAAATATTAAATATTTCTATCTCAGGCAATATCTTAAAGCATTGTTGTGAATATCTTAATACCTAGACTGCCAAGTATCAAATCACAGAAGAGAATGAAAATAACAGACCCATATTCCTAATAAATACTAGCCCCCAAAATTAAATAAAATGTTTATCAACAAGCTACCACAACATAGCTACAAGATTTCATATTATAAACAGATACAATTTATACCAAGAATTCAAGATTAGCTCAATAGTCAGAAACCTAAAACATAGTAAGTCCTATGGATAGCCAAAACAATAAAAATTACATGAATATATCAATTGACACATAAAACTCAATGACCTACAGTATTTACTTTGTTAAAAGCAGACAAATAAATGGGCTTTTTCTTAATACGATAAATATAATCTGTCCAAAACGCTGGGTCAATATTACAGTTAATGAAGACATAGTAAAAGTCTTTTCAAAAAGATTAGGAGGAAAATAAAATTGTCCATTATGATCACTATTATTTGAAATAGTGCTTAAAATTTTCACTATAAAACATGACAAGAAAAAATAAATTCAGAGAATAAGCACAGGTGAAGGAGAAACAAAATTATTCATTTTTGCATATGATGTGATTTACCTAGAGAAACTTAGAATCAACTAATTATTAATCAAAACAATTAGTAAACTTTGCAAAGGACAGGATTTAAAATAAACCCCTATAAATCATTAATTTTCTATATGCTACCAATAAAACTCAGCAGAGATAGATATTTGATTCAAAATAATTATGTTCTGTATAAAATAGTTATGAGTCCATCTCTGAAATGACACAGAGAACCATATGAATACAGATTAAAATACTCCTCAGGATCAAACTATCAATATTTATAAGAGCCTCCTCTGTGTCAAGTATTGTGTTAAGCAGTGGGGATACAAATAGAAGCAAAAGATAGAACCTACCCTTAAAGAAGGTGCCAGGTGGCAAAGCTGACAAAGTCCCAGGCCTGGAATCAGGAAGACCTGAGTTCAAATCTGGTCTCAGACACTTAGTAGCTGTACAATCTTAGACAAGTAGCATAACCCTTTTTGCCTCAGTATCCCCATCTGTAAAATGTACAGGAGAAGGAAATGGGAAACCACTCAAACATTGTTGCCAAGAAACCCCTAATGGCATCACAAAGAGTTGTCCACAACTGAAAAGACTGAATAGCAACAACACTCAGGAAGCTTATAGACAGAGTTGGGGAGACTGATTGTCAAAATTACATTAATTATATTAATAATAATATTAATAACAATCGAACTGGATAACCAAGCGGAAATCAGAAAAGGTACAGTTATGAGAATATATAAGATAATACAGAGTGGATGAGATCTTTCATTGGTAACAAAATAACTTAGCTTGGCCAAGTAAGAGTGTCTTAGATCTTTTCCAAGGGGTAATTCCCCAAAGTCTTTAATTTAGTAAGCTGTTAGCGATACAACTAGATGTTCACTTCTTCCAAGACTCTTTCCCTCTGGGGACCTGATGAGGGTTTGGAGCCACGTGTTTTCTCAAGTAGAAAACCAGAATTTTTCATTTCTCAAGTTCCCAACAACTCATACAGACATAAGACACCACTGATGAGAAAAGTCTTAAGGAAATGGGCTGTAAAACAAGTGATTAGATAGATAGATAGATAGATAGATAGATAGATAGATAGATAGATAGATAGAGATAGAGATAGTTATCTCTCTATATATATATCAAGAGAGAGGGCATGTACATGTATATATACATATATTATGCATATAATATTTATGAAAGACCAAAATATATTTACCAATATACGGTCAAAGAATATAAAAGAATCAAATCTCAAAAGAATTGAAAATTATTTTTAAAAATATGAGATTTCTCCAAATAATTTGTAGTAAGGGAAATGGAAATCACTCCCTGAAGTTTTACCTAATATCCAACAAATTGGTAAAGATAACAACAACAATAAAAGAGGCAATGTTGAAGCTGTTGTAGGAAGATAGGCATACTTCTACATTATTGGTAGAGCTGTGAATTACCACAACCATTTTGGAAACTAATATGAAATTATGCAACTAAAGTGGTTAAATTGTCCATAAAAGATTCCACTACTAGACTTATATTTCCAAGAATCAGTGATAGAGAGAAAGTGCCCATATTCATCAATATATCAACAACAGCACTTTTTTGTAGCAGCAAAGAATTGAAAACAAAATAATTGTCCATCACTTGTGAAATGACTAAATAAATTATGAACCATGACTACAATGGGATATTAATGTGGTATATGAAATGACAAAGATGATAAATGCATAGAAGTATGTAAAGACTTATATGAACTAATGCAGAGTGAAGTTAAAAAAACTCTAGGAAACAATATGTACGACTATACAAAGTAAATGAAAACAAGAACCATCACAAATATATAAAAATGAATAATCCAAAATTACAAAAAAATATTTATGTCCCCAAAGAAGTTAAGAGAATACATTTCTCCTCTTCATTTGCTCAGGAGAAATGTCCACAAGTTTTTACATATTACCTTTTATTTGCGGGTGTATAATACATACATACATACATACATATATACATGTATACATATATACATATATACATATGGTTATTTACACAGGTATTACAATTGTATGCATATATGGATTTTTATTCAATTTTTCTTCCCTTTTTTCTTTTAAAAATATTCTTTTTAAAATAAGATAGATATCTCAGATGTAGAAGAGAGACAGATATATGGGAACATTTAAGTTACGTAATTTAATTTTTTAAATCAGTAAAAAAAGATATTTTAAAATACTATATATACTTTTCCAGAATTAGTTCAACTCACTCTCTTCATTTTATTCTATTTTTCTCTTAGTATACAAGACATCTATAGTGATAAGTAATTAAGTGGTTGATGTTTTTATACATTTTTGTGAAGCACACATTTTAAAAATTCTGTATATTGACCAAAGCTTTAGAAAATAATAATAGTCTGTGTCAATGTCTATCTTTTTAGCATTTCTATTTTTATCATATTATTTTAATAGTTCGTCTTGGAACTCCTTTGATTGTATCTTCTACTCATTTCAATGTTTTCAATTGAATTTTTATTTTGTAATTTGTTTTAACAAGTTGAAATTCTGACTGTACACAGATTACTGATTTAGAGGTGACACATTAGTAACTAGTGTTTTCCTCTCCATTGGATTTTTTTTGTAATTTATTTCTACTCAACATGGCCAATGTCTCCTGACTCTTTTTAAATAAAATAATTAACATATGTTATAGTTTCATGAGACATCTGTATATTCCACAAGCCTTTGGTCTCTCTTCCCTGTGCCCATATTTGTAATGAAATCACCAAACATTAAATTATATGTTTAATTAATTTGTGTGGCATTTTTGTATTATTTTAATAGGTTTTCTTAGCAAAAATGAGTTATTTCAAGTCCTCAGCCACTGATGATAAACTCCTCTGCATTTACCTGGGTAACCTTGGAGATAATAGATAACCAACCTTCACAATAGTACTTTAAGCATTTCCAGCATGATAGGTCCTGCAATGGTACTCCAGTGGTTTATCTCTTCATTATAATGATGCACTGGCATAGGACTTTGTGGATGATTTTGACTATGTAAATTTTGAGAGAAAAAATATTTTTAAAATATTTAAAATATTTTTTAAAAAAGCTGTTTCAAAAATCTCGGAAAGAATTGTGAAAATGTTAAATTGCAATTTCATAAAATCTTAAGAGAAGCACATATGCTTATGATGGTTTAACTTTTGCCAGTTGGCTTATACAAAATAAAATGTCATCGCACTGCTCACAGCTTTTGCAGCTGTAGTTTTATTTCCATTTGCATGGTAAGAGATTTTCGAAGAATATTGTGTAGATGGTCAAAATCATCAAAGTGCAACATCTAATCATCCCTTAGATGTCTAGGATAATTAAACATGGCAGCCATAGACTCCTTTAAGTGAGCACATAGTTCTTGTTTGTTGCTATTTGGCTTAAACAGGAACTTCCAAATATAAAAAGACATGCTTTATGAATTATACAATCCAGTAACCTGTATGATATTTCAGATTCTGTGATAGAAAAAGTCTTATATAGCTCTTCCCTCAAGATTCCCAAGAGTCAATGAGATAATTTTGGGGAAGGAAGAAAGAGGGGAGTTGATATTATAGCAGATTCAAAAGAGCAGAGTGAAGCAAAAGAGAAGCATGCTTGAGAGGCAATGTGGCTGTTGCCTCTGAGACTTGGAAGCAGGCAGAGGCTCTTTGATGTAAAGGGAAACAACTGGCCTTCCTCTGTGAGGCTACTGTCATCACTCATTGAAGAGAAGGAACTGCAGCAACCCAATTGGAAGAAGAGCCTGATTGGTAATATGAGGATTCTCTTCTCCTCTATCAGCTGTGAAGCACAGTAGCTGAGAATTATTTTTGTTTTCCTCTCATTCTTCTCATGTGCATTCAGATGAATCTTTAAAAATCAAACCAAAAACTTTGTCACATTTTTTTTCTAATCAACACAGCAATGCTGTTGGTATTTTAGAAGGATGACTCTTTTTAAAAATTATATCTTTACTCATTAAATATTTTCCAATTATATGTAAAAAGTTTTAGCATTCTTTTTTTAAATTTTAAATTCCAAATTCTCTCTTTCCATCTCTTCTTGAGAAGGCAAGCAAGATGATATTGATTATACATGTGAAGTCATACAAAACATATTTCCACATTAGACATGTTACAAAATAACATGCACACACACACACACACACACACACACACACACAAAGTTTTAAAAGTATCCTTCAATCTCCACTCAGAGTTTATAATTCCTCTCTCTGGAGGAAGACGGCCTTTTTCATCATGGGTCCTTTGTAATTTTCTGAGATAATTTTCTTGATTAGAGTAGCTGAGTCCTTCACAACTTATCATCTTTAAAATATTGCTGTTGCTATGTAAAATATTTTTCTGGTTCTGCTAACTTCACTCTGTTTCAGTTCATGTAAGCCTTCCCAGGTTTCTCCAAAACCATACTTCTTACAACACAGTAGTATTCCAACACAATCATATTCCACAACTTGTTTGGTCATTCCCCTATTGATGAGCATATTCTTAATTTCCAAGCCTTTGCTACCATAAAAAAGAATTGCTATTAATAGTTTTGTACAAATATGTCCTTTTCCCTTTTATTTGATTTGTTTAGTAGTACAAACTTAATAGTGGTATTGCTGTTCCAAAGGGTATAAAAAGTTTTATAGCTCTTTGGGTATAGAAAACTCTTGTATGAGTTAGTGTATTCTCATTTACTCAAAGCATTTCTATGTTTGGGAACACAGTGTATATGAAGGTATAACAATAATTCAATTTTCACAATACCAATGGTGGTTATGAATATGCTGGTATAGTTTTGAATCACAAAATATAGCAGACTCTGCACATAGAGGGCTGAACCAAAACCTTTATTCAAATACCAGAAAACTGAGTCCCAGAACCAGAAAGCCAAAGTCATTACAGTAGCCATGAAGTTGATACATGTGGTTAATGCAGTGAAAACCCACATTCCCAACCCTTCACAAAAGAACAGCCTCCCTCAAACAGGGATTCTCCTCTCTCACTCATGGTACCTCCTCAGACTGGTTCTTACAAGTTATCAGCAGAAATTCCCAAAGGAAAGGTCTCAGCAAAAGAAAGTCTCAGCAGAAGCTCCAGCCTCCAGATGTTTACCCCAGAAAATTCTGCCATTCCCAGCTGGGGCTTTTCCTTATATGCCTTATCTCCTCCCTATTCTGCTACTTCCTGTTAAGATCAGCAACTTCCTCCCAAGGTGTTAACTTCTTCTGTGTTAATTAAATAGCTTAAACAAGGTGTTAACTTGAAACAAGTTGCTAAGTATCTCTTTACTTGCCAATGCAAAGGGATGTGGAAGATCTTCAGATTCCATTAACATTACAGGAGGGATGGTCATGGGCACTGGAGCTGTATTTTACAAAGCCTGCAAATTATAATGGGAAGTTACAAGATTTCTTTCACCATCAAGTTAAAGCTTTATCATGAATAATCTTATACTTTTCCAAGCAGAATCCTAACTCGGGGGGCATTTGAATTTCCTCTGGAATAATGGCCCCTTGGAATACTGGTACTGCTAGAGGTCAAAGTGCAGGTACCAATAAACAATGATTGATTCATCACACCAGGGCTAGAGCTAGAATAAAAAAAATTATGAAGAACAAAAGGAGAAAGCTCTATCTCAGAGATGGCCCAATAGTCATGGTCTATGAGAATTTTCATTCAACTCACTTTCAATTAGGAGAGAAAAGTGAAGAAACACTAACATTTCCCAGTGAAGTCTAATATTACAAAGATTTAGATCTAACATAGCTTTGCTGTAGAAAGATATCTATCTATCAAACTATTTATGCCAATATCTATATTTATATCTACGTGTGTGTACATGCACTAATAAGAAGAAAGGAAGAAAATTAAGCTGTCCTAAATGCTTTATAATTATTTTCTCATTTGATTACAACAATGTTGAGAAATGAGTGATTTGAAAAGGAAGTTATGATCCTATGACAATGATCAACTACAATATAATGGCAGCCCAAGTTTTACCTTTGTGACCCAGTAATATGAAAAGAATAAGGATCAGTTTTCTAGTGAATTGAGTAGTACATATATAACCTATGGGATAAAACACAAGTTTGTTATCAAGTATAGCCGGACTCTGCAATTTTATTATAAAAAACTTTCCAACATTTTACTCCAATCCACCTTTGCGACTTTAATTCATATTACTACTTTTAATGCACTGTACAATTAAGATGAATTAGATTGCTAGCTGTCCCCAGAATTATATCTACCACCTTTTACCATAGTATATGTGTGCTAAATGTCTTCACATTTTCACCTGCTAAAGTCCTTTAGAACCCAGATCAGGTACCATCCATGTGCAACTGTTACTGATACCTCCATCTGAAAGTGCTCTCTCCCTTCACAAATTGTACATTCTGCTTCATTTTGTTCTTTGCCTCTATCAAACCCTACCTTATGTTATAACATAACCTTATAACCTTATGCTACCCTTCATAACCTGACTTCAACCCATCTCTCTGATTGACTGTATTTATGTTGCCTTATGTACCCTACCTGTTAGCCAAACTAGCCTACTTGTTATTCTGATAACAAGACATTCTACATCCTGTCTCTGTCCCTTTACATAAACTGTCCTCATTTTGTGGAATATATTGCCTCTTTGACTCCACCTTTTGGAACTCTTAACTAGCTTCAAGACTTTGTTCAAGTGCCACCTTCTGTAAAGTCCTTCCTCATTTCCCCCATTTATTATTCCTCTTCTCCCTCCCTCTAAAATGGCATTATTTTAATTTTACTATTTTTTCTTTATTTTTCTGTGTACACATTGCTTTCTCTCCTGGCACAAGTAAACTTCCTGAGGGTAGAGAATGTTGTTATTATCTCTGTAGTTCTAATATCTAACAATATTAAAAACATTTTATAAATATTGTTTTAAATTGAATCTATATACATATTTCATTCCTCTTAGTAGAATGACAACTCTCTGAGGGCAGGTAAAATGGTTTTAAGCTTTATGTGCTCAACAACTAACACATTGCTTGCACAAAGGAACTTCTACTAGTTTTGTATTACCAATACAATTAATGTATTTTCATTTTATTAAATAATATTTAATTTATAGTTAAATATGGACATGAGTCATGAATGAGTTGATTTTTTATCTATTCTGAAGAAGGTAGACTTCATACTATTGAAATTACAGATAGTTGAAAGTGTTAAAGTATTTGCCAAGGATTTTCCACAGATACACTATAAAATTGAGGTCATTAAGTAGTATAAATGGAAACATGAATCTAAATTGTTAAGAGCAGTACAAGATTGAGCATGTGAGGGGAGAAGGAGGGAGATAAATATTTAACAAAATGCAGTACTTGGATCCAGCTGGGTTCTAAATATGTTGCCTGGCTCCCAGCTGTAGAGAAGAATTATATGAAGAGGAGGAAGTATGGCACAATGTATAAAACGTTGTACTTGGATGCAGGAAGACATGGACTCAAATTCTATTTCAGACAATTATTATATTTGTGACTTTGAGCAAGTCATTTAACCTTTAAGTGGCTCAATTTTCTCATCTGTAAAAATGATGAGGCTGGACTTAATGTCCTCCATGACCTTTTTTAGCTCTAAATCTATGTTCCTCTGATTCTATGATAGCGGGCATTGGAGCTACCTTCTTTGTTGCAGAGTTTCACCTTGCAAAGTAGTTTCGAGTCCTAGCAACTTTCTATACTGAGTTTCCCTGATTAATCACTGTTAAACGGCATAGGTCAAGTGAGTCACTCCTCTTTTATGAAGGAAAAACAAATTGTGAAACTTGGTGGAGAAATCAGAGCTCATAAATCCATACCTGAAACCTGTGTCTGTGGAGCAGGGGGAGAGCATGTCCTTTTTGTCAATATGTGTGTTTCTGTGCACCTAATTATGAATTTTTATAGCATTTATCACATTGTATAAATTGAGTAGGTGGCCTGCTCTTCAGCAGCTCCTCTCTATCAAATATAAACTCTGTTGTATATTTAAAGATGATGTCAGTATTTCTAAATATAATTTTAAACTGTGCCGGGAAAAAAATCAACTGCAGCACTGTAATAATCAACACATAAATAGCTCCAACATCTTTGCCATGCAAATTTGGATTCTGATATTATGGAGAAGCACCATCCAAAAAGGGCCTTCTGTTACTGCTGTTTCTGTTAACCAGTGAGCAGCTGGGATTGATGACATTTTTAGTTGAAGCCAGCTTGGGGAAGCTTTTAGTCCATGTAGATAAGCTTGAACATCAATATGAAACAATCCAAATTTGCCAATGTTTGATTGACTTGAAGTTGCTAGGTTGGTTGCCTGGTGTTGGAGGCCTGACTTACTAATGGCCATCCAGGGCCACACCATTTTCCTTTCCCTGTTTTGTGGACAGATACCTGACAATCTGCAAAATTTTTAGGAGAAAACCAATTAGGTATGTCTTTTCAGTTGGCATTGTTTATAAAGACCCATCTTTCATCACTGTTACCATCCCAACCATTTATTATGCCCCTTTTGCTCATAAGTTCCCAAAGTAAAATAAACAGCCAAATCCTCTGTAGGACAGAACCTTGACTACATGAATAACCTAATGATATAGTGTAGCACATACATGGGTGAACTAAGTAAATCAACAAGTCAATCAACGTCAATCAACTTTTGCATAACTTCGGTATCATCCTGATTTAACTTCAGCATGGGGTGTGTTGGTAAATATACAGCTCTTGTAAAAGAAAAGAAAAACTTTATACACGATATAGTCTTAAGGTTAATCTGCATTATCAACATATTTCTCCATTACTTTATTAAGACTAAGGAATCAACAAAATGATAAATTACCTCTTGCTTTCTAGCATTTGCTGATTTACAAGGTGCAAATGTTCACACTAAGAATTCAACAATCAACTCTCCCAAGCCAGTTCTATCTGCTTCCAGCCCATCCCTACTTCAGGAAAACTCACAATCAAAGCGAAATAGTTCTATTGGTAGATTTTTTTTCTTCCAGATTCTAAACATAATATATTTTGGTCTATGAAAAGTACTATTCAAAGGGAGGTACATAGAATTCCTTCCTCTTAAATAGTATCTTTCTGATGCAGTCAAAGACAATCTCAACAGTAAGCATCATTTATTACGCAATAGTTTCATCATTCTGGCAGGACTTATTGGAGATGTAGACTAACTTCATCCACAGCTTGTGTTTTACCTGTGATAGGTGGAGGAGAATAAGCCCTATTTCCATCTCAATCAGACAGGCAGTACTTTTCCTGTTTCTCGTAACTTACCTCATATGTTCTTGATTGTGAACTTGTACCAGATTTTAATTTCTTCTCTTTTTAGTTTCTATTTCACTTCCAGTTCTGGTCATAATGCTTCACAATCACCATATAACCTAACTCTGAGTCATGATTATTTTCCTTACCTCATAGTTTGGTCAGTGTGTTTCTAAATTCTAGTCTGTACTATGGTTCTGATAAAGCATACCATAGTTGTTCAATAGGAATAATCAACAATTATTTCCCACCATATGTTAAAAGTGCAGTTGACCCATAGGATGGATTTAAGTTTCTATGATGAGGGACTATTGAATCCTTAGAGAATCTGTAGTTGAGTTCTGGTTTTGAAACAGTAACTCTAAAGTCCAATATACAATGGAAGATGACAAAGAATTAGTCCTTTACTATGGACCTGATCTGTTATTTAAAATTAACCTTCTTTATAATAAAATAGTTTCATTCATTTTAGAGTGGAGGGTCAGTAGGATGAATCATTAGTACTCATTCTGTTTAACATCTGAGGTACCACCTTTCTCTTATAGAGTCTTCAGAAAAGTTAGCTCAGGTTCAATGTACTCTAGGTCTACATCCTTTCAAAGCCATAGATAATAAGCCCCCATTCATGTATTTATTTTTATTAGTCAGCCAGAAGATACAATCAGTTAAATAAATAAAATTGAATGATAAGAAAAGAAAGGGTAGAACATTTTCCCCATAAACCTGGGTCACACTTTCCCACAAATGTATGTACCAGTAGTTGGAAGATACATATATCTAGGTAATATTCATGGAAAGACACACATAAAGAGGACGTGTTTACAGCTAGGGCACATACACAGGACAACTCACCTCTCTAAAATTTCAGAGTTGGCAATGAATTCATTTTATATAATTTCTGCAGGGTCTTATGGTTAATGTCGCATATTAGTCTATTGGTCTTACAATCACTTCAAAGTATCATTCCACTGGACCAGCAGTTCTTAACCTGTAGGTCACGACCCCTTTGGGGGTTGAACAGGGTCACCTAAGACCATCAGAATACACATATGTCCATTGCTTTTATGAACCAAGACACCACTCCTCTATCCATCTCCATATGGGTCTGCCCATGTGCAGATACAGCCACATACAAGTATTAAAGTACTGTGGCATTAGGAAGGTTGAGAACCACTGCCTGGACAAATGGTTGTGATTCTTTCTACTTCTAGCTGCTGGCCTTATATGATGTTCTCAGTTGAAGTGAAACTTTTTCTGCATAAGAGGAAGAATAGACTATTTTTTTTTTAGCAAAAAGCCCAAAAGTTTACAGATATCTTACTGAGGGAGACAGGTCCTTCACATATCAAGAATTAAACTAATAAAAGTCTTCAGAAGTTTGCTCTCCATATAGTTAAACAGTTTTGTCAGGTCATAGAGTTAGAACTGTGGGGGCCATTTTTTTCCAATAGGAGAATCTTTGCCTGAGGAACCATGATTTTTTTTTAATATTAGAATAGTCAGTCCACTAAGTAGAGCCCACATGCATTTAACCTGTCTTTGAACCTACTACCTTCTGATTATCATAGGCAATGTGTCTGAAATCCTCCATTTGACTTGGTTTATAAAGTCACCTTTAACTTCCATTTATTTCTCATTGACATTGAAATATTTAAAAACACACTTTTAGAGGCTGTCTTTCCACAAACTTCTAAGGGCTTCCTGGGTCTCAAGAACAATTTTTCCCCCAACTTCACAAGATTCTTTGGGTATCCTACACAAACAAAAGGAAGGAGGGATACTGAGCAGTGAAAGGGGCCAGGAGGCATATGCTCCACATAAATGGAAAAAGTTCAGAGACTTAGCAGTTCAGTGGCTACACCTAGGAAAAGTATGCTTGGATCACTTGCTAAATGAAGTCATATGACAAAGCTTGCTATTGACTATATGGAGTTATATTCAGTAGCAGTCAATTGGTTTAGTGACAATCTCAGAACAACTTCCACTGTATCTTATCATTCAATAGCTAATTTAGGAAGGGAAGTAGAGCAATTAGGTAAGTTACTTTAGAGTTAAATACTATTAAATCCAAATGTCATTAAAAAGGGACCACAGGTATTAGAGGATCAGAGGATAGGGTGGAGATACGGAATTTTGGAAAGCCAAACAAAAGAGAAGAATGAAAAGTAGGGATGGGTTCAGTGTGGCATATCCAGAAGATGGAGACTGAAGTTAGTAAGGAAGTGAAGACAGATAAGGAAGCACCCAACTACTAGATGTCAAAGCAAGAAAGCATTTTGAAACAAGAGAGGTAGAAAGGATCTTTCATGCAATCTTTAATAGGAGACAATTCTTGCTTCAGGTAGGAAGCTTCTCCTATACTTCTCATTAGAATAAAAGTTAATTTCAGCGCCATACCAATCAATCTACCAAAAATTATATTATAGAGCTAGAAAAAAATAGTAACAAAATTTATCTGGAAGAACAAAAGGTCCAGAATATCAAGGGAATTAATGAAAAGAAATGCTAGGGAAGGTAGCCTAACCATACCAGATTTTAAACTGTATTATAAAGCAGCAGTCATAGAAACTACTTGGCACCAGTTGAGGAATAGAGCAGTATATCAGTGGAATAGATTAGGAACAGAAGATACAGTAGTCAATTATTATAGTAATCTCCTGTTTGATAAACTCAAACTCATTTTTTTTAAGTTGAACTCTTAGGGAATGGTTTTGCCATAATAGAAGTAGAAAAGTTTGGGAAAAGATGTAGGATGGGGGTAATAGGTAAAAGTGAATTTCATTCTGGGCCATTGACATTGAGATGTCAAAATAAATATCAGTTTCAGACCTTTAGCATCTTCGTGATGGGGGACTGGAACTCAGGAGAGTGGTTAGAGTTAATACATTTTTTTTCACCTTTCCATATTTGATAATTAAACCCAGAGAAGTAAATGAATTTACCAATTGAGAGAGTATATGTTGGATATTTTTTAATCATTAGTACAGAGACTAAGGAGATACCCATATTTAGAGTGTGGTAGATATGTGATAAAAAGTAGTGATCAAACAGGTAGGAGGAAAATGAGCAGAGAGCAATGTTGCAGAAGACAGTGGAATAAATCTGTGTGGGTGGTTTTCAACTGTCAAAACTTTAAAGGTCAAACAGGATAAAGACAGCAAAAAGACCATTTGATTTTTAGCAATTAAGATTACTGTTAATAATTCTGGAAAGAATAATCTCAGTTCAGTCTTAAAGTAGAATAAGCAAAAATTAATGAAGAGATAAAATGTTGCTTTTACAGGAGGAGAGGAAAATTAAAAGATGAATTCAGAAAAGAGGAACTCTATGAATATTAAGGATGAAGAAAAAAAACAAACCTTGATTTCTTTACCATTATAGAATATTTTTCTCCCTCTATGAAATCTTCAGTGATTCCATCTCTCATCATGAAATGAGCTTTCATTTTTTCTTTGTCTCCTTCTCTTTGTCACCTCACCTGCTTTCTTTTTGACTCTTCTTCATGAAAGACTAGAGGACATTTATTATTAGCGGTTAGTTAATTAACATATATCACACTCACACACACACACACACACACACACTTCTTATCTTCCTTCTCTCCTCTCCCCTTTTATGCACCCTTCAATTCTTCAATTTGGTCATACATAAACAACTGATTAGATGAGGCAGGATGTTGTGAGGTCATTCCATGAAATTTCATGACTATTATTTTACTATAACTTGTTTTTGGTACATGCATCCAACTTTATCCCTTTTGTACTTTAGCAATAAATCTCTTTATGATCTTGCTTTTGTTTAATTATTTTTTATATTTCATTTCATACTTCTAGATAACTTCATACATATCTTTTTCTTTCCTTTTCTATTTTTTCTGGAGTAATTTATTTCACAATTTGTACTTTCTTTGCTTGACACATATGATTATCTTTCTTGTCTTTATGTTTTTTAGGGTGCTTTCCAAACAGGCAACATATGTTCAGTTCTGACTTTTTCTGTAGGAATATTTTAAACTTTTTATTGAATGTCTATCCTTTCTCTTGGTAATTAGGTTTAAAGTTGCAGAATATGTCACCATGTGACATTGAGAAATCCCTAATTGATATCATGTATTCCACAAAATTCCATTCTCATTTGCTGTTTCTGATGGGTAAAAACAGTTTTGTGTTATTCAAATTCCCTTTCCTTTGTATTTGAAGGTCTTTTTCCTGGTCACTCATAGAACTGGTTGCTCATCATTGGAGTTCTTCAATTAAATCACTATGTATCTTGGAAGTTGCCCCACAGGGTTTCCCAAAAGAAGCAACATATGGATTCTTTTGATTGACATTTTGTTTTCTATTTTCAGAAGTCCTGGATAGTTTCATTTTTACTATTTCTTATATTATTGAGTTATGATATTTAGGTTTTAGGACCTGTGACTTTATGCATCCTGTCTTTGAGGTTAATATGTTTTGTTTCATGAATAATATGTTTTAGGGGCAGCTGGGAGGCACAGTGAATAGAACACCAGCCCTAGAGTCAGGAGGACCTGAGTTCAAATTCAGCCTCAGACACTTGACACAGAAAATTAGCCATGTTACTTTGGACAAGTCACTTAACCCCAATTGCCCTGCCCCCCCCCAAAAAAAAGCACACACAAAAAAGAATAATATGCTTTACTTTAAAGTTAATGATTTTTGTTTCTTTTCTCCCAGATTTGTTCTTTACTTTGGTTTGTTCACATCCACTAGTTGCTCCTTATTTTATTGCCACTGTGGAATGAAGTTTTTTTTCTTGAATTGCAAATTATTTCTTCTAGACAAGGCAAAAATTCTGATTTCATGATTCCTTTTTTTTTTTTCTTTTTGGAAGACAACTGGGGTTAAGTGACTTGCCGGAGGTCACACAGCTCGTAAATGTTAAATGTCTGAGGCCACATTTGAACTTAGGTGCTCCTGACTCCAGGGCTGGTATTCTATTCACTGTGCCACCTAGCTGCCCCTTTTATTAATTTCTTGAACAATTTAGGAACATCCTACTATTATTCAAACTCACTTAGGAATCCACAGTCTCTTGCTTTGTCAGATGCAGATTCATTGTATTTTGTGTTAAAATATTTATGCAGGGATATTTGGACTCATTTAGAAGATATTGAGACCATATTGTATCTTTAATTAATATCTCTCCTGTTGATTTATTTGCTTTTCCTTAATCTTTGAATTTTCTTCCTTTTGAGATCTTTGACAATTTTGACATTTTTTATTCCTTATGTCCATCTGTCACAAACTTTGATGGTGGTTTCCCTCAGGGCTGAATGTAAACATTTGCTTAGCCTCTTCCTATGTTAGGGAAATCACTTCTTACAGACTCAATTTCTTCCCTAAGTTATTTCTAAGGACACAAATACCAATCCCTTTTCCTTCACACCTGGTGGATCTCTATGTCCTCCTCATTAAATGCATTTTACTTTGCTCTGCATCCATTGACACTCTTAATTATCTTCTTTTCTTTAAAACTAGATCTTGAGGACACTTCTTTTCCTTGTTCTTCTGAGGATCTTACCAATCATTCCTTTCATGGAACTTCAGGTCACAATGACTAAAAGTGAGTATATCCCAAGTCTCTGTCCTGGGGTCTCTACCTCTACTGTTTCTCTCTCTCTCCTCTACCTCTACTGTTTCTCTCTCTCTCTCTCTCTCTCTCTCTCTCTCTCTCTCTGTCTCTCTCTCTCTTTCTCTCTCTCTTTCTCTCAAAAAATATATATACATGTGTAGATAGATCAATATCGATATCAATATAGATATAGTTTGACTTCTTAACCTCCTAAGCTCCCATGGATTTAATTAGCATCTCTATGAATATGAATCTGAGATTTATTTGTCTAGCCCTAACTTAGTCTAATCTCACATCTCTAACTAACTTCTGGGCATCACAAACTGGAAGTCCTATAGATAACTTAAACTCAACATGTCCAAAACTGAACTTTTTATCTTCTCCCCCAACCCTCCTCTCTTCCCAACTTCTCTATTTCTGTTCAGGATACTAGTTATCCAGACCTAGTTATCCAGACTCTCACAACTTAAGAGTCATTATCTTGTCCTCTCCTTTCCTCTCTTCTCTCTTTCCTGGCTCTCTCTGCCCCATCTCTCCCCACTCCACCATATCCAATCAGTTGACAAGCCTTGACAGTTCTTACCTGATCTGGTATATGCCCTTAATATTTTATACTTGAACTATTATAAATAGCATTCCAGTTAGTCTCTCTGCCTCAACCCTGGGCCATTCCACCCTACCCTTTCCTCAGCTGGCAAACTGAGTTTCCTAATCTATACAACAGACTCCTCTGTCTCTGTCTCTGTCTCTGTCTCTGTCTCTGTCTCTGTCTCTGTCTCTCTCACAAACACACACACATACACACACACACACACACACACACACCATTTCTACTCAATAAATTAAAATGGCTTCATTCTACCTCCAGGGTTACATATAAATTTCTCTTTTGGACTTTTAAAACCTTCTATTAATTGGCTATTTCCTCCCTTTACATTCTTTATACACTTTACTTTTCTTCCCATATGCTCTACAATTCAGTGACACTGGTCTTATTTCACATAGAACAAAACATTCCATCTCCTGACCCTATGAATTGTCACTGGCTATTCCCAAAGCCCTGGATTCTCTTCTTCCTCTTCTTTATCTTCTCCTTTCTTTCACTTTCTTTAAGTCTCAGCAAAAATCTCCCTTTTTTACAAGAAAACCCTTTCTAATATCTACTTCCCCAAAATTTATTACTTTTTATGTATCTGTTTTATTTTGTGTAATGGTTTATGTGTTGTCAATCCTATTAAAGCATAGGATACTTGAAAACAGAGTTTATTTTTGTCTTATTTTCCCAGTGCTTAACATTATACCTGATACATCATCACTACTTGTTAACTGGAGTTGACTTGTAATAAGCCCGTTGAATAGGGGTACATTAATGTGTTGCCAGTGGTACAAGGGGAGAAATATCACTTATAGCTGGAAGGATTAGATGAGGCTTTGTTAGAGGCAATCACTAAGTTAGACTTTAAAGAATGACTAGGAATTCAATAGGAAAAAAAGAGAAGATGGCATATTACAAGCACGAACAAAGGCATTGAGATAGGAAAATGTGGGGTTCATTCAGGGAACAGGGAAATGTGATGGTTCACTTTTGCAAAGAAAATTATGAGCTAAAATCATGAAGATTATAGAAAGCTTTTAAAGCCAAACCAAGACATTTTCTAGCTAGGGAGATGAACTACTATGAAAGTAATGTGGAACACAAGAAATGGACATGTATTTGTGAGAGCTGTGGCCAATAAAAAAAAATAAAGATCAGATTATGTACCGGATTGAATATGGGACTTAGGGAGAAGGATGGGAAAGATTGCTTCAAAATATATATGATCATAGACACTCTGTCACATGTTTAGAGCTGCAAGGGGTCTTAGTACTCATCTTTTCCAATTCTGCTATTTTATACATAAGACTCAGAAAGCTTAAGTGACTTGACCAAGATCAGTCAGTAAGAGACAGAGGGATTCTAATCTTGCTGACAGAGAGGATGATGGTGTTGTATGGAAGGCATAATGGAAAGACAATCTAAGGGAAAACAACTAATAATAACATTACTAATGTTATTTTATATTATAATATGACTCTTTAAATTTTGCACAGCATGAGAAATATCCTTTCATTCTTAAAAACAACTTGATGATGTAGATGCTAGCATTATCTTCATTTTATCAGTGGAGAAATAGAAAGGTTGAAAGGTTCAGTATTAGGCAAGTTAAAATTGAGGTGATGATGAAATTTCCACAGAGAAATATCCAGCTAGCACCTAGAGACATTGATATTGGGCAATAAGAAGGAACTCAGAACTGAAGATAAGAACTAGACAGTTATCTACATAGAGGTGATCATCTAAGCAAATGAGAGAAGATAAGATTTTAAAATAAAAGAACCAATCAATCAATGAATCAATCAGAAGTGCTTCTTATTTGATTAACATTCAATGTGAAAGTAACAAAATCACTTGGCTGGTGAAGAATTTCTAAGGAAGATAATTTAATGAATGGATTTTGGCTCTTCTTTTTTTTTGTAACTATATTGATCAAGTATGGTTAGTTATTTATTTTGAACCTCTGCAGGAACCTACATCTATAAAAAATGTCCATTTAATGCATAAGTCAAAGGAACATTATTTAAAGATTACCTTCTCTCATGGGGAGTGAGGGGGTGGGGGATGAGTTTGAGCAATAATTATAGAACAATACCTGACATTTATATAATGCTTCTTGTCTTGCAAAGTGTAACCTCTATTAACTCATTTAATTCTTACAACAGTCTTATGAATATTGTAAATTTTTTCTTTGAAGTTCTTCTACCTTCTTTTTTGGTACTAGTCACATAGAGCCTTCTGAAGTTGACATCTTAATCCAAAGGCTTGTCTCTAATGATGGGAATTTCAAGAATCCTTGGGAGCAGATGACTTTTTTGATGACTGTGAAATCTCATTCCTTTGTCTGGTTTTGTTTAGAGATCCATTTAAGTAAGGTCCTCTCTTCTTCAGGATTAAGTGAATTTACTAGTCAATTAACCATTACTTCATTACACTCCACCTCTGACATGTAGAATGCTTCTCTCTCTCTCTCTCTCTCTCTCTCTCTCTCTCTCTCTCTCTCCCTCTCTCTCTCTCTCTCTCCCTCTCTCTCTTTCTCTTTCTCTCTCCCCATTCATTTGTTTGTTCATTCATCTATTTATGTACATTCATTTATCTATTATTCTGTTTATTGTCAATCTGTGATTGTATCAACATATGGAAATCCCAGTGAATAAACCCTTTCATGAATGCAAATGAATACCTATTCTTCCTTTTATTTTTTTTTAATTTTAATTTATTTTCTTGGTTACATCATTCATTTCCACAAGGTTTTGAGTTACAAATTATCTCCCCTTTTTGTCCCTACCCCCCAGCCCAGAACATTGATC
>CM053601.1:125629870-125647672 GCA_028646575.1 Pseudocheirus occidentalis | reverse complement strand
TTTGCTGTTCTTATTTTGCTTCCTTTTCCTCATGTTGGCCAGTCAATTAATTGGTTGGTTTTTTTTTTAGCTCTGTGAAACTCTGCTTCCAGGGGGGAAAGCTCTGTTCCAAATCGCTGGGGCTATCCCAGCTGCCGGAGCTATTAGGGGGGTGTTGCAAGTTCCCCCAGCTTTGGCTTGCTGAAAGCACACTCCAGGACCACCACCCAAGACCACGATCTGGATCCAGGGGGCTCAATGAAGACCACTTGGCCCTGATCAATCGATTCAGCCCCCTTGTGGAGTCTGCAGGCCAGGGGATCTGAAGCAGTGTGATGGGCACCTCCAGTTCCAGCAGTTCCCTTCCCCCACTGCTTCCTTGCCCCGGGGGAAGATTGGCCAAACTGCTTTACCTCTCCCCAATTAATTTTCAAAGTTTCACTTTCACTAACCATCTCTGACCCTGGTTTGCAGGATTTGAAGCTCCCTTTGGGCAGGTGCTTTAGATCTTCTCTGATGTAGACTCAAGCTATGGCTTGGGAGGCTCAGGTCCTCCTGGCCAACCTTGGGCCTTGCCTGGCTGCGGCTGCGGTTTTGGGCTGGGCTGGTCTCTGCTCTGGTGCAAGCTGCCCCTCTCCTTTCCCATTCCTCTCGTCTTAGCAGATGTGGAGGTGCTGGAGGCTGTAGATCCTCTCCTCTGCAGGCTGGCTGCAGTGTGGTTCGGCTCAGCTCAGCCTGGCTCCTTCCCACTGCCCCAGGATTGGCCTTGGTCTTGGTTTGAGGTTGGGCCAGCCTCCACTCCCGGCTGCCGCGTTGATCCCCTGCTGCCAAGCTGCCTTCAGCAAAAGGTATGTTTTCTGTATTTTTGTGAGTCTGAGAGTCTAGACTTTGTCTGGGCTCATAATTTTATAGGTATTTAGGGTGGTGGTGTGGGAGCTGCGGGACCTTGTTGCTTCTATGCCGCCATCTTCGCTCCACCCCCCAATGTAATTCTTAAATGTTAAATGGGACAACCTTGAACATGATCCTATGCAAACATGCTTTGCTAATCCTGAAATTGTGTATTTAATTTTTTGGACTTAACTATAAGACTTTACTTTTACCATTTAAAAATCATTGTATTAGATTCAGGCCAGTGTTCTGGGTTATTAAGATGGCTTCATTTCCTAACTGCAATCTGATGTATTAGTTCTCTTTCCCAGCTTTCCTACAAATAAAAATTTGATGAGCATTACACCTGTACCTTTATCTGAGTTACCAATAAACAGCACAGACCCAAACAAAGAGTCCGAAGGTATCCCAGCAAAGACTCTGAGGAGATAACATTAAACCATTACCTGAACATGGGAGTTCAACCAGTTCTGAATTCATATACTTCATGTCACTTGGAGAGAGTACATCTCTCTCAATTTTTTCTTCCAAAGGATTAATTTTAGATACTTTTCTGGAAAATTCCATCTAATTCTTTTTATATTTTCTAAGCATCAGTGTATCGTAGGTGTTGTCAATTTTTAGAGAAATAGTACTACTCAGTGAAATAAATCTATTTATATTAGAAATATAGATTAAACATATAAAGATAATAATTAGTGGTCTTGACTATGTCATTTCATTGATACAATTCACAAAGTAGCTAATAAACATTTACTAAGCACTTATGATTCTGTGCTTTTTATGTGTATAAAAGTATGGCAATAAAAAGGGAGTATAAGGCATGCTCCCTATGTACAAGGAGTTAACAATCAGTTGCAGAGATAATGTGATAAGAAACATTTGAAAGAATAAGGTAGTATATAATAGAGCACTTAAATTTTTAGTAGAAATAAGCACAGAAAGGAGAGAGCAATAGTTCCCAGAGAAGTCAGGGAATGCTTTGTATACCTGGGAGGGCTTGAACTAACCTTTGAAATATTTTCAGGATTTAATTCGGCAAAAGGAAGGGAAGATTCTAGGGAATGTAGCCACATGAGGCAAGGCAGGAGACAGGATGGGAAATTATATATTCAATAATAATAAGACTTCACAATTGTTTTTTTTCAAGTATTACTAACAGTTTCAGAAGATAGTTTCATATCACTATTCAAACACACTTGTACACATGGATTATCATGCCAAAAGTTCCTTTTTTGGCATTTATCTATAGAAAATACATGTGTACTTGGTAAATATTTGTAAAGACATTACTTGTCTACATATATGAATGACAGATATGCAGATTTATGCAGATTATCTTAGATGTCTTGACGAAATTTTAAGTTATTGAAGCCTCTGGGGCGTGTGTGTGTGTGTGTGTGTGTGTGTGTGTGTGTGTGTGTGTGTGTAGAAGAGAGAGAGACAGAGACAGAGAGAGGGAGGGAGGGAGAAAGAAACAGAGAGACACAGAGGGAAAGAGAGAGAGAGAGAGAAAGAGAGAGAGACAGAGACAGAGACAGAGAGAGAAGAAGAACATGCTAAAAAAAAAGGCACATGATGTCTGGTTCTCAGATGTTTTAGCCCAGGTTTCTATAAGTGGAAAATGTACACAAATGCATCCTTCTATGTATATATGTACAAAGACGTGTATATACATATTTAGAAATGACAATTATATAATGTGTATTGTATATTTTTAATGCATACAAATCTCTATAAATGTATATCTAAGTGGTATGTCTGTAAGTTATACACACATATGGGGGGGCATTCCATTTATAGAAACCTCTGTTGAAATACACACATCTAAAACACTTATTTAAACATATGTAGAAATCTAGGAAAACACACATCACATATTATTTAATTGTCATTTCTCAGTATGCATTTCTTCTATATAATCAGAAATAAGAAGATATATATGTGCATGTGTGCACACATTCCTTTTATAGAAACCTAATCTGAAAAATCTGAGACAGAAAATGGTATGCTCTCTTTACATTGTTTTCCCTCTTTTTTCCACAAGTTTATCTTATTTAGAGATATAAATTTTTCCCAAAAAAAGCCATCTGCAAGCCTACTTAGTTTCTCTCATATAAACAATCCACATTTATGTATCACTTTAAATTTCACCAAGTTTTCTGAATATATAGCAACTCTTGATACTCTGAGAGTGAGCTGACTTCCTTTCAGTCAATCAATTAACAAGAATTTATTAAGTACTTAGTGCATGCCAGATAGTCTGTAATAAGTTTTGAGGATAAAAAGAAAGCAAAAAATAAAAAAATAAAAAACCCTCAACAAACAAACCAGTCCCTTCCTCCATAGAGATCATATGCTAATGATGGACACAAATAAATGTAAGCAAATAGGTACATACATGACTAGATGGAAGGTGACATTGAATGGGAATTTGTTTCTTAAGGGATTAGGAGAGCCAACTGAAGAACACACTAAAATTTTGACTGAATCTTGAAAGAAACTAAAGACAGCAAAAGACAAAGATGAGGAAGGAGAGCCAGTATAAAGGGCAAAGTAAAAGGTCAGTGAAACTCAGCTAAATTTTGGGGAAAGGAGTAGGTCTGGCCACCATGTGGCTGTTTCAGAGCTCCCACCCTGCAGATTACAGAGGTGCCAACCAATCATTTAGAGGCTAAGTGCTCTTAACTTAAAGCACCTTAATTGGGATTGTGGTCTTGGGTGGTAGTCCTGAGGTGCATGACCAGTGAGCCAAAGCTAGGGGGGCTGCAGATACTGTGACTCCCTAAAAGCTCCAGCAGCTACAAAACCCCACTGATTTGGGACAAAGCTCTCCCCTCTGAAAGCAGAGTTCTACTGAGCCCAAAACTTGAGTAATTGACTCACAACATAAACAGGCAAAGGAAGAAAAGCAAGAACAGCAGTCCAACTTTAGATTCCTTTTTCGGGGACAAAAAGGATCAAAGCATGGAATGGGAGGAAGACAACACAGTCAGAATTCTCACAACAAAAGCATCCAGGAAAAATGTAAACTGGTTACAGGCCATAGAGGAGCTTAAGAAGGATTTTAGAAATAAAATAAAAGAAGTGGAGGAAAAACTGGGAAGAGAAATGAGAATGATGCAAGAAAATCATGAAAAGAGAGTCAACAACCTGACTGAAGAAAATAACACCTTAAAAAATAGACTAACTCAAATGGCTAAAGAGGCCCAAAAAGCCAATGATGAGAAGAATGTCTTAAAAAGCTCAATTTGCCCGATGGAAACAGAATCACAAAAGCTTTCTGAAGAGAATAATTCCTTCAGAATTAGAGTGGAGCAAATGGAAGCAAAAACCTTATGAGAAATCAAAATACTATTAAATAGATCCAAACAAAGAAAAAAATAGAAGGCAATGTGAAATATCTCTTTGAAAAAAACACTGACCCAGAAAATAGATCCAGGAGAGACAATTTAAAAATTACTGGACTACCTAAGCCATAATAAAAAACAATCCTACAAATCATCCTTCAAGAAATTCTCAAGGAAAATTGCCCTGATATTTTAGAACCAGAGGGCAAAAGAGAACTTGAAAGAATTCACCAATCACCTCTTGAAAAAAAAATCACAAAAAGAAAACTCCTAGGAATGTTAATAGCCAGGGTCTGGAGCTCACAGGTCAAAGAGAAAATATTACAAGCTGCTAAGAAGAAACAATTTGAATGTTGTGGAAACACAATCAGGATAACTTGGGATCTAGCAGCTTCTACATTAAGGGATTGAAGGACCTGGAATATGATATTCTGGAAATGAAGGGATTTAGGATTAAAGCCAAGAATCACGTACCCAGCAAAATTGAATTTAGTGTTTCAGGGGATAATATGTTCATTCAATGGGGGTGGAGGACCTTCAAGCATTCTTGCTGAAAAAAAAACAGAACTGAAAAGAAAATTTGACACTCAAATACAAGAAGCATGAGAAAGTAAACATGGAAAAGAAATCATAAGGAACTTATCAAAGTTGAACTATTTAAATGCCAACATGGAAAAACAATAAGGAATACAAATCTGAGTGTGTGTATATATGTGTACACAGACAGAGGGCACAGGAACAATTGGTAAGGAAGGGATGATATTTTAAAAGGCAAAAAAGGAGTCAAAAATAGTAAAGAAAATAATACCTGGTGGAGGATAGGTGGTGCAGAGAATACAGCACTAGCCCGGGAGTCAGGAAGACCTCTGAGTTCAAATCTGGCCTTAGATACTTAACACAAAAAACTAACCCTGTGGCCTTGGGCAAGTCACTTGACCCCAATTGCCCTATCTATTCCCCTCCAAAAAGAAAAAGGAAAAAGAAAAAAAAACAGAACATAATACCATTAAAAAAAACTACATGATAGGTCACATTTATATATATGTATGTATGTATGTATGTATATAAATATGTCACATTTATATATGTATATAAATATATTTAATGTATAAAATAAATATATCTTCAATATTTTAATTATATTTATAGCTATATATAAGGTATATCATCTCACTAAAATATATCACAGATATATAATCTCACTAAAAAAACCTTAAAAATTAGAATTCAATAAGTAGAAGCTACAGACTTTGTGAGGCAGTAAAAAAATAAATAAAACCAAATAAAAATTAAGAAAATGGAAGAAAATATTAAATATACCAAGGGGAAAACAACTGATCTGGAAAATAGATACAGGAGACATAATTTAAGAATTATTATACTATGTGAAAGTCATGATCAAAATAAGACCCTAGACATGATCTTTCAAGAAATTATCAAGGAAAACTGCTCTGATACTCTAAAACCACAGAGTAAAATAGAAATTCAATGAATCCAGCAATCACCAAAAATAAAAACTACCAGGGATATCATAACCAAATTCTAAAGCTCCTGAATGAGGAAGAGGCTAGTAAAAGTTGAAATATTATGGACCCAGTTAGGATAAAACAAGATCTGGCAGTTTCTACATTAAAAAAATCTCAGAACTCGGAATATGATATTCCAAAGGGCAAAGTCAGCTAGGGTTGTAAGCAAGAATCACCTACCCAGGAAAATTGAGTATAAACCTTTGGGGGCAAAATAGATAGTTAATAAAATAGATGGACTTCCAAGAACTCTGGATTAAAAAAAACCGAGCTGATGAGAAAATTAGAATTTCAAATACAATAGTATAGAAAAGCATTAAAAAAGTAAACAAAAAGAGAATCATAAGGGATTCAATAAGGTTAAACTGTTTACAACCCTACATAGGAAAACGATACTTGTAACTCCTAAAAACTTTCTTGTTTTTAGGACAGTTAGAAAGAGTATACATCAAAGACATGGGTAAGAGTTCAATATTATAGATAATTGTCTAAAAAGATAAATGGAGAGAAAAAACAATGTGCTGGGAGAACAACAAAGGGAGAGATAGAACAGTATTATCTGGTCTAAAAGAGGAGAAAAGCTTTTACAATAGTGAGGAAGATGGAGGGGTTGGCAGAAGCATATGAACATTATTCTTATCAGAACTGGCTCAGAGAAGAGTTTGACAGACATAGCTGTGTATAGAAGCCTTTTACCATACAATAAAGCAGGAAGGAAAGGGGGTAAGAGAAGGGAGGGGTATGACAGAAAGGAGGGTAGATTAGAAGAGGTAAAAGTAAAAAAAAATACATTGGAGAATGGACAGAATAAAAGGAAAGTGTATGTTAAATAAGGGGAAAATAGGATGGAGGGAAATACATAGAACTGTAACTGTAAAAAATCCAGCAAGTTTCTCTTGTAAAGACCTCTTTTCTCAACTATATAGAGAATTGATTCTAATTTATAAGAAAAAGAGCCATTCCCCAATTGATAAATGGTCAAAGGATATGAACAGGCAGTTTTCAGACAAAGTAATCAAAGCTATTTTAGTCATATGAAAAAATTCTCTTAATCACTATTGGTTAGGGAAATTCCTATTAAAACAAGTCTGTCAGAATGGCTAATATGGCAGAACGTGACAAATGTTACAGAGGATGTGGAAAAATTGAGACACTAATACTCTGTTGGTAAAGTGGTGTACTATTCCCCCTGCACCAATACCTTTAAAAAGAGCTCTAAACAAATTCTAGAGCAACAGAACTTGCAAAAACAAGTGGAACAAAATTTCTGTCCAAAACAACTTGGAAAGATAGGAGGAAAGGTCTATTGCTCCAGGGAAAAAGTGGAGCACAGCCCAATGCACGTCATGCTAGAGTAGACCTGGCCCCCACCAACCAGGAGCAAGACCTGGGTGACTGAATCATTGGCAGCAGTGGCATTTTCCAGATTCCCCAGGCTACAGATACCAAAGACAATCTAGAAGGTCAGCAAAAAAAGTCTATCACACATAGTTAAGAGTGGAATGAAATTCAGATCAGTCCAGGTCCCATCAAACCATAAACAGGACTTGGGAGTAATTGCATAAGCAGCAGCAGCAGGAGCCATGGTGACTTCTAGAGCACTCAGCCAACCAATAGTAATATGGTCAAACAACTGATCAGAAGGAGATTACAGGGGTCTTTTTGTTGGCACTAAGGCAGGACTCTGTCATTTTGCCCATACTCAGATCCAGGTTGTAGTCCTGGTGTCAAGTCCCAGGGTGAGGAGAAGCACTAGGTGGAGGAAGGACCCTCCTTATAGTTCCAGGAGAGAAAAGCATGTTTGCAGCCACTTACAGACCAGAGCACAGGCTATGGGAGCAATAAACACCTCTTCCTAAACCATACCACTTTGGAAGAACTGGAAACTTACAGGTGGCTAGAAATATCTCTGAAAACAGCTGCACAAAATCCTTGAAGTTTGGGACAGTGTACTTTCCACCTCAGAAGCAGAACCCTACTTTAATAAAGAGTTAAATGTCAATTAATATGCTGGGAAAATCATTAAAAAGTCAACAGGTTGATAAAGGAAATAGAAAAGAATGCTGAAGAAGATAATACCTTAAAAAAACAGACTAGGCCAAATCGTCAAAGAGGTACTGCATGAGCATGAGCAGCTTTCCAGAGGTCTGCTGCTGTGAACAGCTTTTCAAGATTCTGATTACACAGTATATTGAACTCTATTTATTCAGTAACAAATCAGAGCAAAACAATTGGAGAAATACAAAATACAGCATTTACCATGTCACAGCTCAACAACTTAACACTAAAATGGCCCCATAGTTTTCACCAAAGTGGTCACATAGCTTTAAACAAAATACATTCATTTAGTAAATCCTTAATTCAACCATCCTTAAGGAGGCAAGCCTCCTTAATTGAAACAAAGTAAAAAGGTCAAAGTCCTCCACCCATTGGGTGCAATTAAGTTACAATATCATTGAATCACTACTATGTACCCTTTTAAGGGGTAGTGGGAAGCACAAAGGCCACCCACTGGTAGGTCACAAATAAGCTAGAATCTCATCAGTCAACATTAAATACCCAAGGAGAGGTCTTTTCATCTTGACTCAAGGCATGGTCTCAGCTTCCATGATTCCTCTTCCATGGTCCCAGCTCCTGCCCCTATCCAAACAACTGCCACCTGAGTTCAAAGGCACACAGCTCCCCATTTATTGTCCAGCTCTCCATGCAGTTTCTGTTCTATATTGAAGCTCACAGTGTCTAGTCCACGTCAAGTCCTTATTCAACTACCAGGAAACCTAGTACCAGAACCAGAAAGTCAGAGTTATTACAATAACCATGAAGTTGGTACACATGGTTAATGCTTTGAACACCCACATTCCCAATCCTTCACAACATAACAGTTTCCCTTAAGCAAGAATCCTCCTCTCTCACTCATGGTAACTCTTCAACCTGGTTCTTGGAAGTTCTCAGCAGAAGTTTGCAGAAGAAATGTCTCAGCAGAAGGTTGCAGAAGAAAAGTTTCAGCAGAAGCTCCATTCTCAAAGTCAGAATCACTTTCTGACCTCTCCTCCTCAGACTCCATGTGGCTTGCTCGAAGAAATTCTGACTCCAACTTGTATTTTTCCTTAAATAAGGTATTAACTCCTTGTATCAACAATGCAGTATTCACAATGCCTACAGTAACTATAAGTATGCTGATATGGTTATTAATCACAAAATATAATAGTCTCTCTACATGAGAAATATAGCTAGAACATTTATTTAAATACCAGAAAACTGAGCCCCAAAACCAGAAAATCAAAGCCAACACAGTAGTTATGAAGTTGGCACATGTAGTTAAAATAGTAAACACCCACATTCTCAAGTCTTCAAAACAGAACAAGCTACGTCAGGCAAGATCCTTCTTTCCTCACAACAACTGCTCAGCATCCAAGCAGATTGCTCCCAGAAGCTCTCAACCCCTGAAGTTCCTGTCCCTGGCAGTCCTCAGCAGGATTCCTTAGCAGAGTCTATCTGGCTCAAAAAAAAGGAGTTCACACCACAACCACAGCCACTGTTGCTGCCCTGCTTCTAGTCACCACTGCATGGACACTAGATTGGTTCTGGCTTTCTCTTGCTCCATCCCCTCCTGGTACAACAGCAAGTTCAAAGGGCATGGAAGATCTTCAAAGCTCAGTATCATTATACTTTTCCCTATTCCACCCCTTCCTGTTATATCAACAACAGGTGTTCATACCCTCTGTTTCTTAACAGAGGCTTGATATAATTAACTTGAAACTTAGTGCTAAGTACCTATTAGCTTGCCAATACAAGTGGATCCTCAAATTCAATTACTATTACAGGTAAAAAAAAAAGCCACTGAGAAGATCCCTTTAAAAAGCAGAATTGACCAAATGGAAAAATAGGTCCAAAAGCTCACTGAAAGAAATAAACCCTTAATTAGAATGAAACCTGGAAGCTAATGACTTTATGAGTAATCAAGAAAAAAATAAAACAAAACCAAAAGAATGAAAAAAAATAATAGAAGACAGTGAAAAATTTCTCATTGGAAAAACAACTGTCTTGGAAAGTAGATGCAGGAGAGATCATTTTAAAATTACTGGACCACCTGAAAGCCATGATCAAAAAACAGCCTTGACACAATCTTTTTTTTTTTGCTTTTTTGAGGGCAATTGGGGTTAAGTGACTTGTCCAAAGTCACATGGCTAGTAAATGTGTCACGTGTCTGAGGCTGGATTTGAACTCAGGTCCTCCTGACTTCAGAGCCAGTGCTCTATTCACTGTGCCACCTAGTCATCCCCCCTAGACATAATTTTTCCAGAAATTATCAAGGAAAACTTCCCTGATATTCTAGAACCAGAGGATAAAATATAAATTGAGAGAATCCACCAATCACCTCATGAGGGAGATCCCAAAATAAAAACTCCCAATAATATTATAGACAAATTCCAGAGTTCCCAGGTCAAGGAGAAAATAGTTCAAGAAACCAGGAAGAAAACAATTCAAGTATCATGGAGTCACAGTAAGTTTTTGTCTATGTTTTCTTTCACAACATGACTATTATGGATATGTTTTGCAACACTACATACATAGGACCTTTATCAAATTGCTTGCCTTCTCAGTGACCAGAGTGAGGATGGAGAAAGAGAGAACTGGACCTCAAAGTTTTAAAAACAAATGTTAAAAATTGTTTTTACATGTTACTGGGGGAAATTTAAAAAGAACAACTAAATGCTAAGAAAAGCCCCCCAAAATGAGCAGACCCAGAAGATCTTTGTATACAGTTAAGGCAATATTGTGTGATGATCAACTGTGAATGACTTAGCTGTTCTCAGCAATGCAATGACCCATGATAGTTTTGAAGGACCTCTGAAAAACACTATGTACCTCCACAGAACGAATGTAGTCTGAATCCAAAATAAAGCATACATTTTATTTAGTTTTCTTGGGGTCCTTGGTCTATATTTTATTTTACAACATGGCTAACACAGAAATGAATAAGCAAACAAACAAATAAAATGACTACAGACAATTTAAAATACTTGGGAAGTTACCTGCCAATAAAACCCTAGAACCATATGTCCAAAATCACAGAACACTTTTCACAACTTACAAGAACTGATGTTGAGAGAAGTGTACAGAATCAGGAGAACTTTGTACACAGAACTAGTAACCTTATGTGATAATCAACTTTGAAAGTCTTGGTTCTTCTCAGCAAAACAATGATCAAAGACAATTCCAAAGGACTCATGATAGAGATGCTTTTCACATACAGAAAAATAAAAATGAAGTATAAATGCAGATCAAAGCATTATATTTTTTCACTTTTTCTGTTTTTTTTTACTTTATCATGTTTTTCCTTTTTGTTCTGATTCTTCTTTAACAGCATAACTAATATTGAAATATGTTTAATTTGATTGTACATATATAACCAATATCTAAAAGTTTGTCATATTGGTGATAGGGGAGAAGAGAGGGAAAAAATGGAATTAAAAATGTTATAAAAGTAAATGTTGAAGACTCAAAAAACATTTTTCACACTAATAAAGTCAGATCCAAACAACTGGAGAAGTATTAGGTGCTCAAGAATTGGCCAAGCCAATATAATAAAAATGACAATTCTATCTAATTTATTCATTCTGTTCTAGACTTATCAAACTAACAAAGAATTGTTTTATAAAGCTAGAAAAAATAGTAAAAAATATTTGCAAGAACAGATCAAGAATCTCAAAGGAATCAATGAAAAAAAAAGTGAAGATGACTAAGCAGTACCAGATTTCAAATTATATTTAAAAAAAACAATCATAAAAAAATAAAAATAGAACAACAACAAACTGGTACTAGCTAAGAAATAGAGTGATGAATCAGTGGAATATATTAAGTACCCAATAAACAACAATTTTATAACCATAGCAATTTAGTATTTTCTGAACCCAAAGATCCAAGATTTGGGAGTATAAACCCAGCATTTGACAAGAAATTGCGGAGAAAACTGGAAAGCAGTTTGGGAGAAACTGGGGATATACCAACATTTTGCTCCATATACCAAAATAAATTCAGAATAGGTAAATGTTCTAGACATAAAGGCTGATATTATAAATTAAATAGGGGAACATAGAAAAATATAGTTCTCAGATTTATGAATAAGGGAAAATTTTTACCAAACAAGTGATTGATATGATTAAAAGAAGTAAAATGTACAATTCCATACAAGTTCAAATCTAGGCAATATCATGAGGAGCCTTTTGTAGTTCTTTCCCTATTCCTGTTATTCTTTCAATCTTGCTTTCAGCAGTTTCATGGAAACTGACTCCCCCTAGATCTCTTATCTGGTGCAGCACCTGTGCCAAAGAAGTTCAACCATCCCAAAAGACCCTGATTAATAATTTTAGTTGCTTTTCACAGAGGCTGACATTACTAGTGAGTTTATACTTTCATCTTCAAGGTTATCCTAATTACTTTTGAAACTTTGGATCTTTTTTTTTAAACCAGAGCTTCTCGTTTGCATTTCTGTTAGAAATTCACCTTTCACAGCAATATCAACTTCATTCCTCTGAGTTCACATCCTGAAAGACTGGCATTAGCACCAGCAGAGAGGTGTGAATTTCCTCAATTTATCTTAATGAGGTGCTAAACTCCACTTTTAATTATGACTACCATTCAAATGTCAACATCCTGTGGCATGAATATGCCCTTAATATGCTTTATCAGAGTAAGTCCCTTACAGTGTGGTATTTATAGAATTCTCACCTTAAAACCATTACATTCTGATAGTATGGGTTGTGGATTTTGCAGGGTATTGAGGAATTTTGTGGGTTTTCTATAAAACCTCCTATATTCTTTGCAGAACACCTGGTAGTAAATTCCAGCACTTTGACTTCCCATTTTAATCTGATGCTGACTTGTTAATATGAAATATTTCATGCTGAAAGCCACTTACAGCCAGCTAATTAGTAGTGGAGGAAGTGAGATTAAGGAATGGAAGTGGTAAAGTAGGGAGCCATTGAGGAACTAGGGGGTGAAAATTTATAACAGTATAACTTGGAAAGAAAAATATATGTTCCTTATCCTACCTAAACAATTCCCATCTGCTCATATTACTCCCTTGGTGACTTGTGTTTCAAGTGTCTTTTTTCATGAGATCCTACAGTTTTAAAGAGAAAAGTGGTTGGGGGTGAGGGGAGGACATAAATAAACTAATTTGCCATATAGCCATGCTGTTTCTTCCACCTAGTTATTCCTAAATATTCAAAACTAAAGACTTTTACAATTCCTCATATAAGTTTGCTGATGATTACATATTTAATAAAAATAATACCCATCCAAATAAGAATATCAAACCCTATAATAACAGTAGGCCCAGATATAGTGAGAATGAGAGAATACTTGACTTCCATATGATTTCTTTTTCTTTTTAAAACATGCCACCAAAACAATGACATTGAGAATAGTTGCTATGAAATATGGCACTTAGCAGGGAGATAGTTTAAGCCCACTTTGGTTGTACCTAGCTTTAAATTCATTATAATCTCTTTAGAAATAAAACTAAGGATGAATTACAAATTAGAGGGGAAAATTGAATCAAAATATCTTATAAATTATTTTATGTAGACAGATCATTTAAATCGATGTGGCATTACTGAAAAACACATGAAACAGGTTATTCATCTCATGGAAACATTCTCTAATATTTAAATTAATATTTGATTTCAATAAGTGCAAAATTCTCTTAGACCTATTCTTGACTTCCTCTGGACTTGAAGACAATTGCTTTCATTCTCTCCCTGGACCTGTTCTTGACTTTCTTTGGAATTCAGAACCATGCCTCTTGAATCTCTAACATCATTCCTTCACACCTCCTAACCTTTGCCTTTTCTACCTACTTTCACTTGTGTTCAAATGTAAGCTACTTGAGAACAGGGATTGGCTTCCTTTTGGTGTGTGTTGGTATTCCTAGTTCTTAGCAAGTGCCTGACAGATAGTCAGCACTTAATAGTTATGTGTTTCCTTGCTTCCTTCAAAAATTCTTAACATATACTCAGGCAAGTCTTGTAGCTAGAGCCCAGAATTGAAATTCTGTCTACAGCTGAAGGAAAAACTTGTGAATCTATTGGAATTCTAGTGAGCATAAAATTATCAATGAGAAAAGTTTGCTTGAATATGTTGAGAATCTCATTGACATCCTGCAATCAAAGCTTTATAAGAACAACATTTTCAAAACAATTAATACTTACACGATGAATATTGATGTACACCTTCAGAATTAAAGACAAACTAAAAGAGACATGGAAAGTATCATTTTTAAAAAGAACCATATTAATGAAACACAGAACCCATCATCAAGTATACAGGGTCTAGAAAGATTCACACTCACTTGCCAATGAGCAGAAAGAGTAATAACAAACATTTTCTGAACATGTAATAATAGGTACAGAAATATTTTGGAAGAAGCAGACATCACTTCACTGATTAGTGATGAAAGTTCTTAATTGAAACATCCCATTATAGTTATTAAATGTAACTGATAATGTTTTGTCTCCATATACAGTCTCTGAAAAACTAAAGAATAAAATCAAAAGTACTACTATGAATTACTTATGCATAAATTCTGTAAACAACATCTTAACAAGGTAGCATATAAATGATTTATAATAGTAATTCAGGACCAGGATAACATTACCAGAAAAAAAAAGAATTATTTTAAAGGAGACTCTCTTAATGATCAATGCATATTATGTAAGAAAAAGGTAGAAATTTTGCAACACATCAATTAAGTTTTGTAAAATTTATCACAGACCAAAGATGTAATCAACATTGTAGTTAAAATTATATATCAGAAATACACTTTCTCTCTTGGATGGATGGATATAAATCCTTATACAACAAATATAGACCTCAAAGTGACCTAGATACCTCACACAAGTCATTTTAATTCATCTGAAATTCAATTTTCTCAACTATTAAATAGGGACTATAAAACACATACCCTTGAACATTAAATGAAATAATATAGGTAAAGCTTTACAAACCTGAAAATGTTGTATAAATGTCAACTATTATTATTTCTACTAAACCCATTTGGATATCAAGAATGTCTTGTCCACTAATCAGTCACTTTCATCAGGATATCTTCCAGATATTTAAAAATCAAATTAGTATTCATCAAAACATCTCATGAAGGAAGGAGTAAGAAGCATGTCCTTAGATGGAAGCTCATCTGAATTCAGTAGAAAAATAAAGAGACCAGGTGCCTTCTTTTGAAGAAGAAGAGTTATGATAACTTATGTGGGAAAAGTTTGCAGGGAGTATCTTCTGTGTCTCAAACATGTGCATTTCATCAGGACTGACTAGAAGAGACAGTTTTCCATGTACAGAGCCAGACTTACAAAAACCCTGCTCATTTACTGGCACACTAAGGAGAAAGCATGATTTCTATTAGAAAACTAATATGTGGATTTCATTGATTTCATTACTTTTGGATATCTCAAGGAAACTGGCCTTTTCTTAGTGTAAGTGCATTGCAGAGAGGGAGATAGAGTGGGAAAAATGAAGGAGAGAGAGAAGCAACGAATGAGTGGGAAAGGGATGGGGAAAAAATACCAGATTTGGCTTCATCATAAGTATTTTGCTTGAATTATGCATCTACTACCTCATGTATCACCCTGAGCAAGTTCCTTTCCATTTCTTTACCTGTTTCCTCATTTGAAAATACTTTAGACTAGATGAACTCTAAGGTTCTGTTCAAATCTAAATCAATTTGCATGTATGTTTGTGCATATAGATGATTCTATTTTTCTACTTTGAGGTAATTGGAATAAGAGGATTATATTAGTTATGATTAATAATAGCATTATGCAATTACATAACATTTAGCAGTTATAAAGCTCTTTCACACACCCATCATTTTGCTTGATCATAGTAGCTGTTCTAGGAGACAAACATGGCATGCATTATTATACCTGTACTATAGTTGAAAAGCACTGAGAGCTAGAGAAGTTATAAGTTACCATGTATATCATTTATTAAAGACCTAGTATGGGCCTGGTACTGTGCTAAACTGAGTATATACAGGCACTGGAAGTTAGGAATAGTTGAAATTGAATCCTACCTCAGACATTTACTAGAAATGTGACTTTGAGTAAGTCATTTAATTGCTTCCCTCTCTGTTTCCTCCTCTATAAAGGGGGGAGAATAACATCGCCTATTTCACAAGGTTGTTGTAGGATAAAGAGAGATATTTGTAAAATGTTTTGCAAATTTTAAGCACTTTGTAATGAATACTAACTATTGTCGTCATCAGTCATCATTATTAATAAATATAAAAACAAAACAGTCCCTGATATCAAGGAGTTAATGCTTTACTGCAGATGCAAGTAAAGGGGAAAGATAAACCTAGTCATTGTGTGAGAGCCAAGAATCAATCTCAAGCCTTCTGTTTGTCTCCAAATCCAGTGTGGTTTTTTTTTGCACAATTTTGTTTTGCTTTATAACATTCATGCTGCTATAAATCATGTTAGTAACTTTTAAGTACTGTAACAGTTATCAACCCCCTGATATAGAAAGCCCTACATAGAATGCTTTGCCAGTAGGAGATATAAAGGTCAAAAGTCAAGGCAAACTAGTCGCTGCCACATAACTGCTGGTCATACAAGGACCTAAGAATGGGTAGAAATAGATACATGCCTAATTAAGTGGGTTTTTATTTTATTTTATTTTTTGTGAGGGAATTTGGGTCAAGGTGGGGAGGACTATGTAGATTTTAATACTTTCTCCTTTTTTGGTGTTATTTGTTTTTCAGGTAGAAAACTAGTTCTGGGGTTGATGAAAGAGGCCTCATGGGCAGTTATTTTGCTGTGTTAGTCTTTACCAAAGTAAAAGTCTTTACCAAAAGGTGTCTTTTTTCAAAGAAAGAGTTGATTAAATCAAGATTAGAATCTATATCTTTAGATGATTTTTTTCTGTCACATTTAAATGCCCTGGGTCTTTTTATATGTCTCTGTATATACTCATGTGTTTATGCCTACTTTTGTTCTTGCCTATGGTAGGAGGAGAGATGATGATAAGAAAGGTGAGGATCATTTAGCAGAGCTTCTAAATGACTGAGATCTAAAGAAGACATGAAAAAAGTGGGGGAGGGCATGGGCAACAAAATAGAGGTGAAGAGCCCAGAAAGGTAGATAGAAGACCATTGAAGACAAACTGTTTCCTCTTTCACAATGTGACTTTAGCTCAGGACTCCTCAAGGTTATTAAGTTGGGAATCTCTCAACATCTCCAAATTGCTCTCAGTTTTCTAAGGAAATATACCATTTATTCAAATATGCAGATTTCTTTATCGGCAGATAATTAATATGATTTTTTTTGTCAGTGGCTAGATTTTTGTTTTTATTTTAATGTCATGCCAAGTCTAAACTGAGGACTTAAACAGAGGTAAAGGCATTTTCAGCTACAAGTCTGTTTGGTTCCAACACTCCTAGGTGGGCCATCTTGAATATGTTAAAGCAATTAGGTGATCATGCATTTTCTAATTGACGAAAAATGTTAATAGTACCTTCAAAAAATCTCTCACTCTTCTTTTCAGCAGTGCAGAAATGGCTGCCAATGGAGCATGCATGGAACAGATGCCAAAAGACAGCTTGGAAACCTCCAAAAAGCTTAGAAACAAGAGTTGCTATTCATCCATATGGCAGACTCAGCCCTGGCATATCAAGCTCCTCCTTTAGGTTGCCAAGGAGCTAAAATGGTACTCAGAATGGATCACTTATTTTATAAAACCATTAAACATTTTATGATACCCTTTACATTAAAATGGAAGCATAGACACCCATAGTATGGACTTTAAACTCTTTTCAAAGAGTGTGAAATTGTTTAGATTAGACTATTTAATTTTCTAGGTTCTCTAAAGGTTAGTTTTAAAAGATGGGAATATCGGGGGGCGGAGCCAGGATGGCGGCATAGAAGCAGCAAAGGACCACAGCTCCCACACAAACACACTAAAAAACTCATAAAATGGGACGCTAAACAGATTTTCAAGCTCCAAAACTCTCCACAAGACTGAAAGCACATCTGTTGCTA
>CM053601.1:125614028-125629370 GCA_028646575.1 Pseudocheirus occidentalis | reverse complement strand
TTTTAAATGTGAATTTTAAGGGTGCAAAAGGAACTTGAGTTATATCTACTAAAATGAAATTAACAGGACATTCAATTTATTAATTCATTGTCCAAAAGAAATTTAAGAATGGGGAAGGGAGGCAAAACATAATAAAATCTTTAGAAAAATTGACTTGGAGAAGGAGACAATAGACATAACTATTCAATCCCATCAACTGGCAATTTTGTGTACTGAGGTCCAGAAGGATGGAGTGACTTTTTCTTGTTCATGAAGAGAGGTAAATGGCAAAGTCTAAATTCATGTCTAGTTCTACTGACCACAGAGCCAGTGTTTGATCTATATTCCATGTCACTTCCTTCAGGAGTGACTAACTCTGGAAATAATTCAGGTGAAATAGATGAAAGTCAAATAAAGAAATGGGACAAGATTAAAACATCCATATTCCTATCCGGGTAGAGCAAAGAAGACAGGTGCATTTTTTTAAATCTTTTAGTGGTATCATCTTTTATTAGGGTCTTTGAAATGACATGGAGAACATTACTGGTGAAGGGCAATCAGAAATGGGAGAAAACTATAGGAAGGAAGGAAATAGATTAGGGGAAAATATATTGGCATATGTTTATGGAGAAGGCTACCACACATTGTCATAAAATATACATAGTTAAACATGAAGGGCTAAATTAATTTGCTTCAGATAAATCTAAAATAGCAGAAATTCTATTTGAGATTTCAGAAAAGGCAGCAGTAAAAATAGATGCTATACAAGGAACTACATCATGCTTGCATACACTGTGGGAAATGAAACAAAATCAATATTAACCATATATGCACAGAATAACAAAGTACTAAAAAAACCACAACTAACTCTATGGCAAAAAGCTTTGCAGATAAGATACTGATCATGGGTATAATGGTTAACATTCCTCCTTCATATTTGTTCAATATAACAGAGAGATTAAAACTAAAGAAGTGATTGGGATCTGAATGAAATATTGCAGAAACTACATTGACAGAACTTTGGTAATTATTGAAAGGAAATATTTTAACAATATAGTTACTTTTTAGAAGCAAAGCCATCTTTATGATAACTAACTATGTACTGAAGCATGAGTAACTGATAGACACTGAAAAGCAAAAAACCAATATGTAAAACACATCATTTGAATACCATTAAAAATTGATAAGGGACTTAGAACAAGAGGAAGACTCTAAAGGAGACCAAATAATATCCTCTCTAAGAATGTCACAAATTAAATTAAAGAAATACTAAATATCTATATTAAACAAAATCACAACAATGAGAATAGTGAAGAAGATATCCATGCCTATTTCAGATAAAGAAATTCTCAGAAGAAAATGGATAGCTGTTTGAAAACTCATATAAACAAAAGATAAATTTTAATTTAAAATAGTTCATCAATAAATTAGTATTTTAAAATAAAGACAACAGATGAAGTATTGAAAGTCACAGTATCAAAACTGTAAAGGCTATTGAACTGATAAATAAAAGAGCTTTAAAAAAAACTAACAAGTTTAATAAACAATTGGTTACTTTGATCAAGATAATAAGAAAAACAAGTGATAAAAATAGAATGGGGAACTCATACTTAGAGAAAAAATGTTTAAATGATTAGAGTTTAAAATAGCCAATTTTATGTCTATGTCAGAAAAGTAGGAAAGAAAGAAATGACTATTTTCTGTTGCACCTTGAAAATATAATTCCTATGATGATATTATCTAATTACATGGATTTGTTACTTCATCAATTTACCTAACAGATACAAAACAGAACCATAAAACTCATACAAAGAAACAAAACATTACCATTATCAAGGGAGAATTTTAAAAAATGGTTTGAAATATAAGCTAATATTGAGACCTCAAATTATATTAAAAAGAATTAATCACAAAAAATATATATACTACTAGTTTAAAACGGAAACAAATGACTCAAGATATATTGAAGCACATGCACTTAACTTCAGGGATTCCATAAATGCAAGAATACAAAATCCAAGACACGGCTAAGTGGTGCAGTGGGTAGAGAGCTGGATTTGGAGTGAAGATGATCGGACTTCAAATGTGACCTTAGACATAATGTTTGCTGTGTGATCACGGATAGGTCCCTTAATCTCTGTCTGTCTCTTTTATTTTTCTTCGGCGAAAATGGGGATAGACTCTATCTGATAAGATTTTTTTGAGAATAATATGAAACAATATTTGTAAAGAGCTTTACTAACCTTCAAACACTCCATACATGCTGACTATTACTATTATCATGACAGTGATTATTGAAGCAGAAGGGATATTTTTTTTTCTACAAAAACTTTGGGGAAGTTATAAAGCATCTTGATGGAAAACAAATGTGGATTAATACTTAATACCATAGATCACATTCCTTCCAATATTAATAAATAGTCTAAATATGAAAAGTCATACCATAAAAATGGAAGGAAAATGGAAAGTTAACAAAAATTTCATAATTGTTGTTAGGAGAAGCATTAATAATTAGATGTAAAGTTTAAGAGATTTTAAAATAAAAAGGTATAATTTTGATTATATAAGCTTTAGAAGTTCTTATGTAAACAATAAGAATAAGGAAAAAATTATCATGGTTGGACATGGGGAAGCATATATTTCTCAAACATCTCTTCTAAAAGTTGATTCTCTCTGTCTCTCTGTCTCTCGGTGTCTCGGTGTCTCTCTCTTTCTCTCTTTCTCTTTCTCTCTCTCTCTCTCTATCTCTCTCTCTCCACACACATACGTGTGTATGTGTATATATATATATATATGTGTGTGTATGTATACATATATATTTATCCACGTATGCATGGAAATTACCATATTCATATTAGTTAAACCATTTGAACAATTTTCAAAGAAAAATGAAATATCAAAAACTGCATCAAAGTTATCAAAATCATTAAAAATAAGACAAATCCTTACTAAAACAACTCTGAGGTCAGTAAATCATAGATATAAAAATAGAAGTAACTTTTGAAATCATCTAGTTCAAATTTTTCATTTTACAAATGAGGAAACTAAGTCCCAGAGATTTAAATTGACTTGTCAAGGTTAACTCCAAGATAATATATTTCTATGCAGCAATATTATTACAGATTTTATACAACAAGCAGATCAATAACAGAAAGGTCCTACATGTATGAAAATATTCATGGAAGTACTATGTATAATACTAAAAAGCAAGAAATAAGGCATAGGGCCTTGACCTCTCAATTCTCCCAGGCCATCTTCCCTGCACTAACCACTCTCTCCTCTTCTCATCTTGACCCTTTGTTTAAGCACTTCAACTTCCCACCATGTACACTTAAATGTCCTTGGCTCCTCATCATAGTAACAATTTTATCTCCTCAAGTCTCAGATTCGAATCTCTCCCACCTTTGTCCCTGAATTCTGTCCCATAGAACAAAGGGGGAGACAATCACACCTTCATTCTGACTGAATCCACTACAAATTTACATTACACAATCCCAAATGGACTTTCACTGCTTCTAGACAATCCTATTAAACCTCCCTTACCAACTCACTGTCCCACTCTCCACAAAGGCTCTTCCACACTTTTCCATCAATCTTCAAACATTTCATGACTCTCCTGCCCCCATTTTCTCAGCCGAAAACCTTATTTCATATTTTACAGGAAAAAAAAAAAAAGATCTGAAGTCTTTCACATGAACAGTCTCTTCTCTGTTCTTCTTCATCTCCTATCACTCAGATCCCCTATGATACTTTCTCCTCCTTCACCTCTGACTCATATGCTGAAGTGGTCTTACTCCTTACCAAGACTAACCCCAAAACTTGTTACAGGGATCCTATTGCATTCCACATCCTCCAACAGACTGCTTCCTCTCTCATCCCTACTTTCACTTATTTTCCATTTTTCCCTCTCTATTGGTGCATTTCCTACTTCCTACAAACATTACCCACATCTCCCCTATCCTGAAAAATAACCCCCTGCTCAGTTCCATCCTATAACTCTTCTGCTCTTTGTAGCCAAACTCCTTGAAAAGGCCAACTACAATAGGCACGTCTTTTTTTCTCCTCTCAGATCTTGCAATCTCATGCCAATTGTATCATTCCACCTCCCACATCACTCTAGGACAGGGCTTCTCAAACTTTTTCCACTTGCGACCCCTTCACTACTTAAACTGTGTGTCATGACATCATCGGTTTAAGAAACTCTGGAGAATCCTTCTCACCTTTCACCTGGATTATTGCAAGAGTCTGCTGGTGAATAAGTCTGTCTTAGGTTTCTCCCCATTCTGATCCATCCTCCATTCAGTCACTAAAGCAATTTTCCTGAAATTCAGATCCGGTCATGTCACCCCTCGATTCAATAAACTCCAGTGATCCCTTATTGCCTCCAGGATCAACTACAAAATGCTGTATAATGGCATTCAAAGTCCTTCATAGTCTAGTACCCTCCTGTCTTTTTAGTCTTCTTACACTTTCCTCCTTGACAGGCCTCCTGGCTGTTCCATCAATAAGACACTTCATCTCTCAACTCTAGGCCTTTTCTCTGGCTGTCTCTCATGCTTGGAAAGCTCTCCCTCCACCACTCTGACTACTGACTTCTTTCAAGTCCCAAATAAAGTCCTGCCTTCTACAGGAAGATTTCTCTAATACATCTTTATTTCAGGACTTCTCCCCTATTAATTATCTTCTTTCTATCTATCTATCTATCTGTCTATCTATCTATCCATCCATCCATCATCCATCTACCTATCTGTCTATGTATCTATCTACACACATACATATGTGTATGTATCCATGCATGTATGTATGTGTGTGTGTATAGTTTGCCTTTTATTTATTTGGATGTGTTTGGTGTCCTCCATTAGATTGGAATTTCCTTGAGTGGAGGAATTATCTTTTGTCTCTTTTTGTAGTCTCAGAACTTAGCACAGTGCCTGCCAAACGAGTATGCATTTAATAAATATCGACTGGTTAACCAATTGAGGAATGGTTAAACAGATTATGGTATTTATAGCTAGGAGGCGTTGTGGCTAGGGGACCAGATCTGGAGGAAAGATCTGAGTTCAAATACAGCCTTAGGCACTTGCTAGTTGTGTGCCCTCTGTGCAAGTCACTTAACATCTGTTTTCTTTTTCTTTTTCCTCAGTGTAAAATGGGGGTAATGTTAGTACCTACTTCACAGGGATGTTGTGAAAATAAAGTGAGAAAATAATTGTAAAATGCTAAACACTGTTCCTGGCACATAGCAAACACCACAGAATTGTTAGCTATAATTATCATATAGATATATAATAACATATTATGCCACAGGGAATGAGAAATTCATAAAAGAATGGGAAGAATTACATGAATTTATTCAGAGCAAAGAAAGTAGAAATAATCAAATAAGAGTAGGAAGGACATGACACAAAGTAGGGATAATATCAAGTCAAATGAAATGAATGATAATGATTACACAATTACCAAACTACCAAACTAAAAGTCAGGGCAAGGACTCTCAGTGGAATCACAATATTAGATGATTTTGCTTTTTTTAATAGGAAAACAGGTGATTATTGGGAAGTTAACAATGTAAAAAAAGAAACAAATATCATTTTAAAAAAGTTAATTTAAGAAGATGCCTTGAGCAACTTCTCATGTGTACTTGAAACAATGGGGGAAAAATTTAATGAAAAAAATACTTCTTAGCTTTTGAATGTTTATTGCCCAATGAACTTTTGGGGCACATATTGATTTATTTTATTATAGGATTTTAATGCTTATAAAAAGACTGACATTGAAACAATTGAGGAGGTACTTAAGCACAAATATTGTTAGCTCTGTTTTAGAGAGGAAGAATTATACTCAAAAAGTGAATTGCTCATGATCATAGAGCTATTAAATCATTAATGTGAGTTAAGAAAGAAACTAGAAGCGAGGAGACAAACAAAAAGAAAAAGAAAAAACCTTGAAAACAAGCCTGTCACCATGAAGTTTGGGTAAGCCACCATCTTTGGACTCTAACATCACATTAATGATGAGGAATTAGAATGGTACTTCAGTTACAGCTTCTAGAGAGGTGGTTTCAGTGAACAAGAAACTTAAAATCCATTCCCCAGCTCTTCTAAGTCAATCATATACAAATATATTAGATGTCCAACACACTCTCAGACATAGAAAGGCTCATCTATTCTTTGAGGTCAAGAACAGGTTAAAAAATGTGAAAAGGGATTTGAGGAGGACATTTTAGTTATAAGAGCTGGGAGATAATCTTCATTAAGCTCCTTGGGGAAGTTAATTCATGCCTACCTCATCACTGTAATACCTTTTGGGTACTTCCTGTTAAAAGAAAACACACATTAAACCTAAATGAAAGTAAAAGAAAATCTCTAACTAAAACACACTGATCCCAAGGTTGTTTTATGTTAGAAGTGAACAGATTTTTTTTAATGATAGCAAGGATATGCTGTGTATGGTGTTCTTTGTGGACAGAATTTCTCTGGACACATCAAGGCTGCCCCTGTCACTAATTCTAAAGAAAATCTTCTTTTTTCCTATGTTAAAATCTGAAAAGTTCACTGTGGAATCTGTATACATCTTATTTCTCACCTGAACTATTCTAATAGCCCCCTAACTGATGTTCATGCCTCAAATCTTTCCACTTTTCTCTTTACCTTCCACCAAGGTGCTAAAGTAATTTTTCTGATCATGCCACTCCCCTTATCAAATTATTCAATGATTCTATGGTCTGTAGACTCTGACTAGTCTGCTATACTACTACAGTCTATCAGCTTTAAGAGCAAATATAAACTTCTCTTTGTAATATTTAAGGCCCTTCAGAACCTGGCCTCAACATCCAATTCCAGTCTTATAACACATTATTCCCTTCCCTATGGTCCTGTCAAACTGACCTTCTTACCATTCCTCATAGACAACACAACACTCCATCTTGGATCTGTATGCCTTTTCAAAGGCTCATCCAGTCCCTAGAAAGAACTCTGTCCTCACTGATCACTTTGTTTACTTCCAGACAATCTACCACTTTTTATTTTAATATTTTCCTGATTTCTCAATCTCCTATTGTCTTCCTCTTACCCAAATTACTACATACAGTGCAGACATACCTTGTTTTATTTTGATTCTCTTTTATATACTTGGCAGATACTACACACTGCAGGTTTATGGAAACCCTGAATCAAGCAAATCTATTGGCACCATTCTTCCAACAGCATGTGCTCAGATTGTTTCTCTGTGTTACATCTTGGTAATTTTTGCAATATTTCAAACTTTTCATTATTTTCATATCTGTTTTATTAATCTGTGATCAGATTTTTGATGTTACTGTTGTAATTGTTTTGGGATATCATGAAGTCCAACCATATAAGACAGCAAAAATAATCATTAGATGTCGCTTATATTCTTACTGCTACACACACCAACTCTTTCCCTCTCTGTCCCTTTTCTCAGACCTCCCTATTCCCTTATAAAATATTGAAATTAGGCCAGTTAATAATCCTACAATGGCCTGTAGGTGTTCAACTGAAAGGAAGAGTCAATCCATGTAGTAAACTTCATTTTTGTCTTATTTTAACAAATTGCTACAGCAACCTCCACCTTCAGCAACCACCATCCTGATTGGTCAGCAGCCATCAACATCGTGGGAAGACCCTCCACCAGCAAAAAGATTTTGAAGATTCAGATGATGGTTAGCAAGTTTTTTAGCAATAAAGTTTTATTTAAATTAAGGTATGCATTACTTTTTAAACCTAATACTGTTACATACTTAATAGACTATGGTATAGTATAAACATAACTTTTATATGCACTGGAAAGTAAAAAAATAAAATTGTGACTCGATTGTGATATCCACTTTACTGTAGTGGTCTAGGACCAAACCTGTAATATCTCTGAGGTGTGTGTGTGTGTGTGTGTGTGTGTGTGCTTGTGTGTGTGTGTGTATGTGTATATGTATATGTGTGTATGTATTACATACATACATTGTCTCATTAAGACAAGACTATTTGACTATGTTGCATGTCCAAGGAGAAAGAAAGGAATGGAAACATTTATTGAGCACTTCCCATGTAGTATCCATAGAACAATGTGCTTTACAAATATCTTACTTGAATTTAAAAACAAAACCAAAAAACCTTGGGAATAGACGCTATTCCAATCACACTTTTGTAGGTTGAGGAAGCTGAAGGAGACACAGATTAAGTGACTTATTCAGGGTGACATAGCTATTGTTAGAGACTGAATTTGAACTCGGGTTTTCCTGACTACAGGCCCAACACTCCATTCAGTCCTATATACATATTAGGTTCTTATTGAATAGATCAATTTAGTAAATATTTATCAAGTACTTACTTCAAGCAAGGCACTCTACTAGGACGTGGCTATAAAAAGTTGAACGGTGACATATTGCATGTATAACTAGACAGAAACACAGTAAAGACATATCCATAGGTAGGTGGGTAGGTGGGTGAATGGGATAATTTCATCACATAGGAAATTCCCTAAGAATCAACTCCCTCTACATGGGCAGATCAGTAAAATACCCCATAGCTTATAGCTTTAGACAGTTGCCTTGGGGTATTGAGAAGCTAAATGACTTCTACAGGGTCACATAGCCAGAATGTTTGAGAAACTGGATTGATTCACAATAAGATATATAAAAGAGTTATCCAGACAAAATGTCACGATAAAATCTGTGGAAAGAGAAAAACATTTAGTTTGTGAATCGGAGGTTTTGGGGGGACTCATGTTCCTCAGCTGAGCCTTAAAGGGAAAGATTTTAGTAAGTGTATATGCTGAGGAAATTTATTCCAGCCATGTGAAAAGGTCTTTTCATTCTGGTTTTACCATTCATAAAATCTTCTTATGGTGTTTTAAAATGTTGTATTCCATTTGACAAATGAGCTTAGTAAATGTCTAATATATATATATAAATATATATATATATATACACACACACATACACATATGTAGGTATGTATATGTATGTGTGGCATATATATTATTATATGTTAATATATTACATATACATATGTATTGGGGGAGGGAGAAATCCAGTTATGGCAAGCATATATTAAGTTAGAGATCCTGACTAGGAAGTAGGAGGCCTTTTCAAAACAAAGAATGTATCTCTATGTCAGCAGAAGAATCAAACAAGCATAAGAATTGAGTTTGAAAACAGAGATGCTGTCCAATTTACTATCCATTTATATCTCAATGTTTGGGGGGGAGGGGTTGGGAGGGAGGTCTGGCAGGAATTGGGCAGGAGGAAGAGTACTTCTAAGACTTTACCGCACTAATTGGCCATCCATTCTGACTCTGGAAAATTATACTGGCTAAAATTTTTAGCATTATTTTTTTTTTACTATGGTCACTCAGATATGAGCAGATTGCTAGGAAAGTCTCTTTCAAAGGGGAATTGTCAAAATTACATCTATTAGAATTAATGAATAATAAACACTATAAAAATAAATCATAATAAAATCTATAGATTTTCTGAAAGTCTAAATTAAAAATCAAAACCCAAAACTTAGGTAAGTGTAAAGCAGATTTTTGCTCAGGATATTCAAAGTAATATCTGGATATAGTTTTCTTGATTTTGGTACTTCAGTAAATGGTTTCCACATTTGCTCCTATATGCGTAATTTATTAAGATGAATGTCAGGATTTTTGTCAGTTTTCCTCAAATGTAGCTTTCCCTAGTAAGACAGTTCAATAATGATGAAATCTTTGGTGAGGCTGAACCTTCTCATGTGGTAAGGATTAGTCTCCTGGCAGCAATAGTGTTACTGTGATGTCATTGTTAGAAGCTATCACTGCCCATGAGTGCAAAGATTGTTGAGCTGAAAAATTTCACAGGCTTTGCATATGGCTGATTCAAATTTTAGGCAAAATACCAACTGCACCATAAAAAGTCCCTTGATAGAAATATAATTCCATGGTGGGAGAATTTCAGGTGTCCACATTTATAAGTGGTCTGAAAAGATTTAATTATAATAAAACAATCATGTCATTACTTACAAAACATTTCAGCCTAAGTAGTAGCCTAGTAAAATCAATGACTGATTTTATTGAATCAATATAACAATCTATAGTAGCATTTAACATTACATATTCTTGTATGTGCCACTATTAATAACAACTCACATTTATTTAGCACATTTAAGTTTTCAAAGGGTTTTCATTTCCATGCTTTAATTTTGTCTCACAATTACACAATGGGTATTAGTTTTCCCATAGGTAAAAAGTATTATTGCTCTCCCCCCTCCTTTTTTTAGATTAGATCATTGAGATTCAGAAAGGTTAGATGTATGGTTACTGTCAAGAGATAGACTTGAATCCTGGTGTCTTGATGCTAAGTCTATTGTGTTTCTCACTGTAGACCAGAACCTGAACCTGTGAATTCATTAGAATTGTCACATTCAGATAGAAATGGAATACTGTGGGTACTTATTGACTTAGAAAACCACAAATTAATATTATCTATGCTGTATTGTGGGGGTTTTGTTGCTGTTGTTAAACATCAACCAATTACATTTTAATCTGGCTAGGACTGCTAAGAATATTTCTGGTAACAAGGTTGAAATCTCTGTATAGAGAACTCCCAGAATAGGAAACCTCCCTTATATCTGCAAGTTAACAACGTTTTCTTCAATTAATAGTCTTAGAAATTTGCCTAGAGCCTAAGAATGTGTATTATTCTGCATTTTGGAGGAACTTGAATCCAGCTCTTTTTAATCTAAGGTCAATCTGCTATGCACAATGCTGTCTCTTCTACCACTAGGGCTTTTTTTCTTTCTACAACGTGTAGGACTGTGCACTATTTATATGTTTGTATGCATGTCCATATGTATGTGTGTGTGCATGCATATATGTACTTGTATATTCACTGAGAAGTATCATGGCTTTGTGAAAGAGGACTAACCTTGGAGTCAGAAAGACTACAGTTATCCCTTCCACATTGCAACTTTATCCATTGCTATTTCTATATACCATGGATTAGCAAAAGAAATTAAATGGGAATTTTGGGAGAAGTTCTATGGAAACTGCAGATGACACATGATGGCCTGTAGACAACACAGAAAATGTTTAGAAACTCAGAAATGCATAAAATATATGTGGAATATTATATAACAGTGGTTTTCCACCTTCCTAATGTCGTGACCCTTTAACACTTGTATGTGGGCATATCTGCATGTGGGTGGACCCACCTGGAGATGGATAGAGGAACGCAGTGTCTCAGTTCCTAAGACCATTGGAAATATGTGTTTTCCAATGGTCTTAGGTGACCCCTGTAACCCTTATGAAAGGGTCATTTGACCCCCAAAGGGGTCGCAACCCACAGGTTGAGAACTGCTGTTATGTAACATCAAAAGAAATTTTATAATAAGGTGCTGTAAATACCCCATAAACGAAAAAGAAAAAAAAATCAGACTTTTTCTCTGGTATGTAGGGAGAGCCAAAAAAATTTAAGCAGATCTTCCAGATCCCAGGGGCACTACACACCTTACACCCACACCCACTCCTCACAGTGTGGAAGGAATAACTATACAATTTCTGCCTCAGATACCTAGGGGTCCTATAACTTTAGGTAATTCATTTAACCTACCAGTGCCCCAGAAAACTTACTATATGCATTACAGACAAGTTACTATTTTGCCTCAATGGAGGGAATCCCCACAGCTAGATTCCTCTCCACCAATTAAAGCACATATCTGGAACCCCATCTCCCTCAAAAAAAGATTACACAAATAAATCAATTTGTCAAGAGAATAAACATTTACACGTATTATATATGTTTATGTATATATTGATATATTCTAAATCCATGGCACATGTATTTGCTCAGTATTTCCCACTAAAATCCAACTCTGATAGTCTAGAGTGGTCTTGAGACAAGCTTGGGTTTTCAAAGATCATGTCAAAATTCTGTGTTTGTCTTCTCAGAACCAGCACAGATTACTAAAGAGGTTTGTTGCTGGAAGCTTGGGCACTAGGGTTGTTTGGGGGGATTTAGGGGGTGAGGGGAGTACAGTGACTCATGAAACTATCTGTCTTTTAAAATATAATGGGTCAGAATCTATTATGAAAAAGTAACCTATATTGACAAATTCATGCCTTTCTTGAAGAATTGATGAAATTAAATATAATTTTCACTAATTAACTAGTCCTAAAATATTTTGCCTTATATTGTAATAATAAATAGTCCTGTCAAATTGACTTTCTTACTTTCTTCATATACAGTACTCCATCCTCTCTCATCCACATCTTTCATTGGTTTCACCCTCTCAAAAATCATCTTATATCTTTTTTGCATGTACCTACACATAGGCATGCTATCTCCTCATAAAACAATATAACTTCTTGAGAACTGGCACTTTCACTTTTCTCTTTGAAAAGACTCAGTGGCTAGCATGTAATACATTCATTGAATTCCGTAGCAGATATTCTGAGCTCCTTGGAGAATGCAATTTTAAGGTGGTTGGGTACCAAACAATAAGGATATTAAAGTAGGAGAGAGCAGTGAAACCCAACTCTTCCCTATAATTCCTCCAACAGCAATCCAAAAGGAGTACTAGATCAAGCAAGGATCAAGAAAGTCAAAAGAAAATCACAGTAAGACATTTCTCCCGGCACATACCCTAGGTTCACATTAGGAGAAATTCTTATGTTAACATTGGGATTGATGAAATCAATCCAGTAAGGCATTTCATTCATCCAGGACACTGGACATAGTTCATAGGGTGAGTGAACATGAATCCAGTTAGGAAAGGGTTTAAGGCCATACAGAGAGCATGAAGAGATGTCAAACAGAAGAAAATGTATGACTATGACCCCAGAACTGTGTCATACACCCAGCTTTGACAGAATAAGTGATCTCTGAACAGACTTCATACAAAGCCAAAAGGCAGATATGGATCCAGGTTAGACCTATACTGTGTATTGGGCAAGATGCAGGAAGAGGAGCCAAAAGTGACTGTGTGGCCCTGACCATAGAACAGTATTTTGAATTTACTTTCACCTCCAGTCCAATCTGATGCCTGCAACTGAGTAACCAGGGAAGGTCACTCAGGCCAAAGAGGAGCCTCCAGTTCTGTAACTCTAAACCTGAGGGACCTCCAGATGGCTGACCAGAGTTAAGGGCAACAGCAGTCTGTCTACTGGATCTCTAAGTGTATAGTTGTATTACTACGACCAAATCTAGGTCAGGATTTTGCAAAGCTCCAATCAGGAGGGCAGCCATTAGACTTTTCCTTAGATCAGACAATTCATGGTTCACTTAAAGTTATCAGGTCCCTAGCCTTAGCCACTCACGAGCTCCTTGGAGAATGCAATATTAAGTACAAGGAGATAATAGTAGGAGGAACACAGGTAACTCATGTTAGGACCAAACAAGGCTGAATCGTTCCCTCCAGAAGTATACAGAGACTTGATCTAATACACACACACACACACACACACACACACACACACACACGAAGAGTTAAAAAAAATTAAGTATAAGAGGCAATTATGATGCCAGAGATACCCAAAACTCCAGAAAAAAGAGAATTACTCTAAAACATCTGTAAGCCAAGCCTCAGACAAAAACAAAACTTGCCAACAAGGTCAACCAGATTTTCTATAAGAAACAGAGCAAGATATTTTAAAGCTTTTTTTTTATATGAATGAAATAAGTGTATTAGAGGAGAGTCAGAAAAAAAGATATTTTGAATAAAGTCTTGCAAGAATAATTAATGAAAATTAAAAAGCCTTACACTAACAATAGCCTCTTAGAGAATTTGAATAAACAAATTAATGATTCCATGAGACAATAAGAAATATAAACACAATGATGTGGCATTCATTCCCCTTACTGTACATTTTCATCAAACTGTATCAAGTATCTCTGTGTCATCTTTCCCCTCTTATCCATCTTTCTTTATTTTTCTTATGCTTCTTAGTCATGTCACAGACTCACCTTCATGAAAAAATAAATGGAATATGGCCTTAAATTAGGCAGGATGAGATAGAATCAAAGGATTAATGAAGGACTCAGACTTAGGAAGAAGGAGATAAACCTATTCCTTGGATATAGCAGAACAAAGGAGAGAATGAAAGAAACAGAAGATATGAGATATGTTTTAAAGTGTATAGAATTAATTGGGGAAGCTTAAATTAGAGGATCACAATATTCTCAGTTAAGCAGGAGGTAAGGTGATACTGTTGAGAGGGAGAGAGGCACCAATGATGTTTAGGAAGAGTAAAAATGTGGTAGAGTGGCAATTGTCCACTGGTAACAGATAAATTAATGCATTGCTGAGCTTTGCCTTTCTGAATCATGTGCATCCTTCAAGCTTAAATCTTACCTCTTATGTAAAGTCAGGAAATTAGATCTGGAGATAGAAATGATCTTTCCATTGCAGGTACTAGAAATGCCATTCATATAGCATTTATCACACACTGCCTTGTACTGAAGATTGTGTGTGCATATGTGTATGCATGTGTGTGTGTCTAGCACATAGAAGGCTCATAATGAGTTATGGAATGAATAAATTAATAAATGAGAATAGTCTTTAAATTGACTAAAAACATCTGAGGAGTAGACTAAGAAGATTTTTTTTACTTATTATTCTAAATGATACTAAACAGTCTGTTAGCACAACTCATTTTATTAGTTATTTATTAACAGTCAATACCTTACTGGAATTATCAAGTTATGGGGAGATGAGGAAAAAGTCTGAAAAGAAGGAAGTCTTGACAGTACAAAAGAGAAAAGGAATTATTGATACAGAGAGTCCCACAGAGCTATACAGAGAGAGCAGGAGAGAATGAAAAGTTTATCTCATTTAAAGGACTCAGTGTGTTTTGTAATAGCACCTGTTTCAGAAAAGGTTCTTTGATATATCCATAATTAAACATTCAATACTTTTAGCTCCACAGCATGGAGGATACTTCAAAAGATTCATTATAGCAAATCTAAAGTATTTTGTCAAGGACAAGTCTGTAAAAAAAGGAGGCTTACTGCATGATACCCAATGTACAAAAACATTGTTGGTCATAAAACATGTACTATTTATTTGTTCAATCTATTTAAATATGTATAGAGAATCACTGAATGCCCTTGAAGGAAATATAAAGGAATATATAAGCTTTACGAGAGTCAACGTGGCATGCTGGACAGAGGAAAATCCTTGAAATTAGGAAGAAGAGAGGGAAATGTCTGACTTGACCCTTTCCAACTGTACTATCCTAGGGAAATAATTTAACCTCTCACTAACTTCAGACAACCTTCTAAGATTTCTTGTAGATGTGTTGCAAAATGAATATGAGGAATATTTTCTTCCTTTCTCCCTCCCTCCCTCCTTTCTTCTTTCCTTCCTTCCTTCTTTC
>CM053601.1:125569606-125613528 GCA_028646575.1 Pseudocheirus occidentalis | reverse complement strand
TTTTTTTCTACAAGAATGCTTGAAAGTCCTCCACCTTTCTGAATGACCATATTTTCCCCTGGAAGATTATACTCAACTTTGGGTAGGTGATTCTTGGTTTTAATTCTAGCTCACTTGATCCCCAGAATATCATATTCCAGGCCCTTTGATCCCACAATGTAGAATCTGCCAGATCCTGGGTTATCCTATTTGTGTTTCCACAGTATTCAAATTGCTTCCTCTTGGCAGCCTGTAATATTTTCTCCTTGGTCTGGGGATTCCTGAACCTGGCTATGACATTTCTAGGAGTTTTCTTTTGGGGATCTTTTTCAAGAGGTGATTGGTGAATTCTTTCAAGTTCTATTTTGCCCTCTAATTCTAAAGTATCATGGCAATTTTCCTTGAGAATTTCTTGAAGGATTCTTTCTAGGTTCTTTTTTTGTAATCATGGCTTCCAGGTATTCCAATAATTTTTAAATTGTCTCTCCTGGCTCTATTTTCCAGGTCAGTGTTTTTTTCAAGGAGATATTTCACATTGCCTTCTATTTTTTAATTTGTTTGGATCTGTGTAATAGTATCTTGATTTCTCATAAAGTCATTTGCTTCCATTTGCTCTATTCTAATTCTGAAGGAATTATTATCTTCAGAATGCTTTTGAGATTCTTTTTCCATCTGGCAAATTCCACTTTTTAAGGCATTCTTCTCCTCATTGGCTTTTAGGGCCTCTTTTGCCATTTGAGTTATTCTGTTTCTTAAGGTGTAATTCTTTTCAGTAAGGTTGTTGACTCTTTCTTGCATCATTTCCATTTATCCTCCCAATTTTTCCTCCACTTCTCTTATTTGATTTTCAAAGTCCTTTTTAAGCCAATCTATGGCTTGTAAGCAATCTTCATGTTTCTTGGAAGCATTTGGTACGGGTATTCTGACTGTGTTTTCTTCCTCCTGTTCCATGCTTTGATCCTTTATGTCCCCCAAAAAGGATTCTAGAGTTTTATTGCTATTCTTACTTTGCTTCCTTTTCCTATTCATATTGGCCTATCAATTAATTGCTTGATTTTTTTTAGATATGTGGAACTCTGCTTCCAGGGGGGAAAGCTCTGTCCCAAATTGCTGGGTTTTTCACAGCTGCCGGAGCTAGTAGGGGCGTGCTGCAGCCCCCATCAACTTTGGCTCACTGAAAGTGCACCCAAGGACCAACAACCAAGACCATGATCCTGATCAACCACTCAATGCAAGAGCCCTTGGCCCTGATCAATAGCCTTGGCCCCCTGCAGTCTGTAGGCCAGGAGCTCTGAAGTTGCCCTGTGGATGCAGGTGCTGCTTGCAGCCGTTTCTGCCCCTACTGCCACTTCCCTCTGCTTCCTTGCCCTGGGTTCAGTTTGGCCAGACCCCTTTTCTCCCCCAAATTTAGCTGAATTCCACTGACCTGTCTATTAGCCTGATTTCTCCTGGCTTGATAAATGTGGAAACTGCCACAGGTGCTGCCAATCCACTCTCCTGAAGACTCCAGCTGGGGCTCCTCCTGAGTGCCCTGGGGCCAGGCCACTGTTTCAGGCTGTGCTGGTTTCAGCTCCCAGCCTGCTGTGATGAGCCCCACCTGCTGAGCTGCCTTAAGCAAGAGATGTGTTTTCTGTATTTTTGTGAGTTTTGGAGCCCTAAAATTTGTTTAGAGTCATATTTTATGGGTATTTAAGCTGTTTATGTTGGAGCTGCAAAACTTTGCTGCTTCTACGCCACCATCTTATCTGTGCCCCCTATTCTTTTATTTTTACTAAGAATACCCTAAAAATATTTGTAGCCATGCCAAAACATTTTTGAAAAATAAATGAGGAAGTAGAGGGATGAGCAAGTAGTTTTTGATGTCTTTTTGGTCACCTGGGGAGGGGGACGATACCATTTTTGATTGTTCCCTTTCTTGATAAATTTTTGCTTTTTTAAATATCTTGAAAATCAGTCTTTAAGATTGGTACTTCCACCATGTCTCTATTTTGTGTGTACTTGGTCATTGCCAACTATTCTTCCTAGGTTCAGTTTTTAAGAGCTATTTTTGCTTCTGCTATAATTCTTTTGGTATTGAGGTCATGACGTGGTAGTTCCATTATCAAGGATGATGAGAGTACATCACTATAGAAACAGAAACAGCAAGGATTCTCATAGTCTCTAAAACCTGTAATATCTAATCTACCCATAGATCTTTGCCATAATGTCAAGCTTTTATATGTACAACAGAAAAACAATACAAAGTATCTGCAAGTTCAAGAATCTCAATAACAAAATAAGAAATCTAACAATCCTCATTCTACATCTCCAGTATTCTACAAATAAGTTATCCTGTAAATGTATCATGTATCTTAACTTACATTTATGCACTTACATGCAAGTATCTTAACTTAGAAGGGAATTATGTTTACCATCTTTATTATGCTGATTGCCTTATGTTCAATAAACTTACCTAAGAAACTATGGTAATCCAATTGAATTTATTTCCATTTTTTAAAATTTATTTTATTTATTTATTTATTTTATTTAGTTATTTTTTTCATTATTTTCTTGGGTTGTGTACTTAGAATACAAAGAGAAATATGAAATAGTGTCTGCTTTCAAAAGAACTAAAGGAGAGATGTCACATGCATCCTCTTAATTTGAAGAGCTATAGTACAGTGAAAGGAGTGTTGGGTTTAGAATAAAAATATCTTGTGTTCAAATACTGACTCTCCCATGTATTATCCTTGTGACCTTGGACAAGTCAGTTACCCTCTTTGGACCTCAGTACCTCACTGGTAATACTAAGGCACTGGGCTATTATAGATGGCCCCTCTATGTTTTAAATATATGATCTTATAAACAAATACAATATGAATTGAGGAGAATAAGAATGCTAACAATTTGGGGGAGACTAAGGAGATTTCTCAGATGAGTATTTGGGGAGGTTGAGTTAAGAAATGAATGTCCTATGGGCATGGAGTATAATTTAATGACTACTAAGTGGGAGGCATAATGTCAAATCTAACAAATATATGGGTTGACTAGAAAAATGACAAAAATGCATGAAGAGCAAAATATTAAATGTGACTGAACAACTCGTTTGTAAGAATTAATTCCTTTAATTTTTTGTTTTTTCTTCCTGATTTTCAGTGTTTACCACTTTCTCCTATATATGGCTTTGGGTTTGCAAATGCATGCATTATTTTCTTATCTTTGTTTTCTTTGAAATTTGCCTAGATTTTGAGTTTTGATCTGATTAGCTCATGGCATGCATATATAGAGCTAATTCCGAAATGTTTCCCATGTCAATAATTAGAAAATTCTCTATCAGTATATTTTAATGATGTTTAATGTTCATCCTGTATCCTATTTTAAATCTCTTCTTGAAAAATGTATACATGATATACAGGTGAGAGGTTTCTGTGAAGTCTAAAAGTATTTTCATTTCTTAACTATGAGTACTAATTTCAAAAAAAAAAACTTAGCCACTCTCTTTTGCCCACTTAAACACTGAAAGGCTTAATTATCAAGGTAGAAGTTGACTTAGTTTGAGATTCTTTATTTTTTCTATAGAATTTCTCCATTTCTAAAGCCTTTGCAAGAGATATTGGTTCATATACTGCTATTATCCTCATATTCAGTATGAGCATTGAAAGCAGAGAAGACTAAGTATGCACGAGGAATAAAGTTGCTTATTGTCTCTAGAAATACAAAGCAAATGAAAACAACTACACCGCCTCCTTTACTCCACTCTCTCTAAAGGTATCTTATAAACTATTCTTCCATTTATTTACAAATTTTTTGTCTTCTTTTATTTTTAATCATAATGTCATGAAGGCAATGTTTCAGGTCATTCAGCAGTATATCAGTTCCAAGTTCAATGTACAAAGATCTAATTTTTAGAATAACAATGTTTTGTTCATAGCATAAAAGCTGTAATTCTAAGTGCCCTATGTCCCTGTTTTCTGACACCATTAATGCAGAAGAAGAAGGAGGTGTATGGAAACAAGGAGTAGGTGCCTTGCCATGTTTTTTATGTATTTATGGGTCACAGTGACCAAATAAATCATTCTCTGGTGGCTAGCCTGCCGTTGATAAATTTGTTTGTACTTAGGAAGGCTGGTCATCAGAGGACAGACAGTCTGTTACTGAGACCATACTCTGATATTCATATGAGTGTTTACATATGTATATACACAAATAAATACAAGGACATGTTATTTCATTGATATAGGTAACTCCAGATAAATAAACTCCCTCTATCAATGCAAGTCAGCACCTTTTCTTCAACCTATAATCTTACAGGTTTTCCTAGAATACTTAAAGGTCAAATGATTTTCTCAGGTTTATACAATTAGCCTTTGTCAAAAGCAGGACTTGGATTCAGATACTGTTAACTGCAAAGCCAGTTCTCTTTCCAATACTTAATAAATTTAAATATAATAAATTTATAATTTATATTATAATTTATAATTATAGTATACTTATATTAATATAATTGTATTATAATTTATAATAAATTTAAATATTCATTTATATTTTAATTAATTTTCCCTACTTTCTATTTACTCATCTATAGCAACACATATTCATATTTGTATATTCAGACAAAATTTTTGTATTTCAGAAATTGTATTAATGTTGATTAGTAAGAAAGGTGTGATTTTCATTTGTTTTAATAACTAAATACATAGTTTTACATAATTAAAACACAACCATTTCCATTTTCTATGACCCATAGTATAATTCAGAGTGTTTTTTTTATTACTCTGACAATAGTCACAATCAGAGCTTAGAAAGTGACCTGATACATAACGTTGCTTTTATAAACATTCTCTTAAATTATAAATTCCTTGGATAAGATAATGTACATTGTGAGTTTTGCTTTATTAACATTTGGCTACTACCATTACATAAGACAGATTCCATGGCAGGTAGCTCACAGAAACTTGGTGGACATCCATGATAGAACAGGAGGGAGGTTCATTCTGGTCTAATTATGTACATTTCCTTTTAGAGTTTACTTAGAATGCTGACTCATACACTGCAACGAAGACACATGAAGAAATCCATTGAGGATCAGTGGATTCAGTGGTCCATGTATATTCTGGGAGTCAAAAGTGCAATTTAGTCAATTCAAGGACTAGAAGTTTTAATGGTACTATATAATGACATGAAACCTACCTTTCAAATATCTTTGACTTTTGATCCCAGAGACCATTTTTTTTCTTACGACTAGGAGACATCCAGGGTGATATGGTCACATTTCTATATGGAAATTTTCCCAATATGTGAGTGTTCCACAACTTTCTACACTTTAATTCTAATGCCTGCCAGTGTACTTTGAATAAACAGATAGTTGCAGAACTAGATAAAACTTTAGTTTGCCCTTCTTACTTGTGTTGTGTGAATTACTTGAAATAAGAAATATTTTTGTTGCAATTTGTGTCAGTAGAGGTTGTACTGCTTCTGCTGATTCTAGGCTAACTACTAAGACTGATCTTCACCAGATGAAACTTTATTTGAACTAGTTTTGTCATCTAAATTTAGTCAATTCTCTGCCAGCCAAGTGCTAGATTTTGCGCCATATATGTTTCATTGATCACTTTTGTTGTGTTTTTAATCCTGGGGGCCTTAAGAATGTGAAGTATTACAAGGAAATATTCAATAGTCATAGCTCTTAAACACTTTCATGATTGTTGGAGATTTATTGTGGTTTCAAGTATTTTAAGGATGTTTCAAGGCCACAATTAAAACTGTATCCATCTTACCAAAGCTCAAATGAAGGTAGAGTAAAAAACAAAGCATGCAAGCAACTAGTAAACTCTTGCCTAAATAATTTGAGGAAAAAATACCCAGACCTTCAGAGGCACTTGGCAGCTAGTGTGATTATTATGATGACTCTAATGTCAGGAACAAGTTTGGCTCCTTTTTTTCTTCTCTTTTTCACTCAATAGAGAGCCAGGGGGGAAATAGTTTAGGACCAATACTCTGATGAATTTTCCTTGTATAGACACAAAAAATGTGACTGCCTTCCATAGAACATAATGCTTTTCATATGGTCCTGAAAGGCCACTAAGATACTGAAAGAGTATTTGAGCCCTAAAGTTGAAAACCACACTGCCTACTAAAGTGGAGAGGAATTTACATATTAGGAAGCCTTATACATCCTAAGGAGCTCTCTCCCCAAAAGATCTCTTCAGGCTGTACCTATGACCTTTAGAGGAAGCATCTGAGGTTAGAGGGACAGCATAGATTGATTTGGGTCAACTGGCCTTAGGCAAAACTCTTTGAGGAGAAAAGACTCAAACAACAGTTAAAACATGTATGGTATGGGGTGGCTAGGTGGTGCAGTGAGTAGAGCACTGGCCCTGGAGTCAGGAGTACCTGAGTTCAAATCCAACCTCAGACACTTAACACAAAAGCTAGCTGTGTGACCTTGGGCAAGTCACTTAACCCCAACTGCCCTCCAAAAAAGCAAAAAAAACATGTAAGACGAACTAAAATTATAGATTTTATTTGATTTTTTGAAAGACTTTTCCTTTCAGTGCACATAGACAGGGTCTGGGAGTGGAACAATGGGGCTGTGAAGTAGATGTAATTTATCATCAACAGATCAGTGTCTTGCCTCCTCTCTTTGGTCAAGGCCTTCAGTCTTACTTATAGATCCTTATCTGTTTAATTGATTCATTTCTTTCAGTTCTCTGTCTGTTTATTTTAACATTTGGCACAAATTTTAGTGATCTTTGGCATAGAGTTCTCCCGGTTAAGAAGCTTTACCTACTGATCTGTACTTTATAGTACATGGGGATACAGAGAAGATATTTGATTTGCCCAACATCATGCTTCCAGAAAGTATGAGAGGCAGGACTTAAACTGAGTTTTCCCACTCCCAAGTCTGTTAAATACATACATACATGAGTGCATATAAAATAACTTGGTGCAAATATGTGAATACATACATATACATATATTCATATATAAGTTAAATATAAGCGAACACAGAGGAACTGGGAAAGACTTCATGTAAAAATACAATGTCTGAGTTGCATCTTAAAGATAAGGCCTTGATAAAGTTAAAAATATACATGTGTGTACTGATGCTACAAATTTATGCATACAATATATTTACGTCTATCTATCCTTACCCTCCCACCCCAAGCTATCTAATATATACCATTAGAATCTAAGTTTATCTTGGGCAGAGTTTGATTTATTCCTTGTATTTGTATGCCCAGAGCCTAACACAGTTCTTGGCATATACTCTTTAATGTATACTTGTTAATTGGTGGTTTGATACATGCAGAGTCATTTTAAGCCTGTACTCCAAGCTTTCTAACTGGGTACATCCAACTAGACCTTATACCTTTATGGAACAATTTTCAAAAGCCTAAAGAGTACTAGAATTGTAAAAGGTAGCAGAAGCCATCTAATCTATGTCAGACATGAAAAAGAAACTCTCTTACAATAACTCTTAAGAAAATTTTCTAAGATAAGAATGTTTAAAAATGTTCATACTTCTGTAACTGTCATCACTATATGAATAATTAAGTTTATTAGAAGACATGGCTTGAGTCTATAATACCTTAAAATTTAAAAACAATTTGTCACGTAGAATTCTACTCTGCTGTATCATTATGTCATGGAGGTAACTTAAAGGCTTCTGGATTTTCTTGGGTTATGTCTGTAGAAACATTGACTTATTTCCTTAGTAAAAGCTTTAAGTGCAGGGAAGAGAAGAACAGTCTTCCCTTAAGGGTACAGTAGAGACCTCAATTTTTGCATCTTCTGGATTCCAGTATACTTGCCACATAGATGACAAGTTGACATTCCTAAAACACAGGACGGGACATGTAACTCTTCTGCTCTAGAAAGTTCAGTATCTCCTTATTTTCACTCTTACCAAATACAAATTCTTCCCTTTGACATTTAAAGAGCTTCACAATATGGCCCCAGTCTATCTTTCCAGTTTAATTATGCATTATTTATGACTTCATTTAAGACACTTTGGGTTTCAGCCAACTTGACCTTCTTATACTCCATCGATACTATCTCCTTTCTCCATACCTTTGCACTGGCTTTGCAACATACCTAGAAAGCACTTCCTCCTTACTTCCACATTAACAATATCTAGTATACATCTTTCAACAGAGCTTATATTACATATGTTCTACATAAAGTCTTTTAAAGTTCCCCTACCCCCTTGTTCCTTATGACTATTACATTTCCTTGACTGAGAAAAGGACAAGAGCCCTAGCACAGTACCTAACACATAGTAGATACTTAATAAATGCTCAACAGTTGATTGATGGATGGGAATATAAAAAAAATGATGGACTCTGGAGTTAGCCATTTTACCATTCCACAATTTTCAGCTAGAATATCGTGGTTTTATTAACAAAACCTATTTGATGATGAATATTTAATTTTAGTAAAGCAAAGAAACAAACACATTTCAACTATTTCTCTATCTCTGAGGGAAAGTAACTGCTATGGAATGCCTCTTCTGGCTCTTTGCCCCTTTATTCTTCTTAATTTTCCTTCTTCTTTTTCCCTGTCAAAGCTGGAATTCACAAATGTAATAGAGACTGACTATCATAGTTGAAATTGAGCTATGGTGGCAGTCTTTTGGGAAATTATTGTGGGTAGGAGGGCAAATATGGGCTGTAAGATGAGCTATGCAGCTGATTCTCTATAGCCAAGTACACAGAGAGGTAGGGAGCCACCAAGAGCATCAAGAAAAGTTCAGAGTGAAAGACTTTCCCATCCAGTTTTGGTAAGGCATGGGAAATGAACACATTAGACCATTTTTTTTTCTCCTCTTCTGCCCCCATCTCATCAGAGCTTCAGGTTTTGTTAAAATAGTCTTCTTGTTCTAGAAGCAAGTAACTTTGGTCAGTGGGTCCAAAGATACGAGAAATTTCATTGACCCCTAATCAGGCATATTAAAATGTCTAAATTCATTTTGATTCCTCTACTGATAGCTTATTCCCATAAGTTAAAGCAATTTGATAGAACAAATATTCTGACCTCATATGAGGCCATGGTCATACGATATGTATTGTTCGTACAGAGCTCTCTGAGAGTAACAACCATTGAAATCCATAGCAATATTACACTAAATTAGAATTACTTAAATGCAGATGGAAAATGACACCAGCCATTCCCTATTGCCAGTCCTGGTTAATGCCTAGGAAGCCATCAATTCACCCAAGAATCATTGTTGTGTTTGGGAAATCACCTTATAAAATAAGATGTGGAATTGAAAAGCCCTTTTTTCTTTCTAGTGAAGGATATGTAAATTAAATGGAGATTAATTTGAATTCCTAGAATCTTTTCCTCAAGATTTAACAAGATAATGCCCTGTGGTCATAATTGCTTCTGTGCTCAGAATTGATCTGCTAGCCAGTTTAGCCATTTGGAAATGATAATAAGCATCATTTTTGTAGCATTTCAGTTTGACAGGGCACTTCATGTGCATTATCTTATTAGATTCTTACAACAATCTTGTAAAATGCTACAAGTATTATGTGTCTCTACTTTACAGAAGAGGTTGAAGAAGTAAAACAACTCAGCCAGGGTCACAGAGTTTAATTTACATCCAAGATCAGATCTGCATCCATGTTTTTCACTTCCACCTTTCCATCTTCTAGGCCTTTTTGCTTCTTGAAATCAATATTCCTCAGTACCCAGGTTGGTGTAGTTGTTTTGCCTGAAAAACCGAGCAATCGTTGACTATTTGGGTGATTGCATATAATTTAGCAGTTATAATAAAAACTATTAAGCATCTACTTCATTCAAAGCATTGATGCTTTACGTGTCAAAGATATAAAGAGGAAAAAATGGAAGTTCCAACCTTCAATGAGCTTAGAGTCTTCTAAGGCAATATAACATATACAAGGAAGTGTCAACACCATCAATACCTAGTAGATAAAAATCTATACAAAATAATGATGAAAGGGAAAGAATATTAAAAACTGGAAGGTGGAATGAAGATTGGGGGCAAAAAAATTCCTTTTGTAACACATTTAACTCTAAACTATAAATTAATTGATACTTCTCACAATTGTAGATGAGGAGGGAGTACATTCCAGATATGGAGAATCACCTATGTATAAAAAATAGAGCTTGGAAATCAGAGATCATGAGCTGGAAATAAATTTCAGACAATTTAACCTAAAATAGTACGTATAAAAAGGAATAATCAAATGATACTGAATTTGAATTCCTAAAATCTCTACTGTGAAAATCAATGAATCAACATTTCTTAAGCACCTGCTATTCACCAGATAGTGTGCTAAGTGTTGAGAAGATTAAAGAAGCCAGAAGATAGTCTCTGCAATCAAGATAAGTTGGTCCCAGATTGTGGAGGTTTCAAGCATCAGACTAAGGAATTTACATTCATATAAATATTTTATATTTTATTCTAAAATCAATAAGGAGCCACTGAAGATTTGTAAAAAGTGACATGATTATATCTATACTTTAAAAATATCAGTTCAGCAGTTAAATAGAGGAGAGAGTTTTGGAAAGGAGAAATAGCAAGCAGGGAAATGTCCATTGGGTTAAGAGAAGTGACAATTTGTTTGTCAGACAAACATATCTTTTCTAATCACATTTTCTTAGTCTGTCAGAGAAGCCGGAAAACAAGATATTATTTGTTCAATTCTGGTCAGTGACTGGACTCAATGAGGAGATGGTCATAACTCTTACACTGAAAAGAAACTTCCTGCAGGATAGGGAATATGAAACTTAAAACTGTTTAAATTAGGAACAAATGGTCCTAGTAAAATAAAATAAATGTTTTTCAAATATGCATTCTTAATTATTTTTTTTAGGATGAGGGTTTACATCAACATTTGATCCAATAATTCCTAACCTTAATAAAAACTGCATGTTGCAAAGAATTCCCACCAGAAAGTTGAGAGGTATCTGGAACACAGAAGACAGGTTTGGCTCATAACAAAAAAGGCATTTGACTCCCAGAGGCAATATTTTTTTCTTTGAAAATTATTAAACAGTTCAAATGTTGTTAATAAATCTGTTTGAAGTAAAAATGTGAGTTAAGTAGTGGATGCTATTACAAATTACAAAGTTAAAACATTGACTGACTTTTCTCTACAGTTTTGAAACTTAGATATTTTTATTTCATATTTTTATTCCAATGTTTTGTTCTTCTCGATGTATGGACTATATTTGTACCTCCAGAGAAACAGGGTAAATTCAGGGGTCTTGAAACCTAAAGAGCACCTTTAGAAGTTCAAATTATTTCTTCAAACACCAAGAACTGCAGAAACTTTTAGAAAACAGTAACAAGGCTGCATTTAGGGAAGGACTTTAGTCCAAACATTGATGTAAAAAAAAGGGGGGAAATATGCTTCCCTTCCCTCCCTAGAGTCCTGTGAATATTATCAAGGACTAAAATTAATTGCCACTAAAAGCAGCTTTTTCCAAATATCATTTACATCAGATTTGTGGCTTCTTTGACTAAATTTAATAGCGAATTAAAATGTAAGAAAGTAGCCATTAAATACTATTGCAAAACGCTTCTAGAGCCAAACAGCAACAGTAGGAGAACTCATCTAGCCACACAGACATCTCCTAGCATGGACTTTGTCATTAATAAACATCTCTGAGACATCAGAGAGAAGATACATCAGAGAATTTCTGCATGGATTTGGAGCTCCTAGTAGAAAATGTGTACTTTGAGAAAATCTGTTGTATAAAAATTAGATTTTGAGAACAGAGGATTATTGATTTTAATAGAATCTTTTTGCTTTACCAGCAGAATCATCATTTCTTTAAATATGGAGCTCCTTGCTATATTCAAAATGTGGTTTAAAGATAAAAAAATAACATTCAGAGCTTCTTAATTGTCCATATTGTATATAGTGAGGCAGATGGCTACATAGAAAATTTGGAACTTGGTTAGTTTTGCTTTTTTAATATTTTGGAAACCTTCAGTTCTGTCAATGAGACATACTATGTGCTCTTTCATTCCAAGTCAGAAGTCGCACTTATAAGAATTATCATTGCAATATAATTACTTAACTATTATAAAGTCCCTACTTTATGTGAGGAACAGTGCTATACAAATATAGAGATAATTCAAACTTTGCTCTCAAAGGAGGGAAAAAGTACAAATAAACATATCAAAGTTCAAAGTAGAAGTAGGTTCAAACAAAGCCCTATAAGAAATTTGATGGAGAAGAAAATATTTGTACCTGAAGATAAAGCAGTGGAGGAGGGGCAGAGAATTGACAGTGAATTGAGCCTTCTAAGAATGTAGGGAAGGACTGTAAGAAGAAATGGAATGATGAATTTGATGGACGAGGAAGAGGATTAAGAAGTTCCATCTAGGGGGTAGCTAGGTGGCACAGTGAATGGAGCACTGGAGGATCTGAATTCAAATCCGGCCTTAGACACTTGACACACTTACTAGCCGTGTGACATTGGACAAGTTACTTAAACCCAATTGCCCTCCCCCCCCCAAAAAAAAAGGAGAAAAAAAGAAGATCCAATTAGTTAAATTCTACAGTGACTACAGATATTGAAAGTCCATTCCAGGCTCAGGTTATTCAGTGGGTAAGATGATGGAGACATTCTAGGGGTAAAACAGGAGAAGCAATAATAACAATGAGGAGATGAAGAACAGGCTGATTTGTCTGGGAAAATGCTTGTTGAATCTGAAAAAAAAAGTAGACCTCAATGTTCATAAAATGACTTTCTTCTTTTCTTTGTACAGATCAGCATGCATTTGCATATGTGATTTCATGGTGACTAAACATATTTGGCACTTGGAGGCTGAACAAGCATGAAAGATATAGTCAGTGACTCAAAACATTCCTCTTGAGATCACCCAACTGACTAAGAGTTCACTTTTTGCTTCTATTCAGGACTTATAACCCAATACATATTCTTTTAATATATTAGAAATATGTTCTCTCTTTCAACACCTCCAAGTGTTGGGAAATACCCTATTTTTCTATGAAAACAAAGCACATTTACAAAATAGAAGCTCATTTCTACTTCCTTTTAATGTTACTTGCTTTTAAAAAATTTCTAATTATATAAGAGTTGAGACATAGCTAAACAGTGTGCAAGTCTTTTGAGGAGATTATAATCTCTCTTATAAAGTACTATTGAACTAATGCAGATTTTAGCAATTTTCATGACTTTTTTTTTCAATTTCATTTCTTTCTTGCATGATTGTGGCATTTGGGGGTTCATCACAGTCTGGATACATGTCCTTTTTTTCTCCCAAGTTCCAATTGATTTAGAAAAATACATTAGGAGGCAGAAAGGCCTGATGATTTGGGAGGGTGGTGGACAAAACACAGCTAATAAATCCCCTTACTCCCTCAGCACAATCCTACAAATAGCTAACTCTTTTCCTTCTAACTCATCACTGCCCATTTTGAATTGCTGAGAGGTTAGTGTCCCTGGGAATTGCAAGCTGCTATCAAAATAGTCTCCTTCCTTTCCATTGTACATTAACTACATCATTACATGTGTACCTTAAAACTAGACTGTGAACTATAACTTTACTGAAACCTTATAAGACCCAGAAGTTATCAAGGCAATGCATTTGCAAATGATCTGTGTTGTTTCATATGGTAAAAGGCTTCTATTTAAATTTTGACTTACTATTCTATTGCTATCCAGCATAACTATGAGTTAGAGAATCAAAAGGAGTTTCTGTACTTACTACAGAAATTGAAAATTAATCTTAGAAGTGGGGGAGGGGTTATATTCAAAGCCCTTTAACCATATGTATTCCATTAACAATTCAATCCCTATGAGTCAGTTTTTAAAAATTGACTTTTAGGGACCAAAATGTAAAACAAAATTATATGCTTTCAAAGACTGAATGCAATTAACTTAGGCATCAGTGGTTTGGCCTGAAAAGCATGCATACTTCAAGCCACATCTCCCATAGCAGGTGGTGGTGGTTGTATTTTTCTGCAGTGTTTGCTCTCTGACTGTTCCCTTAGATGACCTGAAAAAAGATTCCTTATTTAACTGTTCAGAATAGTTATAATGTTTATTTCTTAGTCTCTAATGTAACTTGTATTTGGGCCTGAATGTGCAGATAATTTCAAGCTGGAATCTTGTTCCTCCCAAATATGGGGAGGGGGAATGTTTCAGAATAATCCATCTACCTTTGGTCTCTAAGAAATTAATAAACTCTATACTTAACTAAGCCAGGATTGAAAAATAAATATATTCAGTATTGCAATGTACTGTAGTCCAAGACAGGAGAAAAGAAGGGTAGAAGATTGGTTGAAGGTCTTTCTTACAACATGTTTCCTTATTTAGAAAGTTTGGAGACCTGGTATGGATTTAGTTTTTGATGGGTGATTTACCAAGTATGGCACCCCCATTCTTGTGGAGACCATTGTACTATAATAGCAAGTGCTAGTGACATTATTATATAGAATACTAGAACTAGAGATATGCTTATTTAAGCTTGAAGGTGATAAAATTAGAAGACATAAAAGGAAGTACTACTTTTAAGGTGATGATATTTGATGATAATTTAAAAAAATGACAGGCAGAAAACAAATATTTTCCTAACTTTAGATAAACTCATAAATCCATAATGATTTCTAAGGGAAATTCAAGGAGTTATCCTTAACTTCCGAGGATGATGTCAGTGAGGACAACCATGCTATTGAATAGTGATAATATTGTAAGGTTACTGAAGTCATAGTCTACTACTATTAAATAATAACTCTTTTATGTAATATTTTGGGAGCACAAAGCCTTTAAATCTTTTACCACATTTGGTCCTCACAATACCTACATGAAGTAGGAAGGTAAGTTACAATTATATCTCATTTTACAGATGGAGAAATTACAACTTTGAGAGTTTATAGAATTATCCCAAAGCAAATAGCAAATAAGATGAGAGCTGTAACTTGAACCCAGCTCTCACAATTCTAAAATCACTGCATTTTCCATAACAACACCCATGCTATTGTGTTTGTATTTTATTTAATTGCTTCCCTGTTATAGCCAAACTTTTGATTAACATCTCAATAATTAACTATGCTGGTGCTTGAAACAAGCAAATATTGCCAGACCCTTGAGTATTTCCAGCTTAGCTTGGAGGAATAGGTATCCTGAGGCAGAGCTAAGATGGCAGAGTAGAAGCATGAACTTGGAATGGGCTCCCACTCCAAACAATTACAATACCTGTAAAAAATGACTCTGAACAAATTTTAAAGCTACAGAACCTACAAAGTGAAAGAGAGAAACAAATATGCTGAAGACAGCCAGAAGGCCAACAGGAAAGGTCTATTGCAGCATTTCAGGAGCTGAGCATGGTCTCTCAGGAGCCACTTGGTTCCAGCCCCAGGGAGGCCCTCACCAGCAGCAGCAAGAGCAGACTTCAGGAGAGTGAATCACCAGCACCTGTGGCAGCTTCCAGACTTCTCAACTCATAAATACCAAAGACAAAGTAAAAGTTCAGTGTGGAATTTTGTTTGAATAGGAGTAGACAGAAGAGCTAAGTCTGACTGCTGCCCTCCCACGGGGTGAGAAGTGAGCAGAGGGGTGGCACCTGCACCACATGGTTACCTCAGAAGCTCCTGGTCTGCAGATTATAGGGGCAATAAACAGCTATTCAAAGGGTAATCACTCTGGCTTTAACCTGCTAGGATCTGGAACACAATCTTGGGTGGTGGTGCTGGGGTGTGTGACCAGTGAGCCAGAGCTGGTGTGGGCTGTAGAGGGGGCACCCTCCTAATAGCTCCAGCAGCTGCTAAAACCCCAGGGATTTGGGACAAAGCTCTCTCCATTCTGGAAGCAGAGTTCTACCCTGACAAAGAACTCAAGGGTCAAGTAATTGGCTGGCAATATGAGCAAGCACAGAAAGCACGAAGAGATAACACAATAACAAAGTCCTTTTTTTAGGGACATAAAAGATTAAGGTATGGAGTGGAAGGAAGACAGCAAAGTCATAACTCCTGCATCAAAAGCCTTGAAGAAAAATATGAATTGATTACAGGCCATGGGGGAGCTCAAGAAGGATTTTGAAAATCAAGTAACAGAAGTGGAGGAAAAAATGGAAACAGAAATGAGAATGATGCAGGAAAAATATGAAAAAAGAATCAAGAGCCTGCTAAAGGAGACCCAAAAATATACTGAAGAAAATAACACCTTAAAAACAGACTAACTCAAATGACAAAAGAAGCCCAAAAAAACCAATGAGGAAAAGAATGCCTTAAATAGCTGAATTTGCTCAATGGAAAAGGAATTTCAAAAGTTCACTAAAGAGAATAACTCCTTCAAAATTAGATTGGAGCAATTGGAAGCTAATGGCTTTATGAGAAATCAAGATGCTATGAAACAGATACAAACAAACAAACAAAAAATAGAAAGCATAGTGAAATATCTCATTGGAAAAACCACTGAACTGGAAAATAGATCCAGGAGAGATAATTTAAAAATTATTGTACTACATGAAAGCCATGATCAACAAAAGAACCTAAACATCATCTTTCAAGAAATTCTTGAGCAGAATTGCCCTGATATTCTAGAAGCAGAGGGCAAAATAGAAATGGAAAGAATTCACTCATCAACTCTTGAAAAAGATCCCCAAAAGAAAACTCCTAGGAATATTATAGCCAAATTCCAGAGTTCCCAGATCAAGAAGAAAATGCTGCAAACAGTCAGGAAGAAACAATTTGAGTAGTGTGGAAACACAGTCAGGATAACACAATATATAGCAGCTTCTATATTAAGGGATAAGCCTTCTGGACTTTGGATAGGATATTTCAGAAGTCAAAGGAGCTAGGACTAAAACAAAGAATCACCTACCCAGCAAAACTGAGTATAATGCTTCAAGGGAATATTTTCCATATTTGGTCATTCAATGAAGTAGAGGATTTTCAAGCATTCTTGATGAAAAAAACAGAACTGAACAGAAAATTTGACTTTGAACTACAAGAATCACCAGAAGCATGAGAAAGTTAACAGGAAAAAGAAATCATAAGGAACTCATTAAAGCTGAACTATGAACATTCCTACATGAAAAAATGATAATTGAAACTCATAAGACTTTTCTCAGTATGAGGATAGTTGTAAGAAATATATATTTGTGTGTGTGTGTGTATAGGAGGGTGTGTGAGTGTGTGTGTGTGAGTGTGGGCATATGTATGTTCATGTATACATAAATGGAGGGCACAGGATGAATTGAATATGAAGGGAGAATATCTAAAACATGAAATTAAGAAGTGAGAGAGGAATATATTGGGAGAAGAAGAAAGGGAGAGATAGATTAGGGTAAATTTTCTCATATAAAAGAGGCAAGAGAAAACTGTTACAACGGAGGGGAAGTGCAGGAAGGTGAAAGGGAATTGGACAACCATGCTCTCAATGAATTTGGCTTAAGGAGGAAATAACATACACACTCAATTGGGTATCTTATGCTACAGGAAAATAAGAGGGGCAGAGATGAGAGGGGGTATGATAGAAGGGAGGGCAGATTGGGCAAGAGGAGAGTTAGAAGCAAACATTTTTGAAAGAGGATAGGGTCAAAGGAGAAAATTAGAATAAGTGGGGGGCAGGATAGGATGGAGGGCATTATAGTTAGTGTTTCACAATATAACAATTATGGAAATGATTTGGGTAACTACACATGTACAACCTATATTGAATTGCTTATCTTCCAAGTGGGAGTGGGTGAACAGGGAAGGAGGGAAAAATCTGGAACTCAAAGTTTTAAAAACAAATGTTATTTAAAAAATTTTCTTTTGCATGCAACTCGGAAAAAAGATATACAGGCCCTGAGGTATAGAAATCCATCTGCCCTATTAGAAAGTCGGGGGTGGGTGGGTGAAGGGGATGATCTAAGAGAGAACAGATTGAGGGAATGGGTATTCAGTAGACTTGTTATTTTGGGGTAGGGGCTAGGGGAAAGACAGGGAGATAAAACTGTAACACAAAATTTTGTGGAAATGAATGTTGAAAACTAAAAATTAATTAATTAAAACAAAAAAATAGGTATGATCATAGAACCATGAGAACACAGGTTAAGCTACATAAAATGAGGACATCTTAGAGGAGAATTTCAATGGGGGATCAGTATAGATAGCTGTATTAAACATACCTAGGCCAAATTATAACTGTCTCCTGACATATTTAGTGGAAAATAGGAAAACTTTAAATTTATACATTTTTGATCCTGGATTTTGGTTTCTATCCTGTGATAGTTTGAATATTTATTCCTTCACATATATATTTTTTAAATTTTAATTATAGTTATATGCATATCCCATTCTAGGGGAAATCAGCATGTATCTTGATTCTCCCTCACCTAACCACTTAGTTCCTTAACCTACTTAGCTCCCATGAGCTACTCTTTATCTAACCTCAGCCACAAACAAAGATGCCCATATCTCAACTGGACCCTTACTACTTCTAGGCTATCCTGTTATATACATGCTTTATCAACTTACTGTCCCACTCTCCATAGTGGCTCTTCCACGCCTTTTCACTTCTCCCCACCAATAGCTCCTCTTCTACTTATTCACTCAGTTGCAAATCTTGCCACATATTTTACAGAAAAATTGAAGCTATTTGTCATAAACTCCCTCTTATCTCCTCTTCCTCATCTATTATTCAGATGCCATCTGTCACTTTCTCCTTCTCCATCCCACTTTCACATGCTGAAGTGGACTTTCTCCTTGCCAAGGGTAACTAACCCCTCTGCTTATTTAAAGGATCCCATTCCATTATGCCTCATTTAACATAATTGTGGAGTCATCTCCATTTTTTCACTTATTTTCAATCTCCCTATCTCTACTGGATCATTTCCTACTGACTTTAAACATATCCTTGTTTCTCCTACCCTGAATAAAATCTCTCACTTCATCCTTCATCTCTGTTAACTATTGTCCTATAACGCTTCTACCCTTTGTCCTATATCTCTTCTACCCTCAAAAAAGCCAGGCTACTTCCTCACTCTCTTCTTAACATCTTAAAAACTGACTTTGGACTTACCATTCTTCCAAAACTCTTCTTTCTAAAGTTACCACTGGTCTCTTAGTTGGTAACTCCAATCAAAAGTTCCATAGGTTTGGAATCCTCAATTTTCTGTCCTGGGCCTTCTCTCCATTTATACTATTTCATTTGGTTATTTTACCAGCTCCCATGAATTTAATCAATGTCTCTATGTTGATAACTTTCGAATTTACCTATCCAATTCCAATCTCCCTGATGACCTCCAATGTTGCATCTACAATTTCCTTTCAGACATCTCAAATTGGATGTCCACAAGGCATCTTAAATTAAATATGTCTAAAACAGAATCCATTCTCTCTCTCTCTCAAACCCTCCTTCTCTCTTCTACTTTCCCTGTTACTGTAGCAAGCAACACTATCTTCCCAGTGCCTCAGACTTGAAACCTAGGTGTCATTTGTGATTATATCTCACCTTACCATACCAAACAAAGACATTTGCAACATCTTTTTTTTCCAATTTATTTATTTATTTTTTCATTTTCAACATTCATTTCCACAAGATTTTGGGTTACAAATTTTCTCCGTCTTTTGCCTATGCTCACCCCAAGGTAGAGACCCTACAGAATACCCCTTACTCCAATCTGTTCTCTCTTGTATCCTCCCCTATCCCCCCCCCACCAACTTTCTAGTACTGCAAGATAGATTTCTATACCCCAATGCCTATATATCTTATTTCTCAATTGCATGTAAAAAACATTTTTTAACATTTGTTTTTTAAAACTTTGATTTTCAGATTCTTTCCCTTCCCTTCTTCCCTCCTTACTGACCTCCACTGGAAAAACAAGCAATTCAATATGGGTTGTACATGTGTAGTTACCCAAAGCATTTCCATAATTTTTATATTGTGAAACACTAACTATATTGCCCTCCATCCTATCCCACCCCCACTTATTCTAATTTTCTCCTTTGACCCTATGCCTTTTCAAAAATATTTCCTTCTAGCTATCCTCTTGCCCAATCTGCCTTCCCTTCTATCATGCCCCCTCTTATCCCCTGCCCCCTCTATTTTCCTGTAGGGTAAGATATCCATTTGACTGTGTATATTATTCCCTCCTGAAGCTAAATTCAATGAGAGTAAGGTTTACACATTCCCTTCCCCTCCATTTTAACAGTTTTCTCTTGCTTCTTTTATATGAGATAATTTACCCTATTCTATCTCTCCCTTTCTCCTTCTCACAATATATTCATCTCTCACCTCTTAATTTTATGTTTTAGATATCATCCCTTCCTATTTAACTGATCCCGTGTCCCTGTCTATGCATACATGTACACACATACACACATATACACACACACCCTCTTTTACATACATATATATGTACTTTGCTATACATACATACATGCAAACAAATATATACATATATATTCCCTCCAGCTGTCCTCATACTGAGAAAAATCTCATGAGTTACAATCTTAATTTTTCCATGTAGCAATGTAAATAGTTCAACTTTAATAACTTCCTGATCATTTCTTTTTCCTGCTTCTCTTGCTTCTTGTATTTGAAAGTCAAATTTTCAGCTCTGGTTTTTTGATCAAGAATGCTTGAAAGTCCCCTATTTTATTGAATGACCATATTTTCTCCTGAAGCATTATACTCAGTTTTTCTGGGTGGGAGATTCTTGGTTTTAATTCTAGCTCCTTTGACTTCTAGAATATCATATTCTAAGCCCTTCAGTTCATTAATGTAGAAGTCACTTGGTCATGTGTTATCCTGATTGTGTTTCCACACTACTCAAATTGTTTCTTCCTGACTAATTGCAGTATTTTCTCCTTCACCTGGGAACTCTGGAATTTGACTATAATATTCCTAGGAGTTTTAGTTTTGGAATTTTTTTTTCTAAAGTTGATCAGTGAATTCTTTCCAGTTCTATTTTGCCCCTTGGTTCTAGAATAACAGGACAATTTTGCTTGAGAATTTCTTGAAAGATTGTGTCTAGGTTGATCTTTTGATCATGAATTTCAGGTAGTCCAATAATTTTTAAATTATCTCTCCTGGATCTATTTTCCAGGTCAGTGGTTTTCCCAGTGAGATATTTCACATTGTCTTCTATTTTTTCATTTGTTTGGATCTGTTTTATAGCATCTTGATTTCTTGTAAAGTCATTAACTCCAATCAAATTTTGAAGAAATTATTTTCTTCAGTGAACTTTTGAAATTCCTTTTCCATTAGGCAAATTTGACTTTTTCAGGCATTCCTCTCTTCATTGGCTTTTTGGGCCTCTTTTGCCATTTGACTTTGTCTGGTTTTTAAGGTGGTATTTTCTTCAGCCAAGCTGCTAACTCACTTTTTTCTGTTTCCTTTTTTAAATTGACTTGTTTGTTTACTTTTAGTTTACAAGATTCAGTTCCATAATCCCTTGAGTTTTAAATTTTCTTCCCTCTGTCCTCCCTCCCCTTCCCCCCCCCCCGTGGCTTGCAATTAAATATAAGATCTGCAAATATTTTCACATTGTGCAATAAATAGTCTGGTTGTATAGAAGGGTTGTGACCTTTGGTGTGAAAAATGGGAAAAAGAAAGAAAACCAAACATGAAAAAATGATATTGCTTCAGTCCCCATTTAAACTCTGTTCTGTCTAGACTTTTTTTCTCCTTCCATCCTGAGACTTGTAGAGTTGTCTTAAACCTGTGCATTGCTGAGAAGAGTCCAGTTTATCAAAGTCAGTCATCTCACATGTGTCTGTGATTGTGTACAAATTTTTTCTGGTTCTGCTCTTCTCACTTAGCATCAGTTTGTATAAGCCTTTCCAGGTGAATAGGAAAACTGTCTCATCCCCATTTCTTACAGCTCAATAGTATTCCATTACATTCATATACCACAACTTCTTTAGCCATTCTCCAATTGATTGGCATCCCCTTATTTTCCAGTTTTTTTGCTGTGACAAAGAGAGCTGCAATAAATATTTTTGTACATATGGGTCTTCTTCTCACTTCTTTGATCTCTTTGGGATACAAACACAGAAGTGGTATTACTGGGTCAAAGAGTATGCAATTATTTGTAGTCCTTTGTGCATAGCTAACTCACATTTCAGTTTTTCTTTCATTTTTCTCATTCCTATTCCTAATTTTTCCTCTATTTCTCTTGTTCGATTTTCAAAATCCTTCTTGAGCTCCTCCATGGCTCATAAGCCATGATTAGTTTATATTTTTCTTGCAACCCTTTGACACAGGAGTTTTGACGTTGTTGTCTTCTTTTGGTTCCGTGTTTTGATCCTTTTTGTCCTCAAAAAAGATTCTATGATCTGATTGTATTTCCTCTGTTTGCTCATCTTACCAGCCAATTACTTGACTTTTGAGCTCTTTGCCAAAGTAGAACTCTTATTCCAGAGTGGAGAGGACTGTGCCCTGAATTACTGGGGTTTTCACATTTGTTATCAAAGCTATTATCAGAACTTTGAGAAGGGAGCTCTCTCTACATCCACCACAAGCTCTGGCACGCTAGCATTCCTCACCCCAGGACCACCACCCAAGACTACAACCAATATACAAGCATGTCAAAGCAAGGATGATTATCCTCAAAATGGTTGTTTTGTTCCCCTACACTCTGCAGGCCAGGAGCTCCAGAGGCAGCCATATGACAGCATTTACAGTCATCTGCCCCCACCTCTCACCCTGGGGCCAGGGGTCTGACTGTGCTCTTCTCTCACCCTGTTCCAACAGAGTTCCCTACAGACTTTTACTTTCTCTTTGGTGTTTATGGATTGAGAAGTCTGGAAACTGCCATATCTGCTCGTGATTCACTCTCCTAAAGTCTGTTCCAGGTGTTCTGTGCCATGGGTTGACCAGTTCTGGGCTGGTATGCCTCATGTGGGACTGTGAGACATCCGGCCTGGCATGATATACCCTTCCTGTTGGTCTGTCAGGCTGTCTTCAGCAGGAAATGTATTTCTTTCTGTAACTTTGTGCATTCTGGAGCTCTAAAATATGTCTAGACTCATTGTTTTACATGTATTGGTGGTAGTTGGTATTGGGAGCTCAAGTAAGTTCCTGCTTTTCTCCACCATCATGGCTCTGCCCTGCAACATCTCTTGAATATGCTCCCCTCTGTCCTCTGACATTTACACTATTCTAGTGAATGCCCTCATCACCTCCCACCTGGACTATTACTGTAGCTTGCTGGTGAATTTGCCTGCCTCAAGTCTCAAACCATCCTAATCCATCTTCCATTTATCTATCAACAAGATTTTTATAAAGCATGGGTCTTATAATATCACCCCTTCAGTGCCACTCAGTAAATTCAGTATATTCTTCTTGCATCATGATTCAAAACAAATGTTCTCTTTGACATTCAATTCCCTTCATAACCTAGCATGCTCCCACCTCCCTGACATGTACTCTTATCCAGTGATACTGACCTCCTGGTTGTTCTGCAAACACAATGCTCCATGTCTCACCTCTGTTCGTCTTCCTGATTGTCCTACATACATATAATACTGTTGCTCCTCTGCTTTGTCTATTGACCTCCCTGGATTCCTATCAGTTCTAAGTAAAATGTTATCTTTGACAGCAAGTTTTTCCAACTCCTAATTTCAGTCACTTTTCTCTGTTGATTATTTCCTACTTATTCTGCATATAGATTGCTTCATAAATATTTATTTGCATGATGTCTCCCTAATTAGATTGTGATCTCCTTGAGGGTAAACACTCTTTTGTTATCCCTAGTACTTAGTACTGACATATAATACATCCTTAATAAACATTGATTGATTGATACATTTTCTCATGCCTTCCCTTTTACATTGTGATCTCCTTTAAGGTATAGCATGTTTTACTTACCTTTTTAATCCTCACAAAGCCCAGTACAGTGTCTTGTCTGCTATAAGTACTCCATATAATATTTGTTTAGTGAGTGTGTGTACACTAATGCTATATTGTTTATTTAGCAAAATATCATTAAAAATGTTTATCAAGTTCCCACTGTGTATGCCAAACGGTTCCAGACACCATGTGGAGAGATGACGGATGTTGGAGACAATGAGATTGTATTTTCATAAAAGAGTTAAGAAAAGTGTCATCTATAAAAACCTCAGAAGGGAGATAAAAAGTGTAGAAACAAAACCAACTATGATTTTGAAGATTAAAGTAAACACTATTTCTAAGAAGACTACTGGAAGCATTGCAAAGGCTGGGGCTTGGTGGGTTTTAGTTTGGGAGGGGCTTAAGAAAGGAAATAAGGCATTTTTGAAATTATTTTAAATTATATAATGCATTTGAGAATTCCTTTGGAAAACTTATGTTCAAAAGACCTTGGATATGCTTGTTCTTTTATATTAGTTTCTATTGATTTATTTTTTCTTCAGTATATAGTGACAGCTATAACATCTCCCTTTTAGTGTCATTATTCTCCAGGGATGCTCTAAGTCATGAATAACAGGATATGAGGAGAACTAAAAAGGCCAATAGAAAGGTGGGCACTGTTCATAAGAAGGCTATGGATTATTACCAGAGATGACTTTTGACCAAGTGAGGGCACACACACACACACACACACACACACACACACACACACACACACAAATATCAGAAAGGACTAGTGAAAATGAGGGGTGGCAGAGGGTCTCCTCGAATGCAACAAGTATATCCAAATTGTTGTAGAGGAGCCAGTGGAAAGCTACAATTACTGGGAAGGTTCCTCTGTGCAGGAATTTGTAGGAAGCCATGTGTAGTGATAATATGGGATGAAAAGTTGTGGATGGGTTTTGATCTGCACCTTTGGGAGGAGATTCTCTATGTATGAATGTATGTATATGTATACATACAAGTATTTTTGTCTGTGTTTACACAAAATATATTAGCCTTTGATATTTTTCTTGAAATCATTGTAAAATAGTGGCACTGAGAGATGTCTTCCTTATATCCAATGTGTATCTTCCTTTCAGCCTCTATGGTTCTTCTGAAATCATGGTACTCAGCACTCAAAGATCTAGAATATTTCTGGATAATTAAAGAAAGATGTTCTAAATGCCATTATCTGCAGAAGACAAAATTAAAATTTTAGGTAACATAAGAGGAAAATTCAAAGCTTTCTGAACAGATATTTCAAAATAATACTCTATAACATTATATTATTTGAAAGAATTCTAAAAATGAATAATGCATTTGCATAATATTTCTCCCATTAGAAAATATGTTTTATCTTTCTCTTTGTTCTCAAAAATAAGCAAAGTGAAAGAGACATAGTACAGCTTTTGACAAATAATAACTCTATTATTATCTCCATTTTACAGATAAGGAGAATAAGGTTAAGAAAGCTTAACTGATTTGTATGGGATTGGACATCTCGTAACATTCTGTACCCTATTTTAAACACAAACATTCCTTAAGGCAAGTCCAGCACTCTAATTGGTCACCTATTTTGTCTCAAATAAAATATAACTGAACCTCAGTATCCTTACCTGGAAAATGAAGGAGTTGAGCTACTGAATCTTTAAATTTCTTTTAACTCTGAAATTTTATGCTCTAAGACATGTTATAAATGTTTGGAAGTCAAAATACTTGTAAAACAAATACTTGAAATACATGGCTAAAATATTTGAAAATGATGAGAGGAAATAAAACAAATGCAATACACACATATACATGCATAGATACATGGTTATGTATAAGTATGCACACATATTCACACACACACTTGACAAAATGCAAAATGTCATAGGAAAAGGTAAATTTAAACTTCTAACATCCCAAAACACCATATCTTGATGGATACTATTCTATAATGCTAACTAACAATATGACCCTAGGCAAGTCATTTAACATGTATGTACCTTAATCAGCTCCCTAGAATTTATGAACCAAGTCATGCATAGGTTGTAATCTATGCTGAAAAATTAAAGATCCTTCACTACTCATGAAACATGTAACAAGTACAGTGTTTATTCTTCTATATCAGTAAACTTATCAGACTTGTTAAGTGTAAGGAGCTAGACAAGTAGAATTTTATTTCTTGGAAAGGATTTTCTCATAAATCGTATAAGAAATATTAATTTTATGACCGGGGTTTTAGATATAGTTGAGACAGGAACAAGATCTGCAACTTGAAATAATTTACTTAACTTTTGGAGCCTTGGAAATTTTGGGAGAATTACAAAATTTGAGTCAGACTGGGTTTCAGAAGTCAAGTGGTCAAGACGTCAATACATTCCCTAGGAAGAATCCTCCATGTGATTGCCTTTCCTTATCTATCTACTGAAAGTGGGGCTAGGAAGTAGGCCCACTACCATTCAGGGCAGTTTAGTCCTCTTTAGGAAAGTTGTAATTATTAGGAAACTGCTCTTCCTATTCAGTCTCAATCTGACACATAGCAATTTCCACCCATCCCTCCTAAATCTACATTCATCTGTAAAACAAGGATAAACCCTGGGTCACAGGGTTATAGTGAGTAATATATATAATAAAGGCTATGAATATGCTTAAAAATTGTAAAACCCTGAAAGAATAGAGATATTTGTGCTAGATGACAGAGTACACCATTATACTTGGGATTGGTTTTATTTTAGTGGGGGGCGTCTATTCTATATGATGTGTGATTTGTTTTTGTGACTTACAAATGACTTTATGTTTGTCTTTATAAAGAACTATTTGTTTTTATTATTTATGTTTTGTTATATATATATATATACATCTATGCACACAGGTACGTGTATATAGAATGTACACATATGTGTATGTATACACACAGAGATACACATGTATATATATGTATGTCTATGTATGTGTGTGTATATATAATATATATATGTATATATATATATATATGAATATATGAATGTGTATAAATTTTTTTTTAAAGCCATGGGGTTTATTTGCCCTCTATAATGAATTCTGTAAATGCCTAAACTACTATGTTTGTTGCAATACCAAACAAAAATCACCTGATAGAAGCAAAAAGAGGAAAGAGAACAATTAGGGAGAAGGAATTAAAAAAAAGCACAAACGTTTAAGCTATGAGTTTTTAACTTCTTTTGTGTCATAAGTCCCTTTGGCAGTCTGTTGAAGCCAATGGAACCCTTCTCCAAGCAAAGCTTTTTAATGAATAACTTAAAATGTATAGGCTTACAGAGAAAATGAAGTATTTTAAAATAAAATTAATATTTTTTAAAAATCCTGGACTTCAGGTTATGAACCTATGCTTTCAGAATATAATCTAGGATCTCAAAAGAGTGACAAAATCATAAGAGCATATGTTCATGAAAGAAATACTCTCTTCTACTTTGTGTCTGCAGGGATTCTATAAGCTTAAACCTGAATTGAGCAAAAAATACACATTTCACTGACTAAGACAAATCTATTGCCTTTGCATTGGCCTTCCGATTTATTTTTATTCAGTGTTCAAAGTATAATTCCTATTTGAATATTGTAAAAACTGTTGAAAAATTCAAAGTATTTTACATATTTTAATTAAACAAAGGGAGAACTTGTTAGGATATTAATCTTTTATTCACAAGTTTCATAAGTTTATGGCCTAACAAAAGTAAAACATTAACTTCTTTACTGAAAAATGGAATTTCACATGTGAGATTATTGTGTTCTAAGAGATTTTCATGAAATTTATGGATTTGATTACTTTGACATGAGAGAGTAGAGTATAAGTTCCTTCAGGGCAAGGACCATGTCTTAGCTAAAATTTCTATTTTCTTCTGTGCATGTGGTTCTATACACATTAGGTGCTTAATAAATATTTATCATTATATTGCATTATTCACTGGATTAGAAATCCAAAGATCTGAATTTTAGTCTGAATTCCCAAGTTAGCTGTGAGACTCATGAAAATACTCTTTAACTTCTTCAAGTCTCACCTTCTTCACTGTGAGATGGAGAAAACAATCCTTGTGCTACCTACTTCAGAAACTTACATTAAGAAAAGTCTTTTGTCAGCCTTAAAATGCTGTTTAAAAATGAATGGCTTTCACTGTCATCATCCTCATTGTAGCACAGTAGAGATTTAGTTAGCCATTAGAAATATCATTATTTTGCCAGCAAAGATGGTCTTCACATTTTCCTGTGTCTGTAGAATAGGAAAAATGCTGTTTCTTTCGAATCTACTCAGTTACACAACATAGAAAGATAAGAAGACATTCCTGGTAAAATGTTTATTGTCTTCCTCTATAATCTTTCTTTCACAGATGTTTAAATTTATTAGAGAGTCTAGTCTTTGAATCAAACCTTCCGTATATCCCAGTAAATGCAAATTCTCTGCCATAGGCTCCATTTGTAAAATTGTAATTATTTTTATTAAGTAGCTAACTATCACCGCCAAGGTACAAATACTTTGTAAATTAACATCTTGTTAGTTCAGTATAGGAAGAGATCTAGGATTTCTTCTACACAGACATTCCCTCCACTGATATAGATCAAACCACCCCCATGCCTTTAGTAAATGGTTTCCCCTTGTGATAGCCAATCTGCTGATAGGGACAGCCTCTTTGAACATATTTAGAATAGTCTAGGGATAACAGATATATACTACAGTATCACGTTCACTCTAGAAACCTTTCTGATTCACGAGGAATTACAGAAGATTGGGAAAGGCTGATACGACCTTCAAAAAACCATATAATTACATCTCAAACAAAGACAAAAAAGGACAACTATGAACAAAATAATTTCTAGTAACTTTTTGTTGTAGTAACAAAGAACTGGAAACCTTTAAGGAGGTACCCTTAAATGAGGGAATGGCTGATCAGATGAATAGTATGCAGATTTCATTGGGATACTCTTGTTACTGTTTCAGAGAAGCCTGGGAAGATTTGAATAGCATCATGCAATACCATAAGCAGAACTAGGAGAACAATTTACATAATAAAATCAGTACTGTGAAGAAAAGCAATAAAAATTTAAGAACTATGATCAACTCAATGACCAGTCATAATTTCAGAAGAATCACGATTAATCATTCAATACACCACCTGAAAGAAAGGTAATAGAATTGGACTAGATAGGGACATATGTTTTTTAACATGGTCAATGTAGAAATTAGGTTTTCTTGACTCTATGTATTTGTTACAAAAAGTTTGTTATTTTTTCCCTTATAAGGTTATCAAACAGAAAAGAAATGAAAATATTCTGTAGCCATCTTCACGCTTTAATGTGACATCAGAGTAGGTCTTTTGCATTAAACAACAAATAACAAATTTGATTGAGAGATTTCTTTGTTCATTCAATTGTGTACAACTCTCTGTAACCATCTATACCATACTGTCCATTGGATTTTCTTGACAAAGATACTGTAGTTATTCACCGTTTTCATCTCCAGGGGATTAAGGCAAATAGGGGTTAAGTGCTTTGCCCAGGGTAGCACAGTTAGTAAATGTCTAATTCTGTATTAGAATTTAGTCTTCTTGACTCCAGATCCAGTGCTCTAGACACTGAGCTACCTAGCTGCTTCCAATTGTGAGAGTTTAGAAAATAATTTGTTGTTCACTCTATTCCTCTATAGTAAAAATATTTGCTGTTTGATTCTCTACTGGGAAAAAACTGGAGGAAAAGGGTCTATTTGTGTATCTTGCAACTGAGGTATGGAAACCAAATATTAAGCTTTTAACATGGTGGAAAAAATGAACTATGGGGATTTTATGTTTTAAAAGAAATTAGGATTAGAAAACAAATGAAAGGAATGCTTCTTTCACCTGTGTACAGGGTAGAAATCTTTCCTTCAGTTCACTTATCAGTGCATTTACTCCTCCATCTTATTCACAGGACTCAATACAGATGATTCAAGTGATAGCCTTTCTAAATAAATTTTTTTGAATCTGTTTCCTTGAAATTTAACCTAAATTGCTGATGTTCAATGTCAGCACTCTATATCTGTGAAGAATGAAAGGAGATATGAAAGAAATTAAGTTAAGCAACAAGTTGGTTTGGACAATGTTATTAATATGCTTTCATCTTGATTTTCTTTTCCATTTCAGAGGCATTGTTTATTTGCTTAGAGGAGAAAATAAGAGCTATTAGGATGGAATGCATGGCAATTAGTGCCAAAATTAAAGGGAATTTGCTTCCTAATGATCAAAGTTAGGTGGATAAATGTCAGTGAGGCTCAAATCATCTTGAGTTACTGAAGCCATAATGATGGGTTGAATTTATTATTAAAGGGCCTTAATTTAAAATTGGAAGCATTATGCACTAATTTAAAAAAAAGAACTGTTGTATTTTCAGAGCTTCAGCTGGGCTTTCTATTGTTTTAACTTCAATTATGTTCAGGTATGTAATATACTTCAGTCTGCGAGTGGCTAGGTCACATGGTGAAATGAGCACAAGTCCTAGAGTCAGGAGGACCTGAATTCAAATCTGGCCTCAGACACTTAACACAAAAATCTAGCTTTGTGACCTTGGGTAAATCACCTAACCCCAATTGCCATTCAAAAAGCAGAAAGAAAGAAAGAGAGAGAGAGAGAGAGAGAGAGAGAGAGAGAGAGAGAGAGAGAGAGAGAGAGAGAGAGCGAGAGAGAGAGAGAGACAGAGACAGAGACAGAGAGAGAGAGAGAGAGAGAGAAATATATTTCAATCAGTATGTTTAGTAGAATGGAAAAAGTTCTGGCTTTGCAGGTGGAGGGCCTGGGTTCAAGTTCTACTTTTGATGATTTCTAGATGAGTGACTTGATTTAGTTTCCTTGGGTCTCATTTTCCTGATTTATAAATGTATGGGTTTATAATAGATCAGGGATCTTTACCTGAGATTCACAGATTGTAGAGGATCTAAGGTTAGATTCAGAGGATCCATGCCAAGTTCCTATCCAAGTTATGGGAAAAAATACGTTTTTATTTTCACTATTCTCAAACCAAAATGTAACATTTTTCCTTAGTTATGAATGTATATAACACACATTATTCTGAGATGGGATCTATAGACTTCACTAGATAGCCAATAGATAGACATGTGAATGCATGACACAATAAAAGGTTGAGAACTCCTGGACTAGGGATGGCTAGGTGACACAGTGAATGGAGTACTGGCCCTGGAGTCAGGAGGACTTGAGTTCAAATTCGGCCTCAGATACTTAACACTTACTAGCTGTGTGACCTTGAGCAAGTCACTTAACCCCCATTGCCATGCCTTCCCCTCTCCAAAAAGCAAGAAAAATAAGAACTCCTAGACCAGTTGGTGTCAGAGTCTCCTTTGAACTCTAGACACACAAGTCCATAATTTAGAAAAATATGAAAAGATAAATAATCAATACCATATTTGAATGTCTTGACCAGTATTTTTGCTATTGGAAATGGAGATCTTTGGTCCTGTTTCTACAGGTATCAGCTCTAGAAGGGAGAAGAAGGAATGAGAAAAATACAATGGTCTTTTTAAAAAAAATCATTTCTTCTGAGTCACGACTTTTAAACTTTGACAATCTAGTTCTAAGTCTCTATGGTACCATGAGTAGAGCAGACATTCTGTACCACCAAATTCAATTCATTTTTCCATTGGAAAATTCAAATCTATACTTAGTGGTCTGTTTTGTCATCATCTAGTTGCCATCATTTCTTATAATTTAAAAATATCCCCCAAATTCCAGAATCATGACTAGAAATATCATCAAGGTTCCTTTTGGCCCATCCCTCCTCTGGTAACACAATAAGCACTTCAGTGATTGTATACTGGGTGGTAGAGTAAATAGAGTGTTGGACTTGGACTTGGACTTGGACTTGGACTTGGACTCAGGAAAACCTGCTTCTGGCTCTTAAGAGCTGTTACTCTGGGCAAATTACTCAATGACCAATTCTGTCCTCTACACCAATATGCAAATCTATGAGGCTTCAAAGGGAAGACTAAATAATTATATGAAAATATTTCCTAATTTTTAGAACACTTATGAAATACATCTGTAATGATAATGGGATTTGATGACCTTCCATGTCCCTTGAACTTGCTGACATAGCAGGAAGGCGCAAGAGAAAACCAGAACCAAGCTAGCCTCTGTGCCATGGTGACTGGAAGTAGTGACAGTGGTGTGAACTTTTTTTTTGAGCCAGCCAGAATCTCTGCTAAGGACTCCTGCTGAGGATTGCCAGTGATGGGAACTGCAGAGAAGGGTGGCGGGGGGAGGGTGGTAAGCTGCTGGGAGCAAGCTGTGTGGACACTAAGCAGTTGCTATGAGTGAGGAGAGGAAAATCTTTGCCTGAGGTAGCTTTTCCTATTTTGAAAGATTGAGAAAGTGGGTCTTTACTATATTAACTACATCTGCCGACTTCACAACTACTGTGATGGCTTTGACTTTCTGCTTTGGGAACTCAGTTTTCTGGAATTTGAATAAATATTCTAGCTATATTTCCCATGTAGAGGGCCTGTTACATTTTGTGATTAATAACCATATCAGCATATTTATAGTTACTGTTGGCATTGTGAATACTGCATTGTTGATACAACATCCTCACTCAAACATTATTTTTCTACTTAAAACTAGAATCTAATCCAGCCCATCCCTGCACTAAAGGCAAAGTCTTTGTTGGTCATTCTCATACTGGGTACAGGATAGTCTTCAAATGATAACAATTTGAATATCAGAAATTAAGAGGGGCCTCTGAGGAAACTGATGATGCCTTGGAAGAGTTTTGAAACATTTACTTCCAATTTTTACTTACTTATTTTTAAAGATCATGACATAAAGTCAAACAGATGCAGAAAATTGTCCTATCATGCTATTATTGAATTTTATCAGAAAAAGTTTTATATTCATTCTTTAAGTAGTACTGAGCTAAAATTAAAACCTATTTTTTGTTAAATATATGAAAAATAAAATTATTTTCATAAATTTTAGATATGTATGTATATACAAGTAAATGACATGAATGTAATGGAATACTTTTGCATCATGAATAAAAATGAATATAAATATTGCAGCCAAATTTGGAAAAAATATACAAATTGATATAAAACTAAGAAAACAATTTACATGATGATTATAATAGCATAACAGTTAACAATACTGAAATAATTCAGAATTTCCATCAATTTATTGACCACTTTAGACTTCTAAAGATTGAAGTTGGAACATTTTCCCCTGCCTCTCAGAAGAAAGTTAATGGACATTGACATGCAATAATCAGAGTACCAATTTAATATAAAGTTTGAAGTGAGGGAATAGCCTGAGATAATGATCAAACAACAACAATAAAAAAGAATTTGACTGGGCAAAGCTACTATGGTGTCATGGAAGCCCAAGACATAAACTTAGAAGAAAACCAGCTACAAGCAACACCCCACACCCCAAGAAAAATACTAATTGGATTCATGCCAAACAAGAATTCCTGGAAAGGTTAAAGAAAGAGATAAGAGAAGTAGAGGAAAAATTGAGAAAAGAGAAATAACAGCTTGGTGAAAGAGAGTCACAAAAATATCAAAGAAAATATCATCTTAAAAATGACAGCAACAGAATTAGCCTAATGGTAAAAGGGGCACAAAAATGAATAAATACAAGAACTTATTTGGAGGAGGATTCTGGGAAGATGGTGAAGTAGGTCAGAAAATTTCTAGCTGTTCAGATTTTCCTCACAAATGAGATAAAATAGTGCTTCAAGGTGAACATAGAATGGTTAAAAATAAACAAGAATTGGTGTAGAACAGTGGTCCTTCTGGGAAAACAAGGAGAAGATCTGAAGAAAAATCCTGGATGAGGTTTGGTCTCTAAGAAGAACACACACTTTCAGGCAGTTCTACTTAAACAACAAGTGGCAAGCCCTGGAGTTAGCTGGGTTGGGAGGTAGCATTGGCCTCTGTCATCGGAACTCTTACCCCCAGTATGGTGAGGGGAGTTGGGTATCTGACTCAAGTGAAGATCAAGAGAACCTCTGCTGACAAGGAACACTGAACCTAACTCTACTGCAGAGAACCCCGGTCTAGGTGAGAAGGAACCAGCACATACCCTGCAAGTGCAGAAACAGTGGGGATAGGACACCTGTGGCTGTGGGCACTTATGGGAAACTGGAGGTCTTGGTTTGGGTTCCAGGCCAGGGGGGGATAACGGAAGGAAGATCTGAGGCCATAAGCACCAACTCCATACCCCTGCATAGAGGTGTTTAAATGAAATAAGTGAATAAATAAATAAATAGTCTGCTACAAATTTTTAAAAAATGAGCAGAAAAAGGGAAAAGAATCCAACCATAGAGAGTTACTATGAAAGTAGAGAAGATTGAGGTTTGTCTTCAGAGGAGGATACTTGAGTAGAGAAACCATCTTCTATATCAAAGAGTGACATCAAATAGTCACCTGCCCAAAAAGAATTTATAGAAGAACTGAAAATAATTTTAAAAGCATATAGGAAGGTTATGAAAAAGAAAGTCAACAAATTAGAAAAGAAGATTCAGAATCTTAAGGAAGAAAAGTACTCCTTCAAAATAAGAACATGGCAAGGGAAACCAGAAGAATTAGGAGATCACAGGGGGAATTATCTACCTGAAATATATGCTCAAAAAAGGATCTTGATATAACAATACAAGAAATAATTAAAAGTAAATTGTCTTGAAACATTTGAAAAAGAGGAGAAAGCAGAAACAGAAAAAAAGCCACCAATAAGAACTGGGATTTCAGCCAAAAATGTCGTAACACAGCAAAGGTAAGCACAATCCTGAATGGGAAAAATAAACATTTAATGTATAGACAGATTTAGTAATTTGTTGAAAACAACAAAAACAACAATCTGAACTTAATAGAAGATTTGACATACAAGAGGCAAAAGAAATATAAGAGACATATTAAAGAGTAATTAAAAAGAATGCAATAAGGACTGATTATATACTTTTTTATGAAGAAATGTAAAACATATCTAAGATCATTGGTAGCAATTGGGTAGTTCATAAGAAAGACTAATGCAGACATGGGTATGATATGATTTTAAAAAGTATAATTAGGAACAGATAAAAAGAGGAATAATCTTATACAAATGAAGTGCAAGAGGAAGAACTGACAGAGAGGAATTAGATGGGGGAGAGGGGAACTGATACTTCTGGAGATCTACTTTCATCAGAATTAGGTTCCAGATGGAACAATACATATATATCTAGAAAAAGATAAAAGTCGTTTAAATTCAGAAAGAAAAAAAGACTAAGAAGATAGGCAAGGAGAGATGATAAGGGAGAGAACTTTAGAAAAGAAGGTGAGGGAATACCTTAAAAGAGGTATAAAAGGGTCTTTAGATTAATAAGGATAAGGGAGGGATCCTTGGAGGGGGAAGATTAGGTTAAATAATAGGAGGGCAAGGTAGTGGGGAGAAGTAAAGCAGAGGAGGCAGGAGGGATAGGAAATAGGAGAAGCATACAAACACTAAATAAAGATCAGGGTAGAGTTTGATAGAGAAAAAGATTTAATCAAAAAAAAACAAGGAAGTGACACTATGTGTCAGCCATATTCATCAATGTTGTTTTGGACTATCTAAAACAACTAGATGGTATAAGATTGAAATAGTTATAAGGTGGTATAGGAAATGAAGAGTTTGTGAACTTGTAGAAATATGGAAAGACACGGACTTATGAAGGGAGAGGTTACTGTCCTTCAGAGGAGAGGATAAATATGTATAGTATGGTCTTACATTGGTGCATATGAATTCATATGTCTATATATGAGTATAATAATAGACATCTAAGTATAGATATGTGTAAGTGTATGCATGTATATGTATGTGCATATACAAAATGTATGTCTTTCTGTACATATGTCTACACATACATATGTGTATTTGCATATGTATGTTTACATGTACATGGATAGATGGATGGAGAGGTAGATATAGATATAGGTTTATATTTAGGTAGATATAGATATAGATATGTCACATTTATTTATATTCTTCAGGGGGGGGGAAAAAGGGGGAAAAGAACAAAGTGAAAAGTGCACAGTGGAGAACAAAAAAAATTACAAAGAAAAAAGAAAAGATGGACAACTTTCAACAGAATTCATAGCATTTATTATATATATTTTCTTGAAGTGGGAAATTTATTGTATATTTTGAATCATCATTCATGTTCTGCTATGCACATGACATTTTTTTCTTTTCTTATTTTGTATTATTTTAGTTTTAGCATTTAAATTTATTTCTTTTCTCCATTTCTTATTTTGTATTTAAGTTTTTTTTAAGAACTCTTTTAGATTTTCTCAAGAGTCTGTGACAGGGAATTGAGCCAAAATGGTAGAGAAATAGGAATGGATGAGGATACAAGATGTGGGGTGGGGAGCATGAAATAAGGAAGGGTATATTAATGGAGTCAGTCATCAGAAGCAAAACAGACTTTTTTTGGGGGGGAGAATAAAAGGAGAGAGAGAGAGAGGAGGACAGATAAAAATATGCAGTAATCATAAATGTGAATGTCAATGGGATTAACTCTCCCATAAAATGAAGTAGACAGTGGATCCCAACAATATGTTCTATCTAAGAGATACATGTAAAACAGAAAGACATACAAAGTTAAAATGAAAGGCTGGAGTATAATCTGTTATGCTTCATAAAAAAGCAGGAGTAGCAATCATAATCTCAGAGAAAGCATAAGTAAAACCTGTCTGTTCATTTGTTTCAGTTGTGTGTTACTCTCCTTGACTCCATTTAAAGTGGTTTACTATTTCCTTCTTCAGTTTATTACACAGATACATACAGTGTTATGTGACTTGCCCAGGACTACACAGCACTGAGTTTCTGAGACTGGATTTGAACTCAGGTCTTACTGACTCCAGGTTTGGTGTTTTATCCACTGTACTACCTAACTCCCCCAAAGCAGGGAGATAAACAAATAAATTAAATGGAACCATAGAAAATGATGTGTTAAAAATATAGTAAGTTTCTCTGATAAAGGTCAAATATATAGGGAACTGAGTCAAACTAAAAAAAAAATTCTCCAATTGATAAATGGTCAAAAGATAAAAACAGACACTTTCAGCAGAAAAACTCAAATCTATCTGTATGTAGTCTTACAAAAAAGCCCTAAATAACTATTCATTAAAGAAAGGCAAATCAACTCTGAGGTACCACCTTATACCTGTAAGAAGTGAAAAATGCCTGAGAGGATGAGGAAAAATAGGTACATTAATGAAATGGTGGAGTAGTGAACTGGTCTAACCTTTCAGAACTATCTAGAATTATGCCCAAAGGACTGTAAGACTGAGCATACACATCAAATATGGAATAACTCTACTAATGGAAAGAAATAAAGAAAAACGAAAATGACTTATATGTGTAAAAATATGTATAACATGTCTTTTCGTCATGTCAAGGAATTGGAAATTGAGGGAATACTCATCTTTTGGCCATGGTTCAATCAGCTGTGGCACATGATTGTGATGGAGCACTATTATGCTATAAGAAATGAATAGAGGGGCATGGTTTCAGGGTTAAAAAAATCCTTGCAAGACCTATATGAACTGTTGCAAAGTGAAGTGAGAACTGGGAGGTCGTGTACATAAACAACAATATTTTTGTGATGATTAATTGTGAAAGATTTGGCTACTTTAATTAATGAAATAATCCAAGAAAATTCCAAAGGACTCATGATGAAAATATGCTGTGCACCTCTGGAGAAAGAACTAAAGAACTCTAAGTACAAATTGAAGTATAATTTCCTCACTCTATTTTTCTTGCTTTTAAAAAATATGGCTAATACAGAAATATGCTTTACATAATTATATCTGTATCTATGATCTACGTACCTACCTACCTATCTATCTGTCTATCTATCTATCTATCTATCTATCTATCTATCTATCTATCTATCTATCTATCTATCCATCCATCCATCCATCTATCTATTTATCTATCTAATTGATATCCTTTTTATATTGTCTTTTGTTAGGGAGGGCTTAGAAGGTAGTAGAGAACATGGAACTCAAAATTTAAAAAGAAAATAATTTTTAAAAAGAAAGAATAAAATTTTAAAATGCCAATAAAATCACAAATCCAAAAATAGAGAAAGAAAATGAAACCTTGTAACTGTTATATCTTATATCATAAACATCCAGTCAGACCCCCCTACACATGAATATAGAGACATCAAAGATGACTTGTCTTTGACATGCCATGGCTAATCTTTTATATTAAAAGGTCCTCATATCATTGGATGGTACAAAGTTCAAATGGATTCAAAAGCATAATATTCTAGTATTTTCTCACTCAATGCACCACTTTTCAAATAGCACTTCAGGAAATTATAACGAGTTTGTGAAAACCAGCCTATAATGAATGACATATCCTTCTGGACTTCATGCTAGTCAGCTCAGTGCAGTTTCTTCATGGGCTGGTTGACTTTCTTGTATCCAGTAGAGAGGCAATTTGGTAAAGTGAAAAGAATGCAGCTATTGGGGTCAAAAGACCAGTTCAAATTTCAGATCTTCGTTACCCCCTGTATGACGTTGGGGAAATAACCCCATAACCAGGCTTCAATTTTCTCATCTTTAAGTCAATAAGATTGAATCAGATCACCTCTAACATCCCTGTGAGTTTTGAATCTATTAGCCGGTCACCGTATATGGATCATAGACTCTGAATATAACCTAGATAACCACTGTCAGTTGCTGCCTCTTCTCGTGGGGATGTGGATCTATTTTATAATCATTACCAAGAGTGGATAAGACAACTCTGGCTTACAGCCAGGTATAGCTGCTGCAGATCTTTATGGCTACCAAGGAAAAAGAACAAAGAAAAAGGGAGCGTTCATTATATCCTTAAAACTATGAAAGTCAAATCTGGACGTTTATATTCTTAGCACATGCAAATAAGTCCTTTTTTTGTAGCAATCACATGCTTAGCCATAGTTCCTTTCTCATCATTCAGTAGAGGACAATTTATGAGAAGAATAAAGTGAATGGTGAACTATTGATTATCTTTACTTCCAACAAAAAGGGTTTTTTATTTTCCAATTTATCCTGGGTGGTATTCAGTAATGCCAAAAGGGGCCAGCAATTTATCTCATTCTAATAGCACTGTAGCATATCAGTAAAATCAATCAAGTGTTCAAAAAACTATATATTATACATATATGATATATTACATATGTTATACTAACTGAAAGATAATCCCTACTTTGCTGTTTTCTACCTATGTGACCTGTGTGAAATTAGTTTCATCAGGGACAAAACAAGCCTAGAATTTTGTAATAATGATAGGAAACACTGTCCAAGCCTGCAAGGAATTTAATAGGAGTCCTAAGACAAGTCACTAACATATGGAGTTATTTAAAGTCAATTAGTTCTTAGGTTTCTTGAGGATAGAAATTATGTGTCTTCTCCAGCCCTTAGCACCACGCTATGACCAAAACGAGGTAACTCATATATAGGTTGGATGATAATAACTGAACATAATATTCTGTATCTGTTTTTTGGTTCAGGCTTGTGTGATTATTTAATATAGATGATAATCAATTGAGAAAATTAACTTTATCAATGTAGATCAGTACCTGTTCTGTAATTTCTAATCTGACTATAATCTGGGGACACAAATATTTACAATAAAGCTGGGAGGTAGGTGCTATTTTAATCCCTTTTCACAAAATAGGAACCTAAGGGTAGAGGTTAAGTGGCTTGTCCAGAGTCACATAGCTAGTAAGTGAATGTGGCCAGATTTTAGCTCAAATTTTCCTGACTCCACATCCACTGCTTTTTCCACTGGGCCAACTAGCTACATATATATGTATGTACATGTATACATATATGTATTCATATGTGTGGGTGTAATTCATTTCTATCCAACTCTTTATGACCCCATGGAATATGCAGGGGGTGGGGAACCTGTAGCCTCAAGACCACATGTGGCTCTCTAGGACCTCAAGTGTGGTCTTTGACTGAGTCCAAATTTTACAGAGCATATCCCCTTAATAAAAGGATTTGTTCCGTAAAATTTGGACTCAGTCAAAACACCACACCCAAGGACCTAGAAGGCCAAATGTGACTTCAAGGTTAGAGGTCCCTCACAACTGGAACTATAGCTCATTGTCCAATGGCATTTTCTTGGCAAAGATAATAGAGTGGTTTGCCATTTCCTCCTCCAGTGGATTATTTTCTGTCAGAACTCTCCAGTACTTCCTGTCCATCTTGAGTAACCTTATGTGGTATAGTTCATAGTTTCATTGAGCTACAAAAGCCCCTCTGCCATGACAAAACAATAATCCAAGAGGGGACATATGCATATATATATATATGCATATATATATAAACATATACATTTATATGTACACACACACAATGGTCTATTTCTCATCCACGTATATGAATATGGATATACATGAATGAGACATACATCATGGTACAATAGGTACCAAAGAAGAGCTGGTTGCAAGTTCTTCCTCTGAAATGTGCTGTTTGTGTGACCTTGGGCAAGTTGGTTAAGCTCTTGGTGACTTGGGCAAATCTCTAAGACTTTAAGTTTCAAATCAGGGGCTGATCAGGTCTAAAGGATATTTTCGTAGACTATCATTAGCACTGTAAAATGCAAAGATGAAGTGGCATATGAATTTTTTTTTTGCTGTCCTTGGGCTGAGTTGACACAGATTCCAATGACTCTTCCCTATTGCTTCTCTGAAAAGAAAGTTTGAGCCATCCTTCAACAGAGCTATAACTTCTTTCTTTCTTCTTGTTTTAGTTATGGAAAATCTCAACTCCTCCATTACTATTTTGCCCTCATTGATAATTGAACAATGATCTTACTTTGAATACCAGGATTTTGATTAAGGTTTGTAGATGATGTTGTAGATTGCATCTTGATTCTTTTCCAGTGCTTTGTGTTTAGCTACTTTTCTCCCATTACTGTAGGAACAGAAGAAAGACTCACAGAACTGAGATATATTTCCAATATTTGCCTGTTCTGTGGGCTAGAAACAATTTAGCCACTGACTTCTACTTAGGCCTGATTGCCCTACAGAACATATACAGTGTTTCTCAGGGAATATATTCAAGACCGTTCTGGGAATATGTTCAAGACAGATTCTGCCTACAGTTTTACTCTCTTGCCTTAGGCTTGGAGAAGCCAGGATCACTTCTGCCCTCCCCCCACCTCCATAAGATAGATATTCTTGGTGCAGACTTGAATTCAAACATTCTATCTGATTGATTCCGTGAACTAAAGGATCCTTCCACCCAAAAGAAGATGCACAAACTTTGTGAGATCATGTGGAATAGTTTTGGCTTTCAATACTATGGGCACCACATGGATAAGTATTTAATGCCTGATTAGCTCCGTCTACATAAGAATATACAATTTGCAAATTGACAATAATACAATTATTTGTTATCCTGTAGGAGTTTCCTTTCTAGTAGGAACACAGAACATATATGTATGTATGTAGATAGATAGATAGATAAGGAAATATAAGATACACACAAAAATAAATTAAAAATAATAGACATGTAGAGATAAGCATTAACAAATGAAAGGGTCAGGAAATGGTCTGTGTCATAGGTAGAACCAGGAGCCATTTCCAGAGATGGGGGGAAAATTGATAGCAATTTCAGGAATCATAAGCATCTTGCAGAGTAGACCATCAGCACACTCATAGCTTCTCTTCCACTTTCAAAATTGTCTCCTTTTCTTACAAAAGACAGAAAAATTAAATGATTTCCACATTATGGTTTTTTAGAACTAGTTTGTTATTAACAATTTTCAAATGAGGGGAAAATGAAATTTAGCTTGCCCTGAAGCATGATCAGCGAGAAGTCAAGGATAATGCTGAAAAACATAAGGAAATACAGTTCAATATCCTAAGTATGTTTTATTGAAAATGTCTACTATCACCTGGTTGTCAGAAAATAGCATATTGTATATAAAATGTTTGTTAGAGTCCACACCCTAACCAATCATGAATACAAAGTATCTGATCTGATAATTAATGGCATCTGTAGTTGTTATGGTGATTTCCAGAATTACCAACCCATAAGAGCCAAGGACAAAGGGAAAAAGTCAGTGGAACTCAGCTAAACTTGGGAAAGAGGGTACAGCCAATTGCCCCAGAAAAAAGAGTGACTGAAGTGGTGGACCTGCACCCATATCCACATGGCTGCTTCAGAGCTCGCAGCCTGCAGATTGCAGAGGGGCCAAGTGATTATTCAGAGGCTAAGTGCTCTTGCCTTGAGCTGCCTGGATCAGGACTGTGGTCTTGGGTGGTGGTCCTGAGGTGCATTTTCAGTGAGACAAAGCTGGGGGGGGGGGTCTTCAGACACAGCAGCCTCCTAATAGCTCCTGTAGCTATGAAAACCCGAGCAATCTGGGACAGAGCTCTCCCCTCTGAAATCATATTTCTACTATGGCTCAAAAGTCAAGTTAACTGATTGGCAACATGAGCAGGCAAAGGAAGCAAAGAAAGCTCAGCAATCCAACTTTAGATTCCTTTTTGGGGGATAAAAAGGATCAAAGCATGGAAGAGGAGGAAGTCAACAGAGTCAGAACTCCTGCACCAAAAAGCTTCCAAATAAAATGGAGACTGGTTACAAGTCATAGAGGAACTTAAAAAGGATTTTGAAAAATCAAATAAGAGAAGTGGAGGAAAAATTGGGGAGAGAAATGAGAATGATGAAAGAAAATCAAGATAAAAGAGTCAGCAATGTGAGTGAAGAAAAGAACACCTTAAAAATAGACTAACTCAAATGGAAAAAGAGGCCCAAAAAGCTAATGAGGAGAAGAATGCCTTAAAAAGTAAAATTTGGAACATGGGAAAAGAACTTCAAAAGCTCACTGAAGAGAATAATTCCTTCAGAATTAGAATGGTTTTCACAGCTAAATGGAAGCAAATGAGTTTATGAGAAATCAAGATACTATTAAACAGATCCAAACAAATGAAAAAATAGAAGGCAATGTGAAATACCTCCTTGGAAAAACCACTGACCTGGAGATTAGATCCAGGAGAGACAATTTAAAAATTATTGGACTACCTGAAAGCCATGATCAAAAAAAGAACCTAGAAAGCATTCTTCAAGAAATTCTCAAGGAAAATTGGTCAGATATTTTAGAACCAGAGGGCAAGACAGAACTTGAAAGAATTCATTGATCACCTCTTGAAAAAGATCCCCAAAAGAAAACTCTTAGGAATGTCATAGCCAGGTTCCAAAGTTCCCAGATCAAGGAGCAAATATTACAAGCTACCAAGAAGAAACAATTTGAATACTGTGGAAACAGCAGCGTCTACATTAAGGGACCAAAGGGCCTAGAATATGATATTCTGGAGATCAAGGGAGCTAGAATTAAAACCAAGAATCACCTACCCAGCGAAACTGAGTATAATGTTTCAAGGGAAAATATGGCTATTCAATGAGGTGGAGGACTTTCAAGAATTCTTGCTGAAAAAAAAAACAGAACTGAACAGAAAATTTGGCATTCAAACAGAAGAAGCATGAGAACTTAAACATGGAAACAAAATCACATGGAACTTATCAAAGTTGAACTATTTACATGCAAACATGGAAAATGAGAATTGTAACTTATGAAACTTTTCTCAGTATGAGGGTAGGAGAAGGGAATATAAATGTTTATATAAGTATACATATACATATGTCTATATAGGAGGGTATCTATGCATATGAATACATATGGGAGTGTGTGTATATTTGTGTTCACAGGCAGAGGACACAGAATCAATTGAATAGGAAGGGATGATATTTTAAAAGGTGAAATTAAAAGGTGGTAGAGGAATAGAATGAGAGGAGACAGGGAGAGACAGAATGGGGCTAATCATTTCATATAGAAGAGGCAAGGGATAACTGTTACAATGGAGGGGAAGAACAGGAAGCAAAAGGGAATGGGTCAACCTCACTCTCATTGAATTTGGCTAAGGGGAGGAATGACATACGCTCTAACTTGGTTATTTTGTCTTACAGGAGAGTAGGGGGGATGGGGATGAGAGGTGGGATGATGTAGGGAAGGGAAGGTTGGGGGGGAGGGTTGATAGAGGCACACGCTTCTGTAAAGAGACAAGGGCAAAGTAGAGGACAGAACAAGTGGGGGGTGGTATAGGAAGGAGAGAAATATTGTTAGTGTTAC
>CM053601.1:125517528-125569106 GCA_028646575.1 Pseudocheirus occidentalis | reverse complement strand
TGGTTTTGGGCTGGCTGTGTCTCTGCTCTGGTGCGAGCTGCCCATCTCCCTTCCCATTATTCAGGCCTTGGCAGATGTGGAGGTGCTGGAGGCTGTAGAACCTCTGAAGACTGGCTGCAGGGTTTGGCTTAGCTCAGCCCAGCTCCGTCCCACAGTCCCAGGCCTGGCTGTGGTCTCAGCTTCAGGCTGTTTCAGTCTCCGCTCCCTGCCTCCACGATGAGCCCCTGCTGCCAAACTGCCTTCAGTGAGAGGTGTGTTCTCTGTATTTTTGTGAGTCTGAGAGTCCTAGACTTTCTTAGACTTTGTCTGGGTTCATATTTTATGGGTGTTTAGGGTGGCGGTGTGGGAGCTGCAGGACCTTGCTGCTTCTACGCCGCCATCTTGGCTCCCCAAACGTTCAATTCTTTAACACAAAAATTCTTCCACAAAGGTATACACCTCCATATCACAGAATTGCAGTTTCTGATGAATCTCAATGGACACAGGTATAAGACGGCTACTGCGTGTTACTAATTACCCTAGCAGTGTAATAATGCATAAAATCAAAAATCTAGCAGTCATGTCATTATTTGAGGAAAATATATGACAAGTCTGAATGCTACCACACTGCTTTCAAAATGTCAAAAGCTGAGAAAAAAATTCCTCTAATACACTGGGCATATTCTTTGTTCAGATACCACTGACAAGAATACCACAGTATCAGCAATTGTGGATGGGCTATTAGCTTTACAGTTTAAGGGCTCCCCAATGTCTATCATGAGATCACAAATCCATTCCAGTAATAATTTCCCCCATGTAAGTCCTACTCTCATATCCTGCTGAATATTGTTTCTTAAAGGTGAGGCGAAACATAGAGCATAGCATGTTGTATTATAGAAAGCCCAAAAGACTTCCAAGATGGGCTCAGAGGGAAAAAAAAACATAAATCTCTTCTAAGGAGTAAGTTAACTATGTAAAGTGAGCCTCTTCACCAGAGACTTGGCTATTAGGTAATGATGTAGCTACGTGTAGTTTAATTCCACCTCATAACACCCCCCCCACTTTACCTATAAGTAAACTGAATGCCAGAGAAGTTAAATGACTTACCCAAAATCACATAAATAGTAAGTTACAGAGATATGATATAAAATTTTCCATCAGTTATCTTTGAAAGACTGTAAAGAATGGGAGAAATATCCAGGGAATGGAAATGAAAAGTGTTGCAATTTTCAAAAGAGAAAAGGAATGGAGTCTGAAAGCTATAGGCCAAGGAACTGACTAATTCTTGGTAGGATTCTAAAACATATTATATAAGAGATGTCATCAGGAAATTTATAAAGGAAATCAGTGAAGAGTAAAAGTCAATATGAATTCATCAAGAATCCAGACTATCTCCGCGCTTTTATTTGACAGGGTTATAAAATTGGGATATGAGAACAATGCTATAGATACAGTTTAGCTAGATTTTTTCAAAGCTTTTTCACAGTTTTTTCTCAGGCTATTCTTGTAGGCTAGATGGAGAGATATGATCTTGCTGTTAGAATGATTGGGTAGAATCAGAAAAAGGGTGCTGCAGTAGAAAGAGTAATGAATTTGAAGCCAAAATATTTCAGTTTAAAAGCTGGATACATTCCTTATTTATTGCGTGTGACTTTGGGAATTGAGAAGTTCTCTAGATCCCCAGTTTCCTCACCTGGAAAATAATAATGTTGGAGTAGATGATCTCTAAAGTCACTTACAGTTCTAAACATATGACCCTATGATAACCCATAATGAAGTAATTAAATATCTGAGGTCAATTTGAAAAAAAATAAAAGAACCTATACCAGGATACCTCAGGGATCTGTCTTTGGTTCAAAGCTGCTTAACATTGGCACAGTGACTAAAACAAATTTACTTTGATGTCATTCCTAACAAATTTATAGAATATATAAATCTCGAAGGTCTGTTTCCATGATCTAAAATGTTTAGAAGGGTAGAATGTTGAGATAAATCCAATAAGATGAAATATAAATGAAACAAATGTAAAATTTCATACCTGGATTTTAGAAAGAATTCCTAAGTGGTTTGTTTTGGTTTTTTTAATGGTATTCCGGAAAATTATATTCAATGCCAGTTATCTGAAAAGCAATAACTCTGTCCTAGAGCATATTAAGACATTAATAGATGCACAGTGTTCAGAAAAAAATCATACTTCCACTATACTGTCTTCATCATAAACTTTCTCAAGCATTATATTATATAACTATATTTTAGATGCTATATTTTAGAAAAAAAATATATTTATTTAAGATGGATATAGAGAAAGATAGTTGGGACTATCAGGCAATAAGGAATGCGTATAATGAAAACTGAGGAAATTAGGGACAATTCTTTCAAATAAAGAATGTTTTAGGGGACACCAGGATGGTGACTCCGTGGATCACAACGAAAAATGGCAAGTCCTCAAAAAGATGGGAGTAACAGATCATCATGTCTTCTGAGGAAACTATATGTGGACCAAGAAGCAACAATTAGAAATGAACAAAATAACTAAATGGTTTAAGGTTGAAAAAGGATTATGTTGATGTCGTAAATTGTCACATTATTTATTTAACCTATATGCAGAGTACATCATGTGAAATGACAGGCTGGGTGAAACAATGCTGGAACAAAGGTTTCCAGGAGAGATATCAACAGGAGAGATATGCAGACAATATCACTCAGATGTCAGAAAGTGAGAAGGAATTAAGAAGCCTTTTTGATGAAGGTGAAAGAGAAGAATATAAAAGCTCGATTGAAATTTAATATAAAAAAATTAAGATCTTGGGAGCTGGTCCCATCACTTCCTGGTGAATAGAAGCAGAAGAAATGGAAGCAGTGTCAGATTTTATAATCCTGGGCTCAAAGAGCCAATATTCCTTCTGGGTCCTAGAGCCAGCTGAACTGCTGGAAGACTGAAGAAGCTGACCAGGATAAGACTTTGTTTATTCATGGCCTGGATGATCCTTGAGTTACAGGCAAGAGAAGTGTGAAGGGTTTGAGATGTGCTGAACCCTGTGAACTTCAGTGTGTGCCGGGGATTGCCCTGAGGACTAGATAAGGACCTGGGAACTGTCTACCTCTGAGGACTGGACAAGAACCTGGCAGCTGTCTGCTTCTGAATCCAGGTGATTGTTTGGCTGATTCAGGAGGGAGCTGGGACCATGGAAGGGTATCCACGTAATAAGAGAGACCACCCCAAGTCAAGATGAAGAAAAGACCTCCCCTTGGATGAGACTGAGGTTTGCTGAAAACCAAGGGGTAGAAAGTTTGTGTGGTTTTCTAATGACTGTATTAGTGACCAATGATATTTAGTAATTGGGAATCTAGCTTAGTGACTGACTGCTAGATGAGTGACTGATTGAGTTAATGGTTGCTCCACGAGTGGAAGATTGGTATATTGTGAATTGATTGATTGAATCTTTAAGTGAGAAGCATTTTCCCCTTGGGGAAACCCAGGTGATTTTTCTTTTGTTCCTTGTTCTAAATATTGTAGCCACTGTAGTGAAAACTATGTGGCCATTCTAATGATAAGCTGTTATGAACACTATATTATGACTTTCTGTGATAAGATGTAATATTGAGAACATTATATTGTGAGTATTGTACTGAAGCTTGATCTATAATGGAATAAACAGAGTTTTCACTATTACTGCGTAATCTGAATCTTAAAAGCTGTTCACATTAGCATTCTTTTGGGAATCTGCTGGTGCTTGGCTTTACAATCCAGCAGAGCTGGTGTCCACAGATTCCCCTGGTGGTGCTAAGACTCCCCCCTCCCCAGGCTGGTGTTGTTAGTGCTTGCTGGCTCCACCACCCTTGGTTTTGGGAGCTCCTGCTGGTCAGTTGAGGTGGGCCTTGTTGGGACCCCTCCTGCCCTTCATTTCAGATTCCTTACTGCCTCAGTTACATCCTTTCTCAGTGACTCCTAAGCCTGGGGTTATGTCCATTATTTCAGGAATTTACTCTGGGTGGGACCTTTATCTCTGAGTTTTCTGGGTCAGGGAGAGGGAATTGGATCACCTAAGGATCACTCTGCCATCTTGGCCTCTGGAAATTCAGCTAGATGATTTCCAAACTTCCAGGCTGTGGGCTGATGGCCCCACGAGAAGCTACTCTCACTGCTGTGAGCCCCTGTGCTTTCTCTTACTCAGCTCTGACCAATCCTCTATCCTGTGATGAGAAGACTGCAAATTGCCCTTGGGGTGCGTGAGTCTGCTGGTTGGGGTTCTTTCTCACTCTGCTGTAGTCTTCTCTCTAGGATGCACTGGTACACCCCCCCTGATTGCCAGACTCCCCCTGCCCAGGCCTATGTGGGCCCTTTCCTGGGCTGGGGATCTACCATGCTCCCTCTCCCAATTGATTCTGTCACTCTAAAATCCATTCAGATTCACTTTTTAAAGTTTAGTGATGGAATTCATGGAGGAGCTTTGAAACCTTCCTGCTTCCATTCCATATCAGCCAATTATTAAAGAAATAAATTAATGATATTTGATGGAAGTTCCAATACCAAAGTCAAAACTTAAACATTTTGACCACAGAATGAGAAGATAGGATTAATTTGAAACGAGCCTGATCTTGTAAAGGCAAAGGGAAAAAAGCGATGACAGAAGATGAGATGAATAGATAGTATCATGGAAATAATGTATATGAACTTGGACAGACTTGGAGAAGGGCCTAGTGTACCATAGTTAATGGCCTCAAAAAAGTAGGGTATAACTAAATGACTAAATAACAGCAAGAGATGTAGAATGGAAACAAAGGATTTGATGCGTCCATGAAATCCAAACAAAAAGCTGTGGTATTTTAATTGCATTAATAAATTGATATCTATTATCAGAGTAGATACAAAAAAAACCCTTTTTTCATGATTGATTTTCTTATTGTAGGCATTATTTTCTTCTGTTCATTGGAGAGTGGCAAGAATGCAGAAAGAATCTTTACTAGAAATAATTCATTCCATTTTTATTTATGTAAATCTTTTCAGTCTTTTAAAAAATACTTAAAGCAAATGCGATGGGATGGGGCCATAGGAATCAGACAATCTGAGTTCAAGTTCCAGTTCTGATGACTAATTGAGACCCCATGGCAATCAGTTTATCTTAATATCTTAATATGAGATGTTTGGACTATGTGATCTCTAAGGTCATATTATAGTGCTATTGTACTGCTATATTTGCCCTCTTTACCACAGAAACCTCTCATTAGCATCTTTCAAAGGCATTTCAATGCAATATATGTATTATAGATATCTATTTCAAGGTCTTGCTTGTCTTTATGCCATTATCTCCAGGACTTTCTTATTTACCATGATATAGAAATGCCAGCTATATGTACACATGTAAATATGTGTTTTAATTAAAGTTTTTTCCAAACATTTAGAGAATTAAGATAGAAATCTCCAGTTGACTAATAATCCTTTACAGATAATGGTCTATGGGCTATTGTGCAGGTGAATAAGATAACTGCTTTTTGAGGCTGAAGAAAAGTTGAGAATGTAAGATCATTTTCGGAAGATTCAATGAAATCATAACTTGGAATAATTTCAGTAAAAGGAAGGATAACAGAAATGAAACGAATGCCATTCTGTCACAGTGTGATATTATCTCCTCTGCTAGGTCTCTACATTTTGAAAGCTGTTCCTTCCACAAAGTTTAGAGATTACAAGTATTAGGAACGGCAACATCTATAAAAACATTGTTCTTGAATCTTTTTTAATGATTCAGTGGAACATTCAAGCAACTGGTAACAATTCAGTCTGCAATGAATAAATCATATAATATTCTGGTTATAGTAAAGTTTATTGTTAGAGTTCTCCAGGATATTTTGAGATTTGTATGCATAATAGAAAAATTTGTCATCTGACAGTCCTTGAAGTGTAACTTCTGATGCATAATTCTTGGAACTAGGTACTGTCTTCAATAGGCATTCAATATGTGCTAAATGATTAAAGATTACAGCAATGTATTTCACCGTTGCTACAGGTTTGTTATATAATCCACATTGATCACCAAGTATGGGCCCTTTAAAGATAACATTTTATAACTCCTGGTAATGACTTTGTCCTAAATTGTCGTTATAAATGCCTCCTCTATCACAAATAAATTCATATGATTCAATCATTAGCTAAACTGTTTTTTTTCCTGTGTGTGCATATATATAGCAAAGTTTATGTAGAAACTGCCAATTGAGAGACATTAAATTCCACACTTGAAATCTCTGCATTCCATAGATGCCATTTGAAATTAACCACTTGGGATTCAATGGCATATACCACAAATTCAATGGCATATACCTCTTTTCACCTTTACTATTGTTCAGTGAAGTGATAACTGCTTGTTCCAAAAGTATTTCTGTAGTTTCTTTTTTTCCCTATCTATTATGTGCCCTGAGTACATCTACCAATGCTCTTCTACCTTTTTGGCAAGAAAATTTTAAATAGCTGCCTTAGGTGATGACCCCTTTGTTTCATTAATATTTATGGGGTTTCACTAGAATTCTTTCCAAACCTGCCACAATCCATTTTACAGTTCCACAAAGGTACATTAAATGGGATTTCAAGGGTGTTAATAGTTATGAATGTTTTGTTCCCATTAAATTTGGGTTTCAGAATGCCAGTAAATTCCAAGTTATTTAGAGGTAGATTTCTCTTTCCTAGATTTATGTTTGTTGTGTCTTGCCTGGAAGGCAACAAAGAATATGTAAGTATGGCCTTCCACCATTAACTTGATTTGACCTCTGGATTCAAGCTTGAGGTCCTTAGTCTTTATGCTTATTAAGTTCAAATAACATGTTGGTATAGTTGGAGAAAGTCTCCATGTGTTAAAGAAGCTGTTTGATGTCTTTTTCAAGGGAGTAATATAGTTTAATGTCATCTATGCACATCAAGGGATTCATACAATATTTAGGTTTAATTTTGTAAACTTCAAAGTCATACTTAGTTCACTTTAGGAGACATTATAATGGATTTAATGCTAGAAAGAACCATTATGGACTTAAATTACCTCCCTGAAAAATGTCACATTTTAAATGAATTGTTTTGGACATTATTACATAAGTGGAACGTGTTAAATATTATTATTACCTTATTTTCCCATATTTTTTCAATTCCATTTAGATAAATACAATCCTGGTACCAAATTACTATCTGATATTTTTCTTTTATATTCAGCTTATATGGGCTATTACACAAGTGGGTAAATTAAACGTATTTGTACTTGAATAAATATATTCATCCTCTGGAAGCTTATCCTAAGTATATAATTCCATTACCAGATAGAAAAAAAGCAATGTCATGGACCTCATTCTATTTTATCATTCCTACTATTATTATCATTATCATTAACTCATTTTAAATATCTTGAGATTAAGATAGAAATGGTCATAGAAAAAGTCACTGTCCTACTGTTCCTTCTAGTTATTCAGCATTCTTTGAATATGGGTATCTTTAGTACAACATCAGTATCAGGGCAGCAAGTATGATATATACTTCATCCAGTCTTCTTATCATTCTTATTATTACCAATAATCATAGCTATTGCTTCTACTCAGTGTCTATACCAATGCTCTGTATCTGACATGGCACTCAAATATCATTTTAATTTGAATCGGCAGTCCCATGTACAGGTTTATAATCCTGCATTTGCACTTGTATTTAACTTATAATCTTACTGAGAACATAAAAATTTATTGGCTTTTCCAACTACCTGATCTATTCTGAAAATAGAGTAGACGCTCCTGTTTAAGCCTTTTTCTCCCTCTGGAAAAATTTGCTTCCAGTCTTAAAAAAGCATCCTGGGAAGGCAGATGTTATCTATTTCCTTAATGTTCTCAAGTCTGCTTCCAGTTGCTGCTTCTGTTTTCTGCTGAACGGGTTCAATTCCATTATTTATGATGGGACCTATTCAAATGCCAAAAGCATAAATAGAAGTCAGTGCCACATGAGGTGGTGGAGGAAGGAAGATTCTATGGAAAGGTATATTATTGTGATTACTAATGACCTCTTCCCAGTATGAATCTTCTTTTCAGGGTGTGGGACTGTCTTTGAAATCAACAGGAACTCCACATGTTGAGGCAGAGATGAATGCTGGGAGCATAGAACCTGCTATTATTCTCAAAGCATCCTGGGAAGTGTCAGAAAGGATTCTGGGGCGTCATTCAAAATGATGAGTAGGCCATGAAAATGAGAAGGGTTACTTTTCTTGCCATAGATAGAACAACTGACTTTTTATTTTTCTGCTATCTTTTTTCTTCCTCCAAAAACTGCATCTTTTATAAGAAAGGCAAACCGGCCTTGTCTCCTAGTCGAATGTTCCTCACAGAACAAATGAGGCTTTTTTTGTTAAACTAAAGAAACATTGAAAGATTTATGATTCTGCTGGACAAAATCCTTTTGTTTTAAATAGTTACCATTTTCCATGAAGAAATCAGACACCTTGTTGGTGTTTTCTTATAGTAAACATAAGGTCACTGAAAGGAAACAGGCTAGATGAAAGATCACCATGGTATTAAATTACTTCCATCTGCAAACACTGTAAATCCTATAGACAGAAAAAGAGAAGTTATGCATAGAGCACTGAAGTGTCATGTTTTTGGACTTGAAAAAAGTTCTCTGCAAAGGACTTTATTCTACTGCCAAGATTAAGAAACATGAAGTCGTGACTCAGTAACTGGACCATGTCAGAAGTGTTCTACAGTAGAAGCATATATCTTTGTTCCACCATTTTCTATCTTTCAGTTTTGTTCGGAAATAGTGACTTAAGTTTCTTGGTAGTGTGCTTCTCATGGTACTGATCTAAACAAATCTAGGAAAATTCTTCAAAGAATATAAAGCTATGCTCTCAAGTCTCTACTTAGAATCAAAAGATGAAAAAGATCTCTAAGAGGTTATCAGGTCCAAGTCAATCATTTTACAGATGAGGAAACCAAGATCTTGAGAAGTAAAATGACTTGTCCAGGGTTATACAGTTGTGTCAAAGGTAGGATTTGAACCTGTTGCCCATGATTCCAAGTTCAGCACTTTACTCCTTATCCTACACTATCACTACACCAGATGTCTCTTTTACTGAGTGTAGCTTGTTCATGGTCTGGGTCTTCATTCAAAGCAGTAGCTTTTAGACAGTTATTTATATTTGAAATATAATATGTTATGTTAAATATGCAAATAAAATGGGGGGAGAGGTAAAAAGATGACTAGACTTGTAATTTCCTGAATATCAGCAATTCCCAATCAGTAAATGTCTCTTTTGTTGATTATAAATTATTTATTCTCCAGGTCTTAATTCAAAGCAATATTTTTAGGTGGTAACTTATATTCTACTTACATTTTTTAAATAATAATAATATTTTACAATAATATAATACATTTTAAAATAATATATAATATAATGATTATACAAAATTTATATTTTCTATAAATTTGACAATAATGAAATACACCAAGGCATATTGGTACCTGCTCTACAAATTATAATATTAGAGAGTTGCATAGGACTGAGAGGTCAATTTCTTGGCCAATAATAATAGTTTATATGGGTTGGTAGCAGGACTTGAACTCAGTCATTCATGACTCCAAGGCTTTGTATCCATTCATTCATGCTTCCTCTCAAAAATAAAAGCAATAATAACTAAATAAATGAAATTATATAGGAAGAAATATATTGGAAATGAACTTTAAAGTTGATTTCATTCAGTCAGATCAATTTCCACATAGGTCAATAGAGGCCAAAGCAGAGGAATTAACGGGATCGTATAGTAAGTTGCAGAAATAGGATTCAAGCCCAATTCTTCTGACTCCAAACAATTGTACTCTATTTTCCATCATCAACATTCCTACGATGATCTTGTTTGTTTCTTATTTTGATAGAAACTTTTCATTAGGGGGCGGGAGAGACTATTAGGGTAGTAGACATTGTTCATCATTCAAGTTTAAATAGAACTGAACTGAAATTCAAATTAATAGTTACAAATTAATGCACAGGGCAGAAAATTCTCAGACATCTGATATATCACAAAATATCAAGGTGTCAAAAAATGTGTACATTGCATCGTAATATGTGCTCAAACTCTTACTCTAAGGCTACCAGAACTGTGGAATGAAAAGTGATCACAGAGAGGGTTTCAATAGCTGATAATAAAATAAAGTGGTATGTCTTGAGAGTTATGAAGTGTGTTCTTTTTATACTCCAATCTATTTTGTGGAATCAAATGCTTTTAATTTTGATATAAACTACAAACTCTTTGCTTTCTTTGCTTTTTCATTTTATGTAGTTGCTTTTGATCATCATGACAACCCCATGAGAGATATAAGTATTTCCATTGTTATAATTATTATTTCAATTTTATAGCTATGAAAACTATAGTTCAGAAGAGTTAAGTTACACTTTCCTGGTTATATAACTGGTGTCAAAATTAGGTTTGTACCCAGTCTCATGTTTCGTGTTTTGATATGTACAGTATAACATCACCCACTGATGGGAGGACCTAGAAGACTTCAGCAAATATCAGGATGGTATCATCCCTTTGGATTGTGTCTATCTAATATGATTCTTATAGGAATATGTACAGTATAGAATGAATGGGAAGATGGAGTGATGAGGGAAAAAGAGGACTGACTGCCTTTTTGTTTGTCAGTAATTATTTTTTCACCACCATTAGCCTTAGTATTTGCTATAGGGAAAAAGTTACAAGAATTTCAGGTAATGGTGCACAACTGCAAACTTTGGAAACACTGGCTATAGGTTCTCTCTGGCTCCTTTCCAGGCAGCCGGAAGATATTAGCAGAGATATATCAAAAGGAAACACCTTTGCAGTCCACATCATGGCTCCCAAGAGGTCTTGCTCCAGAATTCCAGAAGGTTGTCTGGAAAATAGTAAAACCAGAAGTTCCCTTTGATTCCCCTTTTGATAAGATCTCCCTCTCCACCCTTGAAGAAGAGAGGAAAGATAAAAGATGATACTGAGAAAAGTTCCAGCCACTTCAAAAGAAATCCATGTGGTTTGTCCACAATAAGAAATTGTCCTAAAAAAGAGGACAGCTGTGCGCTGAAGGAAGGCCCAAACCTCAGTGGTCAGGAGCTCAGGGCCACTAATTTAGAGTTTTAGAGACTTCTGAGCTAGCTGACTATTTAGAATCAAACCTCATGCCCTTCTAGAGCCTCATTTCCCTCCAGCTGCGACCCACATTCCATAAATCTAGTCTAACCCAAGGAAGCAGGTATTTTCCTTACTTTATTCTTCTCATATCAGAGTGGTCTTAATTGTAGGAAATATATCTTCCTCTCACAGTAAAGATTTGTTTTTTTGACGTTTTTTGGTGGCAGAATGCGTCTCTAACTCTTAGTGCCATTATGATTTTAAATATAACAACTCATGCTTGAATAGTCTTTGCTTGCAAAGTACTTTTCTCACAACAATTCTTTATATATGATAAAATCTTCATTATCCATCCTATGTAGGGAGTACTAGTGCTATGCCCATTTTGCAGGTGAGGAAACAAATAGAAAGATTAAGTTGTCTAATAGGTACTAATACGGTAATTATAATTGGCACTTATATAGTATTTAAGCTGATTTACTTCACGAGGAAGAGTAAAAGATCCTCAAGAAAACCAAGATGGGAAGAGTCACTGGCATAAACCAAGTACACTCAGAGAGTTGCTGGAGGTAAAATAATTTTAGGGTATTAATGTCTCCATTCTCAAGACAATTGAAAGGGGGAAGAAACAAAATATCTCGAAACAAACATATCATTAAATTCTTTCTTCCATCTCACCAAAAAAAGGGATATGATAGAGAACCACTTTCCCATAGTTACAAAATCTTTATGGAAATAATCTCCATATACAATGAAGATATGTGTGCTAAAAAAATTAGAGAAAGTGGCAGGTTTGTGCAGAGGATTACATTTATATAGTCATGCAATTGAGAGATTAGGAGAATCCAAAATCCTATATTCTTATTCGTTAACTATAAAAAAAAGAAAAAAAAATCCTTAAATTTTCTCTCCTGATTAGGCATCTCCCATGCAACTCTACCATGTACTTCTGCACTAAACTTTTAATGACTCACACCTGTCCTCAAAGACCTTAGTCTTTGAAAGTCATAACTTGCAGCTTCACAACATCACCAGAATGATATTGATGCACCTTCTGGGAAAAAGCTTTGGGTCATTATAAAAGACAACACAATTCCCCCAAAGCAATCCAGGTCATTCTCCTCTTCTTTTATCTTCTCCTACTTACCAGACAACTGTGCTTTCTAACTGATATGTAGAAATGGACTAGAAGCCCTTCCAACTGCCTAGCATAACTAAGGTAACAGACAATTCTCACATGCTTGGTTAATCCTGTGCAGATGGTAAGTACAAACTCTTTTTAGTGATTATAGATCTTGTCCTAGACGCTCTTCCACCCTCTTAGGTTTGATTCAACCAAAGCATTGCAATTCACTAATAGGACTTTATCATCTGTAAGTTAATCCCTCTTCTATTCTCAAGTGACATTTTCCTCAGTGATGACAAGTAGTTGTGGGGAGCATATGTCTCACTATATTACTTCATATTCTGAATGCGGAAGATGATTGAAGAAGAGAGTTTAAGGTAATGCTTTGTTCTACTGAGTCAACAGTTGAAAATCAGTACAGTAAGATCTTATATTCCCTGTATCTTTCAGTAAATTCTGTAATTGTAAAGATGTTGTTTATTGTTTAATATCATTTGCCAGTTTGCTTTTTCCCTTCATAACTTTAGCAAGGTTTGTGGGTTTTGTTCAGCCATTTTTCAGTCATGTTTGACTCTGTGATCCCATTTGGGATTTTCTTGGCAGAAGTTATTTGCCATTGCCTTCTCCAGCTCATTTTATAGATTAGGAAACTGAGACAAAGAACGGTTAAGTGGCTTGCCCAAGGTCACATAGTTAGTTAGTTAGTTAGTTAGTAAGTATCTGAGGTCAGATTTGAACTCAGGAAGAGTGGTCTTCCTGACTTCAGGTCAAGAAGCCTATCAACTGCACCATGTAGCTGCCCCTAGAAAGGATGCTAACTGAAAATAGATTGTTCTTAGACAAGTTTTATAAATATATGTAGACATATGAGTTAGTAGTTATTGATATTATTTTAGTAATAATAACTTCTATACTTTCCCCAAATATTTGATATTGTTTCCTTTTTCAGATCCATTGGGAATCTCTCTCTCTCGATGCTCTCAAGATTCTACCTCTAGCAGAAATCGCCTCATGCCTCTGCCACCTTCACATTCTAACTTTATTTTCTTTGCTGCATTTATCCTTCTCATAGATTGTGTTGAGGATGATGATGTTAAAGTCCATATGTGGTAACTTCTGTTTCAATGATGGAGAATAAAGTTGTTGTTGTTGTCTTTCCTCTACTAGCCATCCTGATAGATGCTTTCATTTTTCTCATGTGTTCTTTTTCCTTCCTTTAGTTTCTTCTTTACATGCCTTTAGGCTTAGTTCACACTCCCCCCGCAAGCTGTCAACTTGTTTTCCATTCACCCCTTTGCTCTGCTTTATGAGGTGCCACTGATTATAATCTCCTACAAGTTTCTTCTATAAAATTGTATGAACTAATTTATATTCTAAACCAGTGTTGCTTTTGCTTGCCTGCCATATTTCCACCTGGCAAGAATCTCAAGTGTTTTCTGGCTGAGGCAATTTTTAGGCTCAATTGGTCTCTTCTTAGTGGCTGCTGATTTACACTGATCAAATTTCCTAAGGAAATCATGTTAAAGTGTTGATTTTCTTTCATCTTTCATGCATTTTCCACTTTTCTGTGTCAACAATTTGTTTAAGTTGGGCAGGTTGAAGTTGCCTCTGCTGCTTATTATATCATTTTTAGTCTTTCTTCCAATTTGGTATAGATTTTAATATCTGGTCTCAAAAATCAGTTATCTTTACGTAAACAAATTGCTTATAAATGACTATTATACTCTTAACTGGGTTTTTCTACCCAATAAACACAATCAATTTGATTTTTTGATGGTATTTCGTGCTTATTATATTTAGCATCTGTAGATTCTTGGAGAGAGTATTCAGAAAACCAATGTGTAAGACAACGATGTAGACTACAAGTCTTTGAACATTCTCATTCTGTGCTCCTTAAATATACTTCAGTGCCAGAATTCATAACCAGGGAATCCAATGCGAGATGCAGCCAGACCAGCCATTCCTCTCTGGGCTCCATTCCTGCCTCTCTTAACTATCTCTGCCTTGCCTTTAAGGGTAGTAACCCCTCCTACTCTTTTACATTTCTTTTTATGTATCATCTTCAAATAGAAGGTAAGCTCCTCTAGGGTGGAGGCCATTTTTGTTTCTGCCTTATTTGTATTTCCAGTGCTTAGCACAGTGCCTAGGGCATGATAAGTGTTTAATAAAAAATTGATGACTTGAATTGACTTTGCATTAAAATGAATGAGTGTCAGCACATTTTACTTTCCTACTCTAGAAGCTTCAGTAGTTCCCTATTGCCTCTATGACAGAATGCAGACTCTTCTTTTGGTCATTTAATTACCTTCATGATCTGGATCCTATGTATCTTTCCAGGTAGATTACATGGTATTATCCTTATTAAATTCCACTTTCCAGCAAAATTGGTCTACTATATACCTATATATGGCCATCTCATCTTCTACTTCCCCACCTTTTCTTTTTTTTTGCTCTTTGGAAGTTAGAAGGCAGAACAATTAGGGTTAAATGGCATGCCCAAGGTCACACAGCTACTTAATGTTGTGACTAAGACCAAATTTGAACTCAGGTTCTGCTGACTCCAGGGCCAGTGCTCTATTCACTGTGCCACCTAGCTGCCCCTTCCACACCTTTTCACAAGTTGTATTCCAATCTTGAAATACACTTCCTTTTAAGAACTCTCTTAGAATACCTAGTGGGGCATATAGTGTGTTCAAGAGGCCAACACCTTTGGTGTGAGAGCTTGCTGAACCCTTTTCTGGGCTGCTCATTCACCTTTGGTGTCCATCCAATTCACTCAACTCTCATCTGTGGCTCCAAGAAGCTGTAGCATGCATGATGGCCACACCCTGATAACCAAGAGGCCTCAAACTGTCTGTGAGTTGAAGATGTATTTCCCAAGTATATGAAAACCTACCCCCAATGGAATGGGCCAATGAGAACGATTTGTTCCAGTGATGATGCTGGCAGCTAAAGCAGGTGCTGTGGAGCACTTAGAGTTTGTGCAGGCATGGAAGAAGATCATCCACTGCATCCTAACCCATGACCAGTTATCTTGAATTTTGTCTTGCCAATGGACTTTGATGACTCAGAAAAAGAGAATGAGGTTGATGACTTTGTGCAATTCTGCCCTACTTAAGTCCAAGTCACTCACAAGTAAAGACATCTTGTGAGGTCATTGGTAGCCTTTGAAAATAAAGGACAAACAAGCATACAACAGAATATCTATCTTCTTGCTTTTTAGGTCCTCTCTGCTATTCAAGTGGTCAATAATCCTTCCTTCTATATATCTTTGTATTAAATTCATTTAGAATTTATCTTTACATTTCTATATGTGTCTTCTCTCATTGAAATGCAGATTTCTGAAAACCAGAAGGCATATGATTTTTGTATTTTTTCTCTCAGTGCCTAGCATGGTGCTTGGTACCTAACTGACATTTAACAAATACATGTCAAATAAATGAGTAAGCTGATTCATTTTGGAGGTTCTTACTGAGTTATTCATAGAACTCCTCTCTCTCCTCATCTTCTACAAGATGTTGGCATACAAGTTAAAATTATCTTCATGGTGGTCTTTTCACAAGCACTTATCTTGAGCAAAGCAAGACAGAATGACCAAGTGTTCTATGAAATTATGTTTCTTATTACCTTTGGACGTACAATAAAACTAACTCTGCCAACTTCTTTATTTGCGTCTCCAAGGAGAATCTGTTAGCCATTCTTCTATTTAGCTATAACTTCCTTTGTCTTCTGGTTTCATTTATAGCAAGAATGTCAAAATTGATATGATTCACTTCCCTGGGTATTATGTCTGCTTGTTGATCAGTGAACAAGGATTTTGTGTTTAGAGTACCAGTACATTAAGCTAATGTTTATAGACAATCTAAAGATGGCATGATTCTCAGTAACTTTTGGCTCGTTTTCCAATATTTTACCTCTATCACAGAAGAAATGGAAGGAGGCCACATCAGACTAATGACATTTTGTATTTCTTCTTTATTTATTGTATGGTACACAGGGAAGCCTAGACTTCTGTTTCAAGTGCTTCCAAGGCATTTTCAGGTTTGCTATCTACTGTGGATGTTCATCTGATCACCCAACTCTCACCTGTGTCTGCAAGAAGGTAGAGAATGTCCAGCAGCCATACTCCAAAAAAAGTCTTGACATATGGACTAAATTAGGTTGAGGGTAACCAACATGCTTTGTCCTGTTGGTGAGTTAGTGGAGTGTGTACCCCAAGTATGTGAAGCTTTCCTTGGTGGAATAAGCAGATGTGAACAATTTGTTCCAGTGAACCATGAAAGTGGCTGAAGCCACTGCTGTGGAGTTTTTAGAGCTTGATTAGACTTCACAGAAATTAGTCATCCAGTGCCTCCAGAGACATGACCAACTGGACTACAATGACTGGAAGACAGAGTGAGACCAAGATGTTTTGCAAAACTCCTTCACTTAAGTCTAATTTTGCAGGAGCCAAAAGTTATCAACCATACCATTACAGTATTTTTAAATCCCTCAGAGACTTGTGCCATTGAGCAAGTGACAAAGAATCATATCTGGAAACACCAGGATCTGTACCCTCAGTCTTGAACACTGATGGCCCAGGCCAAAGGATCATCTTATTTCTGCACAGAAGGAGCAGTGAGATTCAGCAGCCCCCTGGATGTCTGAGCAATCTTTTTTTAAGGAATGCACTGCACTTACCTAGCATGAGGAAGGGGCTAAAAAAGGTGCTAAAATTGTCTACTTTACCCAACCTAACCTTGGCCTGCTTATTGCAGCAGATGGGGATCCTACACAGTGGTAGAAATACAAAAAAGTGTAGAGAAAACGTTTCCAAAGATGATTCCGCTCATCATCAGAACATAGAATGAGCACATGCTTATAGACAACACAAAACCAATTGACTTGAAAGATAGATGATTCTTATTGAGAGATAACTTGCCATGTATTGCATCCAAATGACATCCCTAAGTGAAATTAGACTAGCAAATGAAGATCAGCTTATGAAAGTCACAGCTGAACACCTGATTTTGCTGGAGTGACCATAATGATGGGGAAGGCTATAAAGCTAACATATATTTTGCAATCAGAACTAATCTAGTCAACAAACTCATATGCCTTCCAAAAGAAGTGAATGACAGGTTCTTAATAGTGCGATTGCCACTTGCTGGAAAATACCCCACCTCACCACCATCAGTGCACATGCTCCTCCCCTGGTGAACCTTGATGGGGTCAAAAAAAATTGCACAAAAACTTGGAGACCCTCAGTACTAATATGCCAAAAGAAGATTGCCGTGTAATTCTGGGTGATTCTATCACCAGAGGAGGCACAGATTATCAGACATGGCAGGAAGTCCTCAGGTAGAATGGAGTCAGAAACAGAAATAACGGTCACTTATTGCTGAAGAGTTGTTTACCTCATGACTTTCTCATCACTGAAACTGTATTTCTTCTATTTACCTAAATGTAATAAAACTTTGTGGATGCATTCTCACAGCACACACTAACATTTAATGTCATTGTAAGGAAAAGAGACAGAACAGATATGATTATGAGGAAGGCAATGGATGGCCCAGAGTGCTAAAACAATCATAGACTTATCCTCTCCAAGGTAAATATTCACATTCTGCAAAAGAACATCCCCAAGACAAGATGACTACTAGAATACTCAATGTCAACAGATTAGAGTACTTCTCTAAACATGAACAGTTTATTGCTAACTTGGAGGGAAAACTGAGGTGGCAAACAATTGGCAACAGTGGAGCAGAAAAGGAATGGGAAATTTCAGAGATTTGGTGTACAGCATTGCATTTACTCATCTGGGTCAGAACACTCACAAACATCTCAAATGATTTGACGAAAGTGAGGAAATTAAAAGCTGCCAAGTGAAAAATAAGAACTCCATAGGATTTACCTGCAAGATAGTTCATCTGTCTCTAAGAAGACAGAGTTCAACTTAACCAAATATAAAGATATAGGATTCTTGGCTCAGTAAGAAGGCAGATGAAATTCAGTTTTACACTGATAGTAAGAATGCAAAGTGGTTTTATGATTCCCTGAAGGTTCTTTGTGGTACAAAGATCTTTGGTGCATCAAAACTACTTAGTGCTGATGGAGTTATGTTTATAAGTACTTGATCATAGAGAGTTGGGCTGAACACTTTCATAGCATTTTCAATAGATTGTCATCAACCAATGCTAAAGCCATTGCCTGTGTACCTCAGGTTAAGATCAGTTCCTCTCTAGTTGAACTTCCAACTGAAGAAGAGGTTTTGAATGCCATCAGGTTCCTCTTTTGTGGCAAAACATTTGGTGTTGATTTTTTCCAACTGAAATATACAAGGCAAGTGATGAACTACAAATACAAAAAAGTAACTTAAATCTTCCAGCTTACATGGCAGAAGAAGATTATCCCCAAAGAATACAAGAATGCCTCCATTGTCCATCTCTATAAAGGTAAAAGAAGTAGATTATCCTCTGACAATCACAGGGAAAGTTTCTCTGTTAATTTTCACTGGCAAGATGCTTATCAGAATCCTCCTTAATAGACAGATCCTTCAGCTGGAAGATGGTCATCTCCCTGAGAGCCACTGTGCCTTCAGATAAGGCTGAGAAACTGCCAATATGGTGTTTGCTGACCATCAACTCCAGGAGAAATGGCAGGAATAGAACAGAGGTCTGTACACAATGTCCACTGATTTTGATACTGTCAGTCATGAGGATTTGTGGAAGATCAGAGCAAAAATTGTTTTCCTGGAGAAGTTCATCATTATTGTACTCCAGTCCCACAACAGGATCTTCGCATAAGTTCTGGGTAATGCATCGTGCTGTCTTCCTTTCCCAGTCACCAATGGAGTGAAGCCCCCGTGCCTTTTTGCATATTTTCTATGATGTTAGATTTTTCAATGGAGGCAAAAATGGCATCAAGATCAGCTAACATGCTGAAAGCTAATTATTTAATTTGAAAAGTCTACAAACCAAGATTAAAGTGGAAAGAGAGTTGGTGCATGACTTTTTGTTTGTAGGTTATTGTGTACTCAGTGCAACCTTTGAAACTGAGATGTAAAATAGTATGGACTGATACTCTGTCACTTCTGCAAATTTTGACCTGACAATTAAGATGAAGAAAACAGACTTGACCATCCATATATTAAATAGTTACAAAAATGGAGAAATTTTGAATGTTGTGGATAAGTTCACTTACCTTGGTAATATGCTTTCCAGGGATGTCCATATAGGTGATGAAATTAACCCTTGCATTTCCACAGCTAGCTCAGTGTTTGTGAGCTTCCAAAGAGTTATTAGGCTGCCTACCAAACTGAAGTTCTACAAGTGGTTGCAATGACCTCACTTTTGTGTGCCTATGAAATCTGGAGAGCCTACCAACAATATGCCAGGAAACTTAAGAGCTTCCATTTGAATTGCTTTAGGAAGATTCTGAAGATCGCCTGGCAAAATATGGTACTGGATAGTGAGGTCCTTTCTTAAGTCAAACTGCAGAGCATTCAAACTCTGCTGCAGAGAGCACAACTCTGATGGACTGGCCACATTGTTTGAATGCCAAACATATGTTTGCCTAAAAGAATATTTTATGTAGAACTCACATAAAGCGAGTGCTAAAATGCAGATCAGAAGCAATACAAGAACACTCTCAAGATCTCTGTAGAGCTTTAGAATCTATTTTGAGACATGGCCGAAACTGGCACAGCATGCCATGCCTTTATCAAGGAAGGCACCATGCTCTATGAGCAAAACAGAGTTGTAGGAGCTCAAAAGAAATGTGAGATGTACAAATATAGATACAGCTGCACTCCAAATGTTCATATAGATTAATTGTACCCAACCTGTGATAGAGCCTTCATAACCTGCATAGGTCTGGTTAATAACAATAAGACACTCTGTACCTTGACTCAAAGATAGTGGTATCATTTTGGTCCTCTTTGAGCACAAAATACAACTCTACCACAATGGCCAGAACATTCATAACAAAGTGAAGAACCTACTGGTTACAATCATATCTGTACTTAACTTAAGTTGGTCCTTGTAAACAAGCAGGTGTAGTACACTGTTTGTACCATACTCCAAGTCTTTTCAGCATGTACTTCTTATAAGCTTTAAGTGTCATTCCCTATCAGTAACCATAAGATATTGGAGTTGGATTAGGTAATTTACCTATTTATGGTTTCACACATCATTTCACAAATTCCTTGCAATCTGCACTCTGGGACACATTTCCCCCTGCCACAACTAATCCCATAATTTGGGAACTAGATGCTCTTTCAAGGTTTCTTCAAAGTTTTTTGGGGTCTTTTTTTCACTGACATTGCTTTTGCAACAGAAAACTTTTGAAAAATAATATTGTTTGAAACCATTTTGGGGGCATAGCACACGTAATTGATTAAAGTCACCATCAATTAAAATTGATCAATTTTATAATATTGGCACATGTAACAAAATCATAATATCTTTTATAATGGGTCAAACATTAACTTTATAAACTTACTCTCTAACTAGCCTACATACATCTTGTTCCAATGTAGCTTCAGTTCACAAATATGAAAGCAAAAATCTATGAAGGGTTTAAAGAAGCTCAGTGAGGAAGAAGGAAAAGCCTTTGAACCATGCGGCATTTAATAATGTAACATGTGGTTCACCCCAAAGGAACAATATCATCCTCAAGCTAAGAAAGCACCTCCTTTTGTTTTTTGCCTCTACCTTCTGGCAACATCTTATCCCTTTATATGCAAAATCTTATTTGTAAATTGCCTCAAAATGTTGAGGGTTTGTAAAAACAAAGCACTTTAATTAGTGAAACTATGGAAAAATCAAAGAAATATATCAGATACAAGTACTCCCAATACATGTGAGAGTGGCTCAAGCAAGCTGTTTTTACCAAATCTCACAGGATAGTGTGTGTGGGAGAGTATTGTGAGTCCAACCTCTCCTGGCCCCTGAGATCAATCTGGAAAAGTTGTAACCACAAAGATAGCAACTTACCTTCAGAAGAGAAATAAAGAATTTGGGGGATTTAAAAGTCATTAATATTTAACCAGTCACTTGGCTGGATCCGAGAATTCAGCTTTCATGCAGAGAAGTGGTTCCCCCAGGGTCTGGGAGAGAATGAGAGTCACAAGTAAGTCAGACATTGACAGTAGCAATGAGATTTCCATATTCTAAAAGTAGTGTAGCTCACCAGTGCCCACACTCAACAAAGAAAAGGGACAATTTTATAATTCTCCAAAATTTCTGACAGGATATAAAGCAAAAATGTCACAACCATGGAAATCTTTCATTTCTGCTTTGTTTCTCTTTCTCAAAGCTTCTTCTCAAGGTCTAAACATTAATTTGATTAAAAGTCATTGCCACTCAAACTAAAGGACAAGCTAAGCTCTTTCAGAACATCAACCTCCTGGATAGATGCCAAACCACCCTCTTTAACATTTAATAGACTATCTTCTCTAGGAAATTTGCCTGCTTATTACATATCCTGTCTTCCTAGCTTCATTTGAAACCTAGTGCCCAATCCTATCACCCATTATTATTTTTTCCTATGTTGTGTTACTTCTTTTTCTTGTCTTAAGGTCAGATAAGACTTTGATTATTAAAGAAATTTGTAAAAGGAAAAGGAAAAAATGTCTTCCTCACTCATGATAACAGCTATAGACAAATTGTTTTATAAGGGGTACAGGAATTAAATGAGACATTCAGAAGCATGCAGGAGTCATAGGACGTGTGATAGCATTATTCTATTTGTCATATCTGACCTATTTGATGGAACACCCACAGAAGAAAGCAACTGTATTTTTCTTGTAGGCTTACCTCCCCCACTCTATATTTAGCATAGTACTTTGTGGCAATGTTCAACAAATATTTGCTGAATGAATAGAACAGTATAATCACTGCCTGCCTCCTAAAAATGTAGGAGAATATATGCAAAAAATTTTTAAGAGTGAGAACTTAGAAGATAACTTAGAGTAGCAATAGCTATCTTCAGATAGCTTTAATGTCATGTAGAAATAAAATACAAGTTATTCTAACTAATCCCAAGGTGGAAAACAAGGGATGGTGAGTATTTCAAGGAAAATTTTTAGTTCAAAGTAATGAAGAATTTTCTAATAATTTAAATTTTTCAAATGGAATGGGCTGCCTTATAAGCGTAAAAATCAAAGAAAGTCCTTTCATGGAAGGTGTCAAAAATGGGGCTACATAGTCACTATGTATGCATGCATCACACAGTGAATTTAAATACATGCCTTCTCATGGCATCATAGAGTTGGAAAGTAACTTAGAGGTCAATGATTACCTCCAGTATTAATCTAAGACTCTCTGATTTATAACTTTGAAAAGGCCATAAATTATACCTTCTGGGTTGGTTAAGCAATTCTTAAAGATGACACTGATGAAGAAAAGCATCTACATCTCCTGATAGGCCTTGGATAAATATTGAGAGCTTATTTGTTCCACAACATTTTGTTTGTGGATTTTATTTGATATTAAGTTCTTAGTTTTTCCTCATATGTGGCATTCATTAGAAGAGATGAAATGTCATCATGTAGTGCTTTGTAAATCTTAAGGCACTATATAAATGTCAGCTATCATTATTAGGTGAATAATGAAATAATACGAAGGCTCAAGTCAATGTTCATACTCCCTTAAGTGCTTCACTCTCTTATGTGCTTTCAGTGTAAAAGGTACCAAAGAAATTTATAAAGTGATTCTTTTATAATCATAGTGCTCATCACCCAGGAAACTACCAAAGAAAGGTTCCTTGGAGGTCTAACGTCTCGGTGGTTAGACTAGAATATTTTTTAAATGGTATTCTGTTATGATATCACTATACAAACTACAGCAATAAGAACTTACTAAACACCAGCTATGGGCCAGGTACTCAGAAAAGCAAGAGAAAACAGGACACAAACCCTGATCTCACGAGGCTGCCTTTCTATTGGGGGGAGTTTGTGTTACATTGTCAACTTATAAAAATGTAGCTGGGTGAAAAACACAATTGGGTCTGGCAGAAGAATCTTGGGTAAAATGCTAGGGCTTCTATTCTGTTTTAGTTCCTTTAGGGGTAGGCCACAGAAATTATAGGGTGGAGTTTGTCCCAAGTGGTTTTTTAGTAATATAGGACTATTGTGTTAAACTCAAGAGTTCGCCTTTTTATCGCACAAATAGCTAACATAAAGCCTATTGCTTAACTTGAAAAATCAGAATATTCCCTCCAAATTACTAGGAAAATATAAAATCACCTATAGCCCAACTAAATAATTCAGTAAACTAATATTATTTAACCATATTTTCAAGAAAAGGGGTCCCCAAACAATCAAGTTCTTGCACTATATGTTCTCTTCAAGCCACCCCAATCCCATTCCTTCCCTATTGGTTCTATCCAGAGAATCCTGCTGATTCCTTTGTAATTTTTTACACACTTTCTACATCTTTCTGTGTTTAAAATACCTTGCTCTCCCTTATCTTCCTGCATTAATGTTTTGACACTCTCAACCACAGAGTTTCTTGTAAGTATGCCAATATACTAGAATTCCTTGACACGAAGTAAATAAAAATCTTTTAAAATGTCTTATTCTAAAATTTCTCCAAACTTTTGCTCTCTCTGCTCCATACGTCCAAAATTAATTTTTTTTGGTCTTCCAGAAGAGAGGGCCATAAATCTAGAGTTAGAAAAGACATCAGATACCATGTAATCTAGTCAATTATTTTGCAGATGAGGAAACAGATGATCTGAATATTAAGTAACTTTTTCAAGGTCACTCAGGTAGCAAGTGGGAAAACTAAAATTAAAATTCAGATCTTAAGATTCTAGGTTAAGCAACAATCTACAATATTTGTTGCACTGAATATCCATCCTATGTATTAGAACTGCCCCCATAAAAGCAGCATTATATGGTAAAAAGAATGCTAGATTTGGAATCAGAAGAACTAGGATCAAATCTAAGCTTTATGTGACATTAGGTAAGTTATTAAAATAATCTGAATTTAATTTTTCCCATATGTAAAGCAGGGAATTTAGACCAGGTGATTTCTTTGTTTTCATTTTATTTAATATTTATTGATAAACTACATAGGGACAATAATATTTATGAAAAAGAACTAAATTTATTTCAGTTGACAAAGCAAAATATCAATCCAATATAGTGTTTCCTCTCCCCCCAAAAATGATGTAATATGTGATTGTATTAAGAGATAAACCATGAAATCTGTAGGCAATGCCTAAAAGAAGAAAAAGAATCTAGACATGAGACCCATTGGATTCCATACTGGACCAGAAAATTTCTAACATAGTTTTTAACTATAAAATCACATGAAGTATAAGATTATGCCCATATGATACAGGAACCAAAATATCAGATGCAGAAATAAAATACTTGATACATCCAAATATTTAGCAATCACCTAATGACATGAATCAAATGACTGATAATGTATCTTCCTCATCTGGCATAGACTCAAAGATCAGAAAACCATTCAGTAATTACCTAGTCATGCTCTAACCCTCAGTAATATAAACATAAATAATATAAAAACCCCTACTCCCAAGGAGCTTTCATTCTAGCAGATGGACATAGTGGACAAGCTAAAAATGTCTCTTTTGTAAGGTAAAGCCACTTATAACACTAATTCATAAACTAAAACCCCTCTCAATCATATAGCTTCATAAGCATAAGTTTACTATTAATGGTCATACTTAGTTTAATGAATGTGTAGTCTCATATATCTGGATATACACTGTCAAATTTAGACATCCACTAGGACACATATTTACTATTTGGATTCCCATTATCCTTATTACTCATAATTTCTGTTGCCTTTGATATTTGTAATTTTCATTCTTTCAAAATCATGGTGCTTCATTATTCCAAGAGAGTTAGCAAACTATAAGAATACCAGTGTATTCATAGACTGGCTTCTTTTGCCGCAAATTATTCGGAATATGTTAAAGAACTACTCAATATCCCCCAAACCATTTAATTTGATGGCATAAGCCAATAAAATTTAGCCCCTTAAGTTTTTTTATATTGTTTCCCAATAATTCATGCTTCCATATATGCCCAAATAAAACTCTTAAGTTGTATACAACAGTAAAGTAAAACAAGCATGCATAACAATGATATATAATACAATGCAAGACATTTAATATCCAGAGAACGGAGTCTCTATTTAGAAAGAAGGGAAATACCTTTCTTGATCAGTCATCTAATATAAATATATGGTCAGTGAATATCTCTAACTTCTCCAAATTATCCTTCATATAGCTAGTAAATTGGTATTCCTAATGTCCAGGTCTAACTATTTCACTTTTATACTTTAAAAACACCAGTTATGGGTCAGGTAGGTGGCACAATGAATAGAGTACCAGCCCGGGAGTAAGGAGGACCTGAGTTCAAATCTGAACTCAGATACTTAACACTTACTAGTCATGTGACCTTGGGCAAGTCACTCAACCCCAATTGCCCTGCTTTCCTTCCTGCAAAAAATAAAAATAAAAAATAAAAACAAACAAAAAAATCCACCAGTTATTCCCTACTGCCTGGAGGATAAAGTACAAACTCTCCAATCTGGAATTTAAATTCTATCTATAATCTACCTCCATTACTACCTTCCATAATGTGTTACACATTATTCATATTCATACACTACTTTATAGTCAAACTGGTCTATTTGCTGTTCCTCACATGTGACATCTCCTGTATTTGTGATTTCATATGAGCTTTTCCTTATCCCTGGCTTTTATTCCTCATTCACCTTAGCCTCTTAGAATATGCAGTTTTCTCATGTCAAGCACCACCATTGATAGATTAGATAGATAGATAGATAGATAGATAGATAGATAGATAGATAGATTATGGATATGGATATGGATAACATATGATCTTACTTTTGAATTACCACACATTTACTAAATGCTACTCCCCACCCCACCATTTCCCATAAAATTTTAAATTTTAAAAATATTGTGTAATTTTGTGTTTCATTCTAAAAAGCAATCTCTCAGTTATTTGCTTATTATGACACTAATTCTCTGAATTTTAGTATAATCATTTTAGTAGTATAGGCATGGTCTAACCACAGACAATGAATGTCTCTCCAATTATTTTTCTTATTTTTAGAAAAAGTTATTTGAAGTTTTATTTATTTGAATCCTGGTTATGATTTGTTTCATTGGAGTATTATCTCATAATAAATAAAGAGCTGACCTCAGAGTGAAAAAGACTTGGGTTCAAGTCCTTCTGACACACACTGTATGCATGAAGCAGAACCAGATTTTTTTAAATCTCTTACTAAGGTGTGGGGTTTCTAAAACTATAAATTAGTTATTTGTAAATCTGCATAGAAAAGGAAGTTTTATTATGATTATCCGCATTGATTTCAAGGTTACTTATAATGCACATATCCAGGTATCATGATTTTCAGTCAACCTGATATTTGTTTTATTAAGAACATTTGATCACATGATTACACAATTGATGAGGAACAATTACAGAGCAACAGAAGAGAACAAGGGAGCACCTCTAGTACAGTGTACAGAATGTAAATATTAGTATATGTATCTTAACAGCCATTTTAAACAAGTTCTTATTAATGTTAAACACTTGTGGTTTGGAAACAATTTGATGAGAAGTCAAAAAACTGTAATATGTTGTACTAAATCAAATGTGATCAGCATTTGATGTAATCGTTTCACAAATAACAAAATCTTTGCATGGATGATCATGTTGGTTTTGAATCACTTTATAAACAAACTTAAAATGATTCAAACATATCCGCACTTATTGATACAGAATAAAATGATTTTTGTACCATTTTAGTCAATTATTTACTACTTAAGGCACAATTAAATAACTTTAGCAAAAACCCTTTGAACTATCTTGAAATTGAAACAATTATTCTACACTATGCCTTCTCAATCTCTTCTATTCCCTATACCCTCGCTGATACTTTGTATTTTGTTCCCCAGCATTTACTTTATATTTATTCTGTATATACTTATATCTCTTTATGTTGTCTTCTTTCACATAATTCGAACTCCTTCATAACAGGAAGGTTTTTTCCCCTTCTTTATCCCTAGCAAAGTGCCTAGCACATACTAAATACTTGATAAATGCTTAATGGATGATTTTGCCCAGGCATGGAGGCTTAGTGCTATTGTGCAGTTTTTACAGTTAGAGTAAGACTAATTTTTTATTTATATTTTGAAAAGAAAATTTTAAAAAAGACAATGGTAGTATAGAGCCTGATTGGTGTGGCTCAATGTGCAAGTTGAGGTCTTTAATAGTCTGTCAAGAAGGTAAAATGTTCATGAATAATTGATTGTAAGTTAAACAGGTGCTTTCCATTGTTCAGCAATATTTTCCATGTTGAAAGTACTTTCTCATAGTCTTACATAATATTATGCTGTCTATCCATCATTCTTGAAAGTAATGCCAAAATTCTAGGAGGACAACGAAATTATAGAACTAGAATCCTGATTCCATTATCTTACATGTACTGGCACAATTTCTCTGAGATCACGTTTAAAGCATCTATTTTCTGCTTTGTTACTCTGGGAAATTTTGTGTTTCATTATATATTCATCTATGCTATTTAAGTTTTCAACATTTGTTGTTGTCATATAAACACAGTAGATTCTAATAATCTCATTATTTCATTTCCATCCACTGAAAATTTGCTTTCTCTCTGTCCATCCCTCACTCTTTCAATCCCTCCCCTAACAATCTGTCTTATTGTTGTTTCTTTTTTTTCACAATGAAAAGAATCTTTGAGATTTCAATTTTATTTCTCCCTTATAGGATTTGTAGGATTTCAACTTTGGTTGAATTTAGTGAATTTGAGGATCATTAATTCAATAATTTTCTAGTGTATTTTTTAATTATGTGCTTAATTTATCTGGTGTTTTGTATCTTTTAGAAATTATGAGTGCTTAGAGATTTTTTTTCTGTAAGGATTGCCATAGGGAGAATCCTATATATTTTACCTTAGTGTTTTTGTTTCAGATAGATAGATAGAGAGAGAGAGAGAGAGAGAGAGAGAGAGAGAGAGATAGGTATGTACATATAAAAAGTTATATACCTCTGAAAACAACAGCATTTTATACATACACATATATATACCTATATACATAAATATGTGCATGTCTACATACATGTCATCTTTGATCCATTCAATCTTTAGTATACAATTATTCTCCATTTAAGTCTACATTTTATTTATATTATCCTCATTGATTATGATTTGACTACAATACTGTATATCAAGGATATGGCTAATATTTTTGGCCATTTTATACACTATTTCTACATGTGCTTGAGACCAGTTTTTATAAAGGTGATATGCATGCAAAAAACATATAGTTAAGATTTCTATTTAATGAGTGCAGTAAATCTATGGGGTCATTCCCCCCACCCCTTTAATCCAGTACTATTTTAAGATATCTAACTTCTTTGTTATTTCCTTTTAAATTAGTTCTAAGTATTTTCCTTGGAAGAACTTTGTGTAATGGGTCATGAATACTGTAGCATTCTCATTTTACATATGAGGAAATGGAAGCTCAGAGACATTCAGTGAATTGCATTAGCTGAGACAACTATTCACAAAGCAGAACAGAGATCTAATCTCATAAATTCTGACTTTAAACCACCAGTACTCTAACAGCATGGATGGGGGGAGGGCAATAAAGGAGATGTAATTAAAGGTCAGTATCTTTCAATACTTTTGCCGTTGTTGAGTTTTCAGAATCGTTATAGCAGACAATATTTCTTGTTATTGTTATGTCCTCAAAAAAAAGAAAAGTAAAGAAAAGAAGCTATTATCATGTTCTTGGAACTCTCTCTACATTCACTCTTCCATTCTCTATAAAGTGCTGCTAGGGAGGGTATTCTAATACTGAAAATGAAGTGTTTTTCAGTGCTTGCCCTATTATTAGATTATTTGTCAATCATCATAACAACTAAATAGGCTGAATTCCTCCCACATGAAAGGAATTCCAGAGCAAATTCTTTCAATCCATAACAAAACAAAATGCAACAAAAATCAGACAATAGATTCTTACGAGATTCATATGTGATATACTCCTACACCATTCAGAGGAGATGATGAAGAAGGAATAAACAAGGACCAGGTCAATTGTTTCCTTCAGTTTTGCTATCTCCAATTGTATGCGATCTCCACCATTAATAACATAACATCAATTGTTTCCACTCAAATATAATTTTTCAGAGTGAAAATCCTTTGGAAGGTCAATAATGGCCAAGAGGAAAAGCTAGAAACCCAGTTTTTACAGTAATAAGCTGAATATATTCAATCACAGACCAAATTAAATTAGATTTCATTAGAATTCCCATAACGTGGTAAAAGAGATAAGACCAAAATCACTCTAATGGATTCAAGAACAGAATCAGGATTACTTTATGTGGAGAAAAAAATCAGAGTAAAAAGTAAACCAATATATTTTGTTTTATGTTGCTTTGGCCACAGTTATACAACTCCAACCACAATCTATTTATATAAAAACTAACTGCCATAAGCTTTACCAAGTCACTTTTTTCCTCTTACTTCATTCATGTAAGAACAGTATTGAAGGCAGGCATGGTAGTGGATATCTGCAATACCAGGTACCAGGGAAGCTGACACTAGCAAATGTATTAAGCTTAATAATTTTGAGCTGCAGTGGGCTATGCTGATCAAGTGACCACACTTATTTCTTCATCAATATGATGAGGCCCCAGTGTTCAGGGACTAACAAACAAGTTGCCTAAGGATTGATGAAATGGTCCCCTTTGCAAATGGAAATTGAACTGATCAAAAAGTTCCCACTATTGATATTAAGTAACCTCTGTACTTTTTACTTGGGGAAGAAAATGAGCTCCTCCTGTCTTTTGAAGTTTTTGCATATATGTCTATATCTGTATATGAATAGATAGTAGAGAGAGCTCTATTGATATGTATCTCTCTTGAATAGATATTAGAGAGAGCTCTATTGATATGTATCTCTCTGGTCAACTGAAAATCACTTTCATGCATTTCACTGGATGAGTTTAAAAATCTATTTTAAAGGACTTGTCATAAGAAAATGATGTTTAAACAAATTAATCTCTTTTCAAAATGTGCCTCCAAATCCCCCCCTCCCCTCAGGAGATATGAATTTCATTCTTAGCAATTTATTTTAGACTTAAATACTAAAACTTAAATACATGAGAAGAAAAGAAAAATAAACATTATAAACTTAAATTTACAAATAAGAAAAAAAAAGCATTGTCATCTGAACAATGGAACATAATGGAAGATTCAAAATATAAATTTCCATTTCAAGAAAGTCTATATAATAAATATTATGCATTGTGTTCAAAGCTGTCCATCTTTTATTTGCTTCCTTTTAAATTTTCTTTTGTTCTCTGTTGTGCACTTTTTACTTTGTTCTTTTTACCCCTTCCCTGCCCCCATGAAGGCTACAATAAATGTGTATGTGTGTATATACACACATACATACATATGTATCTTTCTCCTTTGCCTGTTCATCATTTTTTTAATATGTAGCAGCTTATTTTTTTTGGTAATCTTTGTTGGCTAGGAGAGATGATGGTGCCTCTGGCCTCAGATCCACCTTCAGTTCTCCCGTCTGGCCTAGAACAAAAAAAAAACAAGAACTCTGCCCTAATGCAAGTGCCTTCAGTGCCAGCAGTGGTCCCCACCCAACTGTTTCTGCATTCACCAGGCTTTTGCTGGTTCCTTCTTGCTCAGAGACACATCTTGGCAACATGTCTGTCTCTGGCATTCCTTATCAGTAGAGGTGTTCTTTTTCTTCCCCATCATAGACATTGAATTTTGGCATTATCCAGGAAGTAAAAGTTCCTGTGACTGAGGCCAAGACTACCTACCAACCCAGCTAACCCCAGGACTTGCTGTTTGCTATTTCAGGGGAATTATCCTGAAAATGTTTACTCTTTACAGAGATCAAATCTTGGTCCTGGGATTTTTCTTTGAATCTTCTTCCTGGTCCCAGGAGAACTACTGTTCTGCCCCAATTCTTGTTTATTTTTATTATTCTGTATTCATTCTGAGGTACTACTCTTTTCTTGTTTGTGCAGAACTTTGGATTTTCTCAGAATACTCTTCAAATCTGAATTTCTATAGTATTTCTTATATTCTTACCAAATTTTGCCCTATAATTAGCAAAATTAGAAAAAAATTAAATAATAAAACTAATTTCAAAAGAAATTCCAAAATGGACATTTGTTGTGTCTATTTTTTTCTAATCTTCAGCTTCTCTCAAAAATAAAGGATTACCATTTTATCTCTCATTTAGATTGACAAAAGTAAAACATTTATACAATGAAAAGTCAAGTCAGAAAAAGTTGAATCTTTGACATCATCTTAAAAATATTTACTTTTCCTATTAGATTCTTAATATGCTTACCCATTACTTTGCTACTTTAATCATATACATTTACAAGTAATTTTCTTTCTAACTTTTATTTCTTGCTTATTTTGTTCCCTTGGATAGAAACTGATTAAATGTTCTTGCCAGAAAAAAAAAATCCAAGTCGTTTTTCCTTGATAGTCCTCCCTAAGGAATTTTAATTCTACTCCAACACTTTTATGAAACTCCAAAGAACATTTTACTCTTTTCAGAAACACAGCAGATTTAGTCCTTGGTTGATTGATCAGTCTGTTGCCTAAATTTCTAGGCAATTGACCGTCGGTATCATTTATTTGACATTTAACAGGATCAGAAATTTAGACCTGGAACAAACTTCAGAGATTGTCTAATCCAAATCCCTTTCTCCACAAATGAGGAAACTGATACCCGAAGGAGATAAGATTGTCCAAAGTCTCTTCAGCAATTAGACAGAAAACTGATGCAATGGATAGAGAACTATACCTGGAATCAAGAAGATGAGTTCAAACCCAGCTGAATACATTTGGTATCTGTAGAACCCTGGCAAAATAATTTAACCTCTTTTGCCTCAGCTTACTCATTTGCAAATAGAGATAAAATAGCACCCATCTCTAAGGGTTGTTGTGAGGATACAATGAGATATTTTAAAGAACACTGCAAACAAAGTAGTATAAAATGGTATTCTTATTATTGGCATCACTATTTGTTACTATTATCAGACTTAGGATCTGAACCTATGTCCTCTGACTCAAAATACAACAGTTTTAAGATTACACTCTTCAGCAACCAGTTTTATTGTTGTTGGTCAAATTAATTAAATTCAGCACTCATTTATTAAAATATACTATGTGTTAGCTGCTAGGACCACAAAGACAGACAAAATTGTCTGTGCTCTCAAGCTATCTACCCTCTACTCAGTGACACAACATGTGCACAGATATGGCAAATACAAGGTAACTTGAGAAATGATAGAATATTGGCAATGCAGAAGAATAGAAAAGGCTTCAAAGAGGATGTAATGAAATCAGCCTTGGAGGCGTAATGAATCTCAGAGAGGATAAGAGTGCATTCCAGGCGTGTTTGGATATAAGAAATAGAACACAGAACTAAAAAAAAATAGCCAAAAATCTTGATTTTTCAGTGATAGACTTCATGAAAATGAATAATATAAGATTAAGATAGAAAGGTAGGTTGGGGTCATATTCTAGAGAACATTAAGTCCCAACTTGAAGATTTACATTTTATTCTATGGACAACAATGAGTCATTGGAGGTTTCTGAGTAGTTAAAACTTTGTTAGATCTATGACTTGGGAAGATAAATTTGGCATTTGATAGATGGATTAAATATTGGAACACTAGTAATAGAAAGACAAATTAAAAAGACAATAGTCCAAGCTAGAGGTGATAATGGTGAGAAGCAGTTTGGCCTTTGTGAAATTAGAGGAAGGTACAAAGGAGAGAGAGGTTGCAAAGGCAAAATCAATAGGTATCGGAAAGGAGTTTGTTAGTAGAAAAGGTGGCTAAGTAGGGGGAGGAATCAAGGATAACTGAAAGTTTGAACCTGGAATACACATGACTACAAAGACATACAGGCACACACACATACATGTATGTTTATGTGTGTAGATATGTGCATACATTCATACATATTTATATATGTTTATGTTAGGCCTTGTTTTTTCTAGGTTCAAAAGTAAAACATTTGGCCATTAAGCCAAATGTACAATTTAGTCATCCCCCAACTAGATACTTAAATATTTTCACAATTTAAGGCAAAACTTGAAAGTATTATATTATTTTATTTTCTCAGGTTGATCTTTTACTTTGTTTTGTTTTTATAATATAGTGACTGCCAAATGTGATTAAATCATACACAAAGCTATTCATATATCCAGACAGACGTATATAACCATTGCAGGCTCATACTTTTATTTTATGCCCATAAAACTTCTCTCCAATATTTTTACTTGTGATCCTTTTTGGATTATTTTTTTTACATCGAACCTGTTATTCTTGCTTTTTAATGAGCCAAGAAAGAATACAAGCAGAAAAATTCAACCAGAACACACTTTTATGTTTTTTCTCTCAATAGGGACAAGTTCCTCCTAAAGAATAAGGCTTCCTCAAGAAATGAAAAGCTTATAGACTTTGTCTGGCAGCACATGAAACTGATACCATCATATCAAAAAAGCATGAAAGCTGAACTTGTTTGATAGAAACTCACTTGGGACCTGACTCTACAGGTGCATGCATGTAGCTTGCTGGATTCAGGGAGTGCCACTTTTTCAATTAAAGTAGTTGAACTGCCAGGTGAGTTAGAAAGAAAAAACACTGACTCAGTCTCTAATTTGAGAACAATAAACCAGTATGAAAAGCAACAGCCGTATATAAACAAATTATAGTCAGTGGAATTGAAGATTGATACTTGATATATCAATGTGTACTATATTGAGCTTTATGAGGGTGGGAAGAGTGGGAAAAGGGGGATTTACATAACATAGAGAAAATACTGCTTTCCAAGAGTGTATAGTCTATATTAGATAAAGAATGCTGCAGGGCTAACTTGATAAGAATACTAAATAAGTAGAATTGATCAGCACAGAGAACCATAGCTCAATACTTGTGCCACCTTGGGCAAGTCACTGATTTTCTTTGGGACTCAGTTTACTCATTTGTAATGAAAGGATTTTCCTATATGTTCGTTCTCTCTCTCTCTCTGTACATATATATATATGTATATATGTATGTTTGTATGTGTATGTGTATGTGTATGTGTATATGTATATGTATATGTATATGTATATGTATATGTATATGTATATGTATATGTGATTCTATGGATCCCACCTTAAACATGTCAAAATATTTTTTAAGGTCCCACCTCAAAAATGTCATAAAATTGGGAAGGCATGCCCACCTTTCAACCTTCCTGACTTCTTTTCTTTTCATTCTCTTTATTCTCCACATTTCACCCTTCATTATTTTGTGCAAGTCTATCCCTGATTTTCTAAGATTGTCAAGCTTATCATTTCTTTTCTTTCTCAATCCTATACAATATCCATTCCCCAATTGACAGGCATCTTTGTAATTTCTAGCTCTTTGCCACAACAAAGAGAGCTGTTATAAATATTTTAGAATATATAAGTTCTTTTCCATTTTCCTTAATCATCTTTGAAAATAAACCTAGTAGTGGTATTGTCTGGTCTAAGGGTATAAACAGTTTAATAACTATTTGGGCATAATTTCAGATTGTGCTCCAAAGTGGTGGGATCAGTTTATAATTCCACCAATAATGAATTAGTATCATTAACTTTTCCATTTCCTTTCCAACATTTATTGCTTCCCCCTTCGATAGTTTTAGCCAATCTGATCAGGATAAAATGTTATCTAAAGGTTTTAATTTGAGTTTTTTCTAATCAACAATGATTTAGAGCATTTTTATATGACCGCTTTTTTATTTTTTCATTTAAAAACTACCTGTTCATATTTGATGATCATTTGCCAATTGAGGAATGACTCGTATTCTTTAAGGTTTTACACAGCTCTTTAAATTCTTGAGATATGAAGCCTTTGTCTAAGATACTGTCTATAAATTCTGCCCAATTTTCTACTTAGCTTCTGATCTTGGCTAACTTTGTTTTATTTGTACAAATTATTTTTTAATTTAATGTAATCAAAATTTTCCTTTTTACACCTAACTCTACTCTTCATATCTTGTTTATTCTTAAATTGTTTGTTTATCCATAAGTCTGATGAATAATATGCTATGTGTTCTTCAAATTCTCTTGTGATATCTCTCTTTATATTTGGATCATGCATTCATTTTTATTTTTTCTTGAAATATGGTGATAGCTATTGGTCTATGCCCAACTTCTGCCATACAGCTTTCCAGTCTTCCCAAATATCTTTTTGTGAAATGATGAATTCTTATTCCAGAATCTTGTCTTTATATTTGTTAAATACATGGTTATCATATTTATTTCCTGCTGTAAACTGTATGTCTACTCTGTTTAATTGATCTACCTTTCTATATCTTTTAGATTTTACTATCTTTAGGAAAGATTTACTATCTTCCAGAGAGTTTTGATAATTACTGCCTTATAATATAATATAAGATTTGGTATTGTTAAACATTTTTTCATATTTTCCTTCATTATTTTATTAGATATTCTTGACTTATTTTCTTCCAAATGATTTTGTTATTTTTTATTATAATTCAGTCAATTTTTGGTAATCTAATAGGGAAGGAATTGAATTTATAAATTAGATAAGATTATAATTTTATTATATTGGCCCTGTCTACCCATGAACAATTAATATTTGTCCAATTATTTAAATCTGATTTCATTTGAATAAAAAGATATGTGTGTGTAAATGTATGTATATACACATGTGTAATGGTAATTAATTTAAATTTGAAGATCCCTTTTTGTTATGTCAAATTAGCAGGTACTTAGCTCTTAGTAATTAGTCAAGTCTCTGTGAATGAGGCAGTGTCTGTGTCCTGTTGCTGACATAAGTGGAAGGGTTTTGTTGAAACAGGAAGCCAATGCTGTGTGTGTGTGTGTGCGTGTGTGTGCATGTGTGTGTGTGTGTGTGTGTGTGTGTGTGTGTGTGTGTGTGTGTGTGTGTAAGAAAAGCCCAGATAGTTAGAATCAGAATTTTTCTCCTGGCGGGCTCCTGGTAGAAGAGAGAGTTTCCCTCAGTGAGCATCTGGAAGCTGACTGAGAACCAAGAGAGGATTTCCTTGAGACCAGAATCTGGTGAAGGCTAAAGCTGCTGCTGAGAAGGCTGCCTGGAAGGCTGAGATTTCTTCTGGGTCCTAGAGCCAGCCAAAACTGCCAGAGGACTGAAGAAGCATGACCAGGATTGGTTAATTCTTGAGTTCCTAGGAACAGAAATTGTGAAGGTTTTGAGATGTGCTAGACCCTGTGAACTTCAATGTGTAGCAAGAACTTCCCAGAGGACTGGACAAGGACCTGGGAACTATCTGCCTCTGAATACAGGTGATTGTTTGGTGGATTCTGTTAGGAGCTGGGACCATGGAAGGGGAGCCAGGGAATCTGAGAGTCCACCTTGAGTCAAGATGAAGAAAAGGCCTCTCCTTGGATATTCAATGTGGTGATGAAATTGAAGTTTGCTAGTGATAGAGGGGTGGAGGGCTTGTGTAATTTTCTAATGATTGTATTAAGTGATTAATGATACTTAGTGACTGATTGCCAGATCTATGTTTGCCCCATGAGTGGAAAACTGACTATCCTATTTTGAGATAACTGAATGACCAAGTAAGGAGGCACACCTCCTTAGGGATGCCAGATGATTGTTCTTTTGTTCTTTGTTCTAAATTCTGTGACTGCTTTGGTGAAAACTATGTGGCTGTTTTAATGTTAAGCTGTTGTGAACACTATATTGTGATTTTCTGTGATAAGGTGCATTGATGTGAATATTATATTGTGATTTGTTGTGAATGTTTGCCTTGATTTGTTATGGAATAAATGGAGTGTTCACTATACTGTGTAATCAGAACTGTAAAAAAGTTTTTCACAGTAGCATTCTTTTGGGAAGCTGCTCTTACATGGCATTACAATGTGTAAGTGTGTATGTGTGTGTATCTATTTATATACACGTATATAATTTTTTACATAGTTCCTAGGTTTGTTTCAGTAGCTGTACTCCCAAATATTTTATACTGTCTGAAGTTATTTTAAATGGGATATCTCTTAATATCATTTCTTGTAGGGCTTTGTTATATACAGGAATGCTGATGATTTATGTGCATTATCTAATATACTGCTACTTTGCTAAAATTATTAGTAGTTTGAAATAAGGTTTTATTCGAATCCTTGGGATTTTCCAAGTATACCATCCTATCATCTGAAAAAATAGTTCTATTACTTCCTTCCTGCTTCTCTTTCCTACTATTTATTTTGTTCTGTTATTGCTTTTCTTAGGTTTTCCAATAAAATAATGAATTATATTGGTGACAGTGGACAATCTTGTTTCATATCTAATCTTACTAGGAAGGCTTTGGACTTATTCCCATTTCAAATAATGTTTGCTGATGGTTTAAGACAAATGCATTATATCCATTTAAAAAGAAAATCTATTCATGCCTATGCTTTCAAGTATTTTTGATAGAAATGAGTATTTTGCTTTATCCAAAGCTTTTCTTTCACCTATTGACATTATCTTTTTTTCACACTGATTGTTGATGTAAATCAATTATGTTAATAGTTTTCCTTATGTTAAACCACCCTTGCATTTGTGTTATAAATCCCATTTGGTCACAATGTATAATCTTTGTAATATATTATTGTAATCATTTAGCTAGTATTTTATTTGGGATTTTTTCTCTATATTCACTATTGAAAGCCATCTATATTGTTTTCTCTGTTTTTACTCTTCCTGGTTTAGGTGTCAGTATCATGTTTGTTAATAAAAGAATTTGGTAAAATCCTTTCTTTGCCTCCCATTCCAAATAATTTATTTAATATTGTAAATAGTTTATCTTGAAACATTTGATAGAATTCACTTGTAAACCTGATCCTGGTGTCCCTGCCTCCCCCTCCACCCCCCTGCCATCACTCCTTTAGGAAGCTCGTATATGGTCTGCTCAATTGTTTGTTTATTTTTTTCTAAAATAAGTCTATTTAGATGCTCTATTTCCTCTTCTGCTATTCTAAGCAATTTATATAATTTTGCAAATATTCCTCAGTTTTGCTTACATTATTTAATTCACTGGTATGGAATAGGTCAAAATAACTCTTTATACACATTTTGCTTTCATCTTTGTTAGTCGTGGATTCACCCTTTTCCTTTTTAATACTTGTGATTTGATTTTCTTTTCTTTAAAAAAAGTAAACTAGCTAATGGTTTGTATATTTTATAATTTTTAATAAAACCAACTCCTAGTTTCTTTTATTAATGCAATAGAATTTTATACTCAATTTTATTATTCTCATCTTTATTTTTTTAGGAATTCAAATTTAATGTTTAATTAGAGATTATTTTTCTTAGATTTTTTTTGAAAATGCATACTCAGTTTGGTCTGCTCTTTATTTTATTGATGTAAACATTTATAGATATGTTTTTCCTCTCATAATTACCTTTGCTGTATCCCATAAATTTTAATATGTAGTCTCATTATTTCTATTCTCTTTAAGAAATTGATTGTTCTTATGATTTGTTCTTTAACTTTCTCATTCTTTAAGATTAGGTTGTTTTTCTCTATTTTAGATTTAGATTTCCTAGATTTCCTATTCTAGATCTAGATTTCCATAGTCCCATATTAAATATAGTTTTATTTCATTTTCATCTGAAAAGGATACTTTTAATTTTTTCTGCTTTTTTTTGCTTTGACCCATATAATTTTATATACTAATATATGGTTAGTTATTGTAAAGTTAACATGACCCATGTTTTTCATGAGTAAAAGGTGTATTCCTTTCTATCTCCATTTGATTCTCTCTTGGTATTTCTTATCTAAAATTCTATTCATTTCCCTGACCTCTTTCTTATTATATTGGTTTGATGCATATACTTCTGAGAGAGTAAGATTAAAGTACCTCACTATTTTAGTACTACTATCTCTGCCTGTAATTCATTTAATTTTTCTTTTAAAAATTTAAGTGTTATATAAATTGGTGCATACATATTTAGTATTGATTTGTTTCATTGTCTTTGATACCTTTTATTAAAATGTAATTACCCTGTTCGTCTCTTTTAATTAAATCTACTTTAGCCATAACTTTGTCTTAGCTAATATGTATTAGGCCTGCCTTTTTTTTTTGCACCGACTGAAGTATAACAAATTCTATTCCAACACTCCATTTTAACTCTGTGTATATCTCTCATTTTCATATTTGTTCTTTGTAAACATCATAATTTTTAGATTTGGATTTTTAATTCATTCTCCTATCCATTTCTATTTTGTGGGTAAATTCATCCAATTCACATTCAAAGTTGTAATTATTATTGGGAATTTCCTTCTATCTTAGTTTTGCTATTGTCCTCCTCAGCTTCTCATTTTACCCTTTCACTGTTACATTACCCTTACCCTTACTCTTCTGCTCCTTATTCTACCCTTCCCTCTGAAAGTCCCTCATTCATCCTCTCCCTCCAGCATCTTAAATCTTAGCCTATACATTCTTCTAGAAATTCCTTCTATATTTGCTCTCATTCTGGAATTTAGGGGCAAATTTCCTTAAGGATTATGTATAATAATGTATCAAGATTCTTTTTTTTAATTACAACTTCCTGGTAGTTCAACAATTTTAATTTTGTCTCTCCTGAATTTCCTCTCCAGATCAGTTGTTTTCCTAATTAGGTATTTGAGATTCTCTTCTATTTTTTGCTAGGTTTATTTCTCTGTTTCTTATAATATCATTCAATTCTTTTGCCCAATTCTATTTTAATGAGTTATTTTCTTCCTTAAAATTGTACACCTCTCTTTACAATTGTTTAACTTCCTTTTCACTATTTTCTTTTTTTTAGAGTTATTTGTTTATTTGTTTTTAATTTTCAACATTCACTTTTACAAGCTTTTGAAATCTTGATTTTTTTTCTCTCTCTCCCCTTCCCCCTTCCCCAAGATGGCATGCAATCTGAAATAGGCTATATGTGTACAGTCATATTAAACACATTTCCACATTACAAGTTTATTATTATTATTTTTCTTTTTGGAGGGCAGTTGGGGTTAAGTCACTTGCCCAAGGTCACATGGCTAGTTATTTTGTGTGTGTGTTAAGTGTCTGAGGCCAGATTTGAACTCAGGTAGTCCTGACTCCAGGGCTGGTGCTCTATTCACTGCGCCACCTAGCCACCCCCCTTTTCACTATTTTCTTCCCATTATTTTTCTTTTTCCTAATTCTTCTTCCACCTTGTTTTAAGAACAATTTGAGCACATAAGTAATTTTGACTACTATAGAAACTCAAACGAACTACAAAGGACATATTAAAGGAGATAATATCTGCATACATAGAAAGAACTGATTAATAGAAGTGTGTATAGAATAATTTTATATTTGTGCATATGTGTATGTGTATATATACATTTGTGTCTAATGGTAACCATCTCTAGGGTGCGGGGGAGAGAAGAAAAATATAAATTTACATGATAACTTTATCATATATTTAAAGGGAATAATAAGTTGTATAGTATATAAAAGATTTACAGTTTCATATGCAATCATCTTTTTATGCTGTTATGGAAATGTTTATTTTATTCCAAAAATTAAAAATAAAATTGACGAAGTTTTAAAAAGTAAAAAAAATTAGAAACTAGAAGAAAAATGGGGGAGGATAAGAAGTCTTAGAAGATTTGCATCATTTATGATTATCTATTACTTCTATAACCTTCAGTTATGTGTTACAATATGCCTGGAGTCAGCTCTTCTCTCTTGAATGTGAGACAATGTCTTATCATCTACATTTTAACCTTTGCCAGACCATGAAGATGAATGTAGAGGTTTATTTCCTTTTCCAAACAACAACTCATTTGTGATTCAAAGGACTCTTGTGCCCCCACAAAAATCAGAAACATGCCTCCTCCATCACTTCATAGAAAAGAAGTTTTTAAGCATTGTTGGTGTTTGGGGCCTATTTCACAGTAGAGCCCTTTTCAGAAGAATGCTTCTAAATGCAAAAAAAAAAAGTGGACATAGGATTAAAAAGAAAGTAATTACATGACCACGTTTTAAGAAATAAAATCAAAGAATCCAGGGTATGAAATCCTGATCTAGAATATAAAGTGTAATGATGAGGAGGATAAGAATGACAGGGAGGTCCAGCAGTACCAGATTGTAAACTATATAACAAAGCAATAGACTTTAAAATATGTTGTACTGGCTAAAAAAAGGAGAAATAAAAATAATAGGATTTAGAAAGGCAAAACTCTAAAGCAATCAAACACAGAATCTCAGTACCTGATAAATCCAAGAACATGCTCTATTAAGTCAAGGATTATCTATTCACTAAGAATTGTTAGGAAAATTAGAAAGCGTATTGAAAGAAATTAAGGCTAATGCAAAATCTTATATGGCATACCACAACAAACTCCAATTGCATATGTAAATATAAAAAGTCACATGATATCAATAATAATTTTTTAAATTAATTCATGGAAAATAGGTGGTACTTCAGCTATATGGTGAAAAAGGGATTCTTAACCAACCAAATCCATAAATTTTTACGAATAATTATTCAAATAATCTTATTTTTTTGCAATGAACCAGTCCATCTATAATTAAATGTTACATTTTTGATTAGAGAAAAATACTTTGGAAAAAGATATAGGTAGGTAGATAGATACATATGGGTCTGATATCTGAGATTTATTGGGTATTTAGTGTAATATATGAGATTAATATCCATTCCCCAATATTTAAGTAGCAAAGGGATATGAATATTTTGACAAAACCCCTAATTATCAACAAACATAAGGAAATACATTTCATTACTTCCCGGATGTTTTCATGCCATGCCTCTGATTTTCTGATGTCTTTCTCCAGCTCTGAAAATAGTAGTCAAATAAATTCTCCCAATCTTTTAAGCTATTCCCCAATCAATTGCTCTGTGATCACATTCATGATTTCATTTCCCTTATCTGTCTACAAGCTTCCTCCTTGTCCATCACCTCATTTATATAGGATGTTTTCTTGAATTAGAATGTAAGCTCTTGAGAACAGGTGCTGTATTTCTTGCTTGGATTTATATCCTTAGTGTCTTACATATAGTAAGTTCTTATTAAATTGTTTTGATTTATTAGTTCAAATTCAAATGAAAACAGTTAAGGTTTCAACTTACATCAGAAGAGCAAAGATAATGCAAGGAAAAGAGACAAATATTGGAAGGACCATGGGAAAATTATCATATTAGTGTGCTGTTGGTGGCATCATAAAGCAATCCAATTAGTATTAAGGACAACATTTGGGAATTGTGGCGGGGGGGGGGGGGGAATTCACTTAGATATCCATACTCTTTAAGCCAGTGATGCTTTTATGGGCATATACTATACATATGTTAAAGACAGAAGAAAAGATACTATATGTAAGAAATATATTTAGTAAGACTTCCGGGAGACAAGATGGCAGAGTAAGCAGTAGATTTCTATACCATTCTCATTCTCATCCCTAAACACTCAGAAAATAGTGCCCCAGAACAGATCCTGAAACAGTAGAGCCAGCAGAGATAGGGTGGAGCAGTCTTTTGGCCTGGGAGATTTAGAGGATTGGCAAAGAAGACTTCTATCATTTATATAAAGGAGAGCACAGTCAGGAGAGGTGGCATCCTAGCAAGCCAGCACCAGGCTCTATTTCAGCAAACCAGCAGGAGATCCTGAACCCAAGAGCTATAAGAACAGGCAAATGCCACACCATCACCCCCCCCCCCACACACACACACACATACACACATACGTTAGCACAGCCAGAGGAACTGACTGATTCCAGCTTGGAAAGCCACCACATTCAGCAGTGCAGGCCCAGGAAGCCAAATGATTCCCAGCACTAGATCTCCCCATGCTTCAATGCAGCCCTGGGTGGGCAGAAATCCTCCAGCAGCTGACCTCCCTATGTCTGCCCATGGACAGACAAGTGTCCTCCAGCAGCGGCCCTCCATGTGTTTCAGTGTAGCCTGGAGAAATGCAGAAAAGTCTTACTTGGACTCAGCAGGTTCTGGATACCACCAATAGGACCCTAGCTTAGCACCAGGTAAACTGCCAGGCATCTACAGCCTCCAGCAGCCACCTGAGGTCCAGGGCAAAAAGCTAGCGACCAAGTTACTGACCTCCAGCACAAGAACCTTGGTACAGTGTACCCTGTGCTACAGCAGGAAAGTTCAACTTTAAAAACCAGGAAATAGGCAAGCTTCATGTGCAAGAAACAAAAAAGAACCTTTACCATAGATTCTTTCTCTGGGGATAGAGAAGATCAAAATACTATCTCAGAAGATAACATTGTCAATATACCTACATCTGAAATCCTAAAGGGGAATGTGAATTGGTCTCAAGCCCAAAGAAGCCTACTTGGAAAAGCTCAAGAATGATTTTAAAAATCAGGTAAGAGAGGTAGAAGAAAAATTGAGAAAATAAATGAGAGGTATGCAAGAGAAAGTCAATAGCTTGGGAAAGGAAGGACAAAAACTGACTAAAAGAAACAACTCCTTAAAAAGTAAAATTGGACAAATGGAAAACAAGGTACAAAAACTAGCTGAAGAAAATAATTTCTCAAAAATTAGCATTGGACAAGTGGAAGCTAATGACTCCATAAGACATCAAGAATTAGCCAAACAAAATCAGAAGGATGAAAAAAATAGAGAAAATAAGTAAAATATCTTGCTGGAAAAACAACAACATCAACAACAAAATTGACTTGGAAATAGATCCAAGAGAGATAATTTAAGAATTATTGCACTGCCTGAAAGCCATAATTAAAAAAAAAAAGAACGTGGGCACCATTTCTCAAGAAATTATCAAGGCAAACTGCCCTGAGGTCCTAGAACCAGGGGACAAAATAGTCATTGAAAGAATATACCAATCACCTCCTGAAAGATAGCTCAAATTGAAAACTGAAAGGAACATTGCAGACAAAGAAGGGAAGGAGGCAAGCATTAACTTCGGCGGGGTGAGATTATGGTAGAAAGAAAAGATACTAATAACTGTGAATGTGAATGGAATGTATTTTCCCATAAAATGGAAACAGATAACAGAATAGATTAAAAATCTTAGTCCTACAATATGTTGTTGAGAAGAAATATGTCTGAAGCAGAATTAGAGTCACACAGAGTAAAGGTAAAAGGCTGGAGAAGCATATATTTTGCCTCATTGGGGGTACAAAAAAAGCAGAGATAGCAATCCTTATCTCAGATGAAACAAAAGCAAAAAGGAAAGGTAATTAAATAAGATATAGAAGGAAACTACATCTTGCTAAAAAGGTACCATAGACAATGACATAACATCAAAACTAAATATGCATGCACCAAGTGGTATAGCACACAATATTTTAGAGGAAAGGTTAAGTGAGTTACATGAAGAAATAGACAATAAAATTATACTAGTGGACAGCTTTAACCTGCACTTTCAGAATTAGATAAATCTAACCACAAAATAAACAAGAAAGAAGTAAAGGATGTGAATAGAATTTTAGAAAATTGAGATATGATAGACAACTGGAGAAAATAATTTACCTTTTCCTCAGCAGTACATGGCACAAATTTACCATGTACTAGAATACAAAAACCTCACAACCAAATGGAAAAAGGCTGAAATATTGAATGCATTATTTTCAGATCATGATACAATAAAATTTACATGTAATAAAGAGTCATAGGAAGATAGACAAAAATTAATTGGAAACTAAATAATTTATTCTGAAAGAATGAGTGGGTTAAACAGCAAACCATAGAAACAATCAATACCTTTATCCAAAAGAACAACAATAATGAGACAAAATACTAAAATTCATGTAATGCAGGGGAGTAGTTTTTAGAGGAAATTTTATATCTCTTAATGCTTACATGAAAAAAATAGAGAAAGAGGAGATCAATGCATTGACCATGCAACTGAAGAGCTAAAAAAATAAATTAAAAAGAACAAATTAAAAATTCCAGTTAAAAACCAAATTAGAAGTTCCAAAAATCAAAGGAGAGAATAATAAAATTGAAATTAATAAAACTATTGAAATAAAACTAACATCTGATCTTATGGGGGAAAAAAGATGAACCTTTTGGGAAAGTTTGATTTTTAAAAAAGGCAGAAGGAAACCAAATTACCAGTATACAAATGAAAAGGGTAAATTCACCACCAATGAAGAAGAAATTAAAACAATATTTAGGAGCTATTTTGTCCAAATCTATGACAAAAATAAACTGACAGTCTAAGTTAAATGGATGAATATTAGCAAAAAATATAAATTGCCCAGATTAATAGAAGAGAGGGGAAAAAAAACTTAACCCCATTTCAGGAAAAGAAATTTAACAAGGCATCAATGAACTCTCTAAGAGTAAATCTCCATGATCAAATGGATTTACACGTGAATATATGTATGTGTGTATTCACATGTAAATATATATGTGTGTGCATGTATATATTTATATATACATACAAACATACACATATGTACAGGTATATATAGATATATAATACATATTGGAAAGAGAGAAGTAAGTTAAATTTGTAAGAATACAGGTCATTCCCCAATTGACAAATGTCAAAGGATATAAACAGGAAGTTTTCAGAGGTAGAAATTAAAGATTCTGTAGTCCTTCAAAAATGTTCTAAATCACTATTGATTGGAGAAATGCAAATTAAAACAACTCTGATTACCACATCATGCTTATCAGATTGGCTAACATGACAAAATAGGAAAACGACAAATGTTAGAGAAGATGTGGGAAAATTGGTACACTACTCCTTTGTTGATGGAGTTGTGAACTGATCCAAATATTCTGGAAAGCAATTTAGAACTATGTCCAAAGGGCTATAAAACTCTGCATACCCTTTGATTCAGCAATACTAATACCAAGTCTATATCCCAATGAGATCATAAAAAAGGGGAAAGGAGTCATTTTTACACAAATATTTATAGCAGATCTTTTTGTGGTGGCAAAGTATTGCAAATTGATGGGATGCCTACAATTGGGGAATGGCTAGAATAAGTTGTTGTATATGAATGTCAAGAAAAATACAATTTGCTAAAAATTACCAAAGAAAACTAAATAGTATCAAAACTTTAAAGCAAGTTTCTTTAATGAAAATCTAATATCTGAAATATATAAGGAATTGAGCCAAATTTATAAAAGTCAGACTCATTTTTGAAGTGAAAAATAATCAAATCATATAAATAGGAAGTTTTTTTTAAAAGAAAACAAAGATAGATAGGTATAGTTAGCATAGCACATAACATAAAAATGCGCTGTTTCTAAAAATACTGTTGTTTAGAGAAATACAAATTAAAATAACTCTAGGACATGCCTGGAAATCTGCATGGAAAAAGGCCTACTAATGAACTACTGGTGGAGTTGTGAACTGGTACAATTTTGAAGAACAATTTGTAACTATGGCCAAAGTGCCAAACTGTATATTGTTTGACTCAGGAATATTAATATGAGAATTATTCCCCAAATAGAACAATGAAAAAGGAAAAGGATATGCACATACAATAAATTTATAACAAATCCTTCTGTTATGCAAATAATAAGGAACTGAGGGGATACCCATTAATTGGGGAATGGTTCATCAATTTGCGGAACATGATTTTTGATGGAATATTGTTCTACTATAAGAAATGATGAGTAAAATGGTTTCAGAAAAAAAAACTGGGAAGGTCAACATGAACTGATGCAAAGTGAATTGAGCAGAATCAGGAGATTTGTGTACATGGTAACATCAATATTGCTGTGATAATCAACTGTGAAAGATAACTATTATGGTGAATGCAATTATTCAGGACAATTCCAAAGGAATCATGGTGAAAAATGTTATGCATTTCCAGGAAAGAACTGATAGATGCTTAGTGCAAATTAAAACATAATTTTCTCATTTTCTTTACTTTTCTTGCCATTTTTCTGATGTGGCTGATATGGAAATATGTTTTGCATGATTACACATATAGAATTGCTATATTGCTTACCTTCCCAATGGTTGGGGGAGGGGTGGGAAGGAGGGGGAAAATTTGTAATTCCAAATTTTAAAAAAAAAGAATGTTAAAAGTAAATAATATTTTTAAAAGCAAAAAAAAAAACATGTTCCATTTGTAATGTGGGAAGAGAGAAACTGGGAAACTTCATTTCAAGAGCTGGGGGCCTTGAAAGATGTTTGTGTTTGTGTGTATTTCCTATCCATTTTGCTTAAATGTTTTTTTATTCTTTATTATAAACAAGAATTCAGTGGACTGGAGTTGTCAGGAAATGAAGGCTATACTGATATAAAACCAAACAAAAGCATCAATATTTTAACGTAATAAAATAAAATATTTACTTGTATGCATGCTGATAATAATCTTGATGAGAATAATTTTAACATTTACCGGGGTGCCTTGTACATACTTGGCACTGAATATATGTTTTCAAATTGAATTGAAACAGAGGGTAGAGAATTTGACTCAATTAAAATGATCAGAGCCTTTTAGCATTTTATTCATGAATCCCACAGTAATAATAATCCCACAGTCCCATAGTAAAAATATTCTTTACAATAATTTCATTTTAGTCACTATTGATTAGGGAAGTAGGAAAGGGAGCACGATGGGAGGAGGGTCACATGTCTTTTTTTCTTTATTGTGAAAATCTACAAAATCAAGCACTTAATTTTTTGATGGATTCTATCTCTTCAGAATCCAGTTTTAGTAACTTAGGATGTCTCTCTCCTCTGCTTTTTGTAGTCATTCTTTTGCTCTCTCTAAAATTATTTTATTTTTCATTAATGTTAACAAATAACAGTACAATTATTTTATGATATCCCCCAAAGAAAAGGAATTCACCATTACAGTATACTCAAACCAAAAAAACACATTTTGACCTCTTTCTGCTTTTCTTGATAATAAATGAGTATGATGTTGGAATTATATGAAAGAATATTGACTCAGGCTCTAAAAGTGTTTGAAGCTAGAAGTTTCTAAACATCATGAGTCTGGGGAAAAAAAGGAAGAAAAAGCTTCTCTTTAATTAACTTTCTCAAAAAATGGTTTTTCTGTAGCCACTTGTAAATGATGGGCAAAGTGAAAAATTATTCCCCACCCAAGATGATTTTACATTTGTAATTTGCTACAATATTTATGTCAGACACCACCCAAAGACATATAAGGTCAAAAAAGTACAGTAAGCCCTGATTTTTCTACAAAATAAGGAACCAATTAAAACAGATTTTTTTCTTTTAAATAAAAATGCTTCTGCTTCTCTGTTGCATTTATTCTTAAAATTTTTTTAAATAATGTTTCTTTATCATTGTTTTTACTGACTATTCAAAGATCAGAGTATAGAAAAATGGGTATTCTTCTCCACCCTGGCCATACAAAATACATCTTCCCTCGTGGATGTAGCCAAGAATGGATTCTAGTTTTCATCTCTAGTCTCACCCAGATAGATACATTTATAATATTAATTATGCAAGAAATTGTTTGATCTGATAGGGCTAAGTTCGACTTTCATTATAACTTTCTTGTAACCTCATGTTGCCTTAGAATGACATTCTGGGAGCCTTTTGATTCACTTGTTTTGAGGGACAGCATGGAGAAATGCAAAAAAAGGAAGGAATGAAGGGAGGAAAGAAGGAAGGAAGGGAGGAAAGAAGGAAGGAAGGAAGGAAGGAAGGAAGGAAGGAAGGAAGGAAGGAAGGAAGGAAGGAAGGAAAAGAAATAGATAAGGAAGAAAGAGGGACTGAAGAAAGAGAAGATACAACTATTATTACTCTCATTCCTTGCCACAGATTTTTTACCCTTTATGCCTGTTTTCCAGCAATGTCAGAGCCATGGTGGGAAGCATGTATCCCTTTGATTTTCCTTTTATAAATTTAACCAAGAAGTCTTTCCAGAATTCAGTTTCCTCTGCCAAAAAAGAAAAAGCCAGCATTGGGGGCTATTTGTGGAGTGATTGAAATGGATACCATTTCCCCCAGCTATCAGGGAGCTGTCCCTGACAGTTTCAAAAGGAAGTTTGGCCTTCATCCAGAAAAGATGTTATCTGATTTACTGCTTTACCTACTGGGATGTCTCTGTGGCCCTAACTTCCCACCTGACCATCACAAAACAGCTGCAGGGGAGTCGCTAAACTGGCAGCTTCATTCCAGTGAGTGGGAGGTCAACCCAACATCTGTCTTTCTTATCTGTTACTAATGTGCACATGACTGCACTTTTTTTTTCTGCTGGTCAAAGAGGTTTTCAAGCATTTAAGTCACTCCTGTTCCTCTTCATATCTTGATCTTTTTCTCTAACTCATTCAGGATCTTTTTCTTGCCCCTTCAAGTTTTCCTTCCCTTCCCCCACTTCTCCCACTCTCTTGTTTGAACTCTACCAAAGAATAGTTAAAGCAGACCCAGATTGTATGCATTACCCATTCCTAATATGTTTCAACTCTTTTCATTATGATTATGAAGTCATTGGGAGGTTGGCTTAAGACTCATGCATGTGTGGTACCCCATCTAGTACTATAGTCCCACGGTGAAATAGAGGATTCTTGCAACGAAATGATAAGATCCTATACTTCAAATTGGAAGGAACCTTAAAGGTCCAGTCCAACTCTCTCATTTTACAGATGAGTAAACTGAAGCTACAAGAGTGATTTTCCCGAAGTCACAATCCTAGTAACTGTCTTTTGTAGGATTTGAACTCTCATGTTCCTGAGTATGCCCAATGCTCTATCCACTAGGCCATCTAGCTTTTAGAAACAAATATATGTTTTTTTGTCTTTCTCCTATTTTCTTCACTCTCATTCCTGTCAAATTTTTTTGTTCTGAATATGATTAAAGTAAACTGTAGCAAAAATCTTGTATGTGCCTGGTATGTTTGATCAGTTCCAAATTTCTGGTTCAAGTTTTATTCTTCTAGTATGAGGAAAGTATACGAAACTGATCTCTATTTAGTAGTTCCTATTGAATTGCATTAATATGTGTGCATTTAGCTATAATTTTTAATAGAGTAATTTTCTGCTGCCTATAGTTAGGTCTTCATATTGGGGAATTCTAGGAGGTTTGAAAAGGTAAGTAAGTGGTGGTGGGAGGGAGGAACTAAAAATACAGCTCTACATTCACTGATATTAAGAATTTGTATGAGTTTTAATAGCATCTGAAGAAAGGTGTTTAAAATGACAATGTGACTTTAGGGAATGGAAAACTGGGGTAGGGTAGGGGCAGGAAGGAAGGGCACAAAAGAGCCAGAGTGAGTAATTATCTTACAAATTTGCTACAAGCTTATATGGTATGGAATAGTTGAGATGATATGTTCAGTTGCAATAAAATAAAGCTATAGAGACTTTTTAAAAGGAAAGTTCAGGCACCCAAAGCAGAGATGTATTTATAAAAATAACTAGTTGCATATATTCATAAATAAAAAATGAAATGAAATGCAAATAAGGATATTTCTATTTTTCATGAAAGACTTTTTTATTTTAATTCATTAAATATATTCATCTCAATAGTTTATTTTTTCCTTGCTGGTACACTACTCATATTTAAACTAAACACTTGACTTTCTATAAGGCATCTCCTTTTATATATGCATTAGAGGAAAAGTCCTTCAAAGAAAGTTGTTTAAAGGTTTCTACTTCTTTAAAACAATTCTATATTTATAATGAAGAGAAGGAGAAATTGGGGAAGAACATTCACTTTATTTTAAGAGGTGCTGATTCTGAAAGCAAGGTTATCTATCTATCTATCTGTCTCTCTATCTATCTAATATGTGTGTGTGTGTGTGTGTGTGTGTGTGTGTGTGTGTGTGTGTGTGTCCCTTGGTAAGAAATGAAGGAAGTAAAGTAAAATGGAATCATCTGGAATCCTAGCCCACAAAAATTGAAAGGAACTTCTAAGTTTCCTCATAAATCATCCTACATATCCATATAAGGCTAGACTCATGTTCAGAGACATTCTAAAATATAGGATGATCACAGGATTTATATTTAGAAGGGTCTCTAAAAATCAGTTAGTCCAACTCCTTATTTTATGGATAAGAAAACTGAAGCCCAGAAACATTAAGCAACTTGGCCATGGTCACAAAAGTAGAAAGTGGAAGAGGCAAAATTTGAACAGGGTCTTCTGATGTCAAATCATATCCTCTTTCAACAAAACTGCCCAGTTGGTTAAATTTTCTAAAGAATAAATCTAAGACGGGGCGGCTAGGTGGCGCAGTGAATGGAGCACCGGCCCTGGAGTCAGGAGTACCTGAGTTCAAATCCGGCTTCAGACACTTAACACACAAAACTGGCTGTGTGACCTTGGGCAAGTCACTTAACCCCAACTGCCCTCCAAAAAGCAAAAAAAAAAAA
>CM053601.1:125496551-125517028 GCA_028646575.1 Pseudocheirus occidentalis | reverse complement strand
TTTACCATTCCAATATCAGATAATTCTATAAGCAGAAATTGTTCAGTTGTGTCCTTTGTGTCTTTTATCTAACAGTATACAGTCCCTTACTCCAGGAATTGGACTTGTCTATTTCAGTCTATTCAAGATTTAACAGAGTGATATATACCAATTGTTTGTAAAGGAGTAAGAAATGGAAAGAACTTTAAATATGATCTAGTTCAAGGCTCTCATTATATAGACGAGGCTACAAAGCCCCCCAAAATTTAAATAAGTTTGGCATACTCATATCTAGAAAGCAGCTGAGCTAGATTTGAACCCAGATCAGATGAGCTAAATCCTAATGCACTGCCCTAGGATTACTTTTAGGGGCATTGATAACACAACCTGTTAAAAGGTTTCCAAATAATGAAAAATGACTTTTTTCTGAGCTCTTAGGGGGATTTATATATTTTTTTTAAATAAGGAAGCAAGGTAGCAACCCTTCTTGAATAACTTCAGTATGTAAATGGAGGACATGCTCATTTTTAGAGAATAATAAACTCCCTTGGAATCTCACCTCCTTGATTTATTTGGGCATCTTCCAATGACCATAGCTTCTGTAACATGGTAAAGCAATTATTTGTTCTTTTTTTTTCTTTGCTCTTTTGCTACCTCAAGTCAATTCTCTACCCAGTTTTGATTTCACTTTATGGTTTTAGTAATTTGGGGGTTACTGAGACTATGTTTTACAGAAGGAAAAAGGGAAAAGCTTTAGAAAGTGACTTTAGGTGCCCATACTGAACAGATATGCATAGTTAAGATCTGATTTGTGGAACAAAGGATGACAATTTTCACACTAGGTATAAAAGTAGATTTCATTTTCCTTTTAAAAAGAGGGTATTTGCTATTCTCCCATTCCAATATAGAAAGACATGGTAAAGGACTAGATTTGGAGGAACCTAAACAGGCCAAAGATGGATGAACACACAAATACTGAAGTTGTTTAGTTGAAAAAATACATATACACACTATACATATATATAATTATATGTAATATATAATTACACATATAATATATGTGAGTGTGGGTGCAGTTATGCATACATAATATAGCATTATAATATGTAAATACATACAAACATATATGTATATACATACATGTATACACAAATATAAACATATATAGATACATGTGTATGAGTATAAACACAAATCATGCATTTGGCAATTACAAGAGGCAGACACTACTTACCTCCCTTTCACCCAACATGGCCTAGTCAAGTCCCATTAATGCCACATTACCTTTTAGTCCTTCCCATGAAACAGCAAGCTGTATATTATATAGGTGTAATTTGACTAAGTATCAAATCTTGGATAACACCATTAAGGCTAAGCTCATCACTGCCTGACAGACGGACACAACATTAACTAAAAGTGTCTCCCTTTGTTCTGGCTGCTTCAAAACCCATATTGTAACTACATCTGATGGTCAGTTTATCTAGTATGACTTCCTGTAATGCACTGATCTCCTAATTCATTTCATGAAATCTCTTTCAATGTAGTACTTCTTCTTATTACACACAGGAACTCATTCTAATTTTTTGTCATGATAATAGTTTATCTTGAAGATCGCATGGCATCAATTCCTTGCTCTGGAAGTCTTGATTTTAGCCTGGACATAACAATTTTGTAACAAATTGCTGTAACAAATTTGTAACAAATTCCATTTACAATTTGTTACAGCAAAAAGGTCAGTAGATTTGGAATTCAAGAATGCAGGTTTAAATCCAATCTCTGCATCTTACTACTTGTATGTACTTAACTGGGTCACAAACCTTCCTAAGTCTCAATTTTCTCATCTATAAACTGGACCAAAGTTGCCTTCTATAAAAAAGCTGTGATCCAATATTAGTTAAAATAAGTTGGCCTCCATTGGGCATAGAGCAGAGGTACTTCTATGTAGAATATTCCCGGACCTTAGATGGTTCTCACTCAAGGCTGAAGTTCAAATATGTATCCAGCCTCAGCAGATCTTTGCTGACTGGCCTTTAAGATAACAATGACTTCTTTTAGGTAGTATAGAAGTCAAACAGATCTTCTTACTAGGAATTCCCAATGAGGAATGAGTTTCAAGATGAAACATTTACTTGTGTTATTCCCACGAAATGTACCTATTTCAATGCTTCTGTATTTCCACATAATACTAATATATTTGCTAATAAAGAACAACAGTCCTCCTCTAGGTGCCTAATTAGAGTCTTTTTGCATCTCTGCCACAATCTATCAGAAGCTTACTGGCCCTGAAGGTCACCAGAAGAATGTAGCACTTTCAGAATGAGAGAAGCAGATGTCCTTTTGTTGAGAATGGCCTAACTACTTTTTTTCTGAGTATAAAACTAACAAAAGAGCTTTGGAAGATCTCAAATTTCAGAATGATGTTTAAAAAGAAGGTTTTTTATAAGATCAACTAAAAATCAAAGAATGTATTAAATATTAGTCAAAATTTGGATTTTTTAAAATAAAAATTAGCTAAAATAATTCTTGTTCCTCTGTCAGTGCCACAATCATCAGAAAACATTTATTTAATCTCTATAATGAATACAAACATGTCCTAAGACTACTATTTTCAATCACATAGAAAACTATAGAATGACATAATGATATGCATACTTTTATAATTGGAAAAACATATATTCCTTGCTTTAAAGAAACCAAAGATATAAAAGTCCAGACTTACAGAAATATGAAATTATGTAGATAGATGGGAACTTAAATTTCATCACACATAATCTATTCATTTTGCAAATGAGTAAACTGGAATCCAGAGAAGTTAATTACCTTGCCTAAGGTCACACAGCTTGTTAATGACATGGCTCCCCCACTTCAAAGCTATTTCAATCACATGATACTATGGAATCAGCAAAAAGCGTTAAGTCAAAGTAGAGAGAAACTTGGCCTCAGAGTCAGGGAAATCTGTCTCATACTGGCTGTGTGACCACAGAAAAATCATTTAACCTTTCTGTGCCTCTAGGTACTTTGCAGTCTAAGACTCTAAATTACAGAACAGGTGCTGATATGCATTGGTTGAAGGAAGTTGCTCCCTAATAATTTTTCTTAGGGGTTCCTTTATATCACTGAGATTCCAAGTCCATGAGAAACAACAACAACAGTAACAACAAACAGGTAAATTTGGGGACAGTTAACAGAGCAATTTAATGCATGGTTGCTTCCCATGGCTTTTCACCAAGATGCATTTAAAATATGACTTTAGAGAAGTGTGATTTGAATAAACATTTCCAAAGGCATATCTACTACATGAAGCAAATAAATATATGTTTCCATATAATTAGAAAGAAGCTTGAGCTGAATGTAAACTCCTTGAATGTGGTCAAATTTTATTTTAGTTTGTATCCCCAGAACCTAGGACAGTGTCAGGAGCTTACTACATAGTTATTAAATGTTTGTTGAATTGAAGTTGTTAAATTAAAAAAAAATGTTAAGTTCTCATTATGTGCAAGGCATTACGCTAGAATTCCTTTATCAAACAACCAATTTCATTGGTAAAATTTTCAATTTCTAGACAAGTGGTGGAAAGACTAGAAGATAATCTCCTAGAAATACTAGATGTAACAGTAAAACAGTGTCTTTGAAATTTGAGGGGCAATGACTTTCAACGACTTTCCTCATTTGTCAACTCATAATCATATTTCTTAAAAACATGCTAGTTTCATTTTCTGGAAGATACAATCCTCCTAAGAGGAACAATTATAATAGCAGTAAAAAGACAGAAGTCCTTTGTATAATCAACTTCCTCATCTCTATCCTTATCCTTGATCATTACGTTTTCTACTTTTATCCATGATGTCATTGGTCCTCTTTAAAAATGAATGACAAACAACAAAAACTACAGTAGCCTCTGAATTCATCTTCTTTGCTCCAGGCTGTCCTCTCTAATCTATCTTCCACATAGTTAAATAAGTGACATTCTTAAAATATGAATCTCACCAGGTCACTACCATCATCTGGAATCCACAATGGCTCCCTACTTCCTTTGGAATAAAATACCAAGTCCTCTGTTTGCCATTTAAAATACTTCACATTTTTGCCCCGACCTATCTTCCCCAGCTGCTGTAACAGGTATACTATACACTGCATATAGTATTTCCCTTCATTCTATGTGCCACCCACACTAGACTTCTTCCTGTTCCCTGTATAAAATATTCCATTCCCTGACTCTGGGTCTAAGCTGTTCCCCAGACTTGGAATGCACTCTCTCTTCTTACCTCTCTTCTTCCTGGAACAAACTCTCTTTAAAGCTTTGGTTAAGTAATATAATAATCTTCTCTTCCAAGTGGTTATGTGCCACCTCCAGAAATTATGTGTGTATGTTTATCTTTATTTATCTGGGTAGCTTGTTTTTTCTTCTAGTTGAATATAAGCTCTTTGAACATTCCTCTAGTCCAGTGGCTCTCAACCTGTGGGTTATGTTCAATTTGTAACAATGAAAATACATCCCGCATATCAGATACTTACATTACAATTCATAACCATAGCAAAATTACAGTTATGAAATAGCAATAAAAATAATTTTATGGTCGGAGGTCAGAACAACATAAGGAACTATATTAAAGGGTCACAACATTAGGAAGGTTGAGAACCACTGCTCTAGTCAAACTTTGGCTCTTTGTTTTATTTTATGTTGAGAGCACCTAGATCAGTGTCTAACACTTACTAGGCATTTGACAAATGCTTTTGAACTTAGAATATTTAAGTTCCCCATATGCTCAAAGTATAATGGTAGGCATAAGGTTTGCTGATATTTGTTCATTTCATTTGAAATTATATAATGGTACATAGTATACTGTGTTATTAGTTGTCTTTTATATGACAGTGTTTTATCTTCCCCATCCAAATTCCAAATTCCTTCCAGTTAAGGGACTGGGCTTCATATATCAAAGTACTTTGGGTTTTGATGAAATATTAGGTAAATAAGAACTTAATATTTAGTGGTTAATTGATTGGGCTTCCGTACATCATGTTCAATCATCTATTTGATTCATTAAATACAACATGATCTAGTAGTATAAAATAATATTGAATATAGAGAGAAATCACAGGTTCTCAGTTTCACTACTTACGTAGCCTTGGCAAAATAATTTCATTTCCATTATTCTCAATGTCTTCCTTTATAAACTAATATATGCTGATGATATGTGCGCAAGTATAAGTGTGTGTATATATACATATACATATCACATATGTGATATACTATAATACTTGTACTCAATTCATGGATGTTTTCTGAGTACAAAATAAGGTAATGTACATAAAATACTTTGGCAGGGACCCATCACTGTCTTCAATTATTAAAAGGAGTTCCATGGGCAGACTTTGGCTCCAGACAGCAGAATTATGAACAATGGGTGAAAGTTGCAGAGGGGAAAATTTAGGCTAAATTAAGGGAAAGGGGGTGAAAAACTTTGTACAATAAATTCCACCATTCAAAAAGGAAGCAGGAAGGAAATCCATGTACTCATCATTTGATGCCTCCCAGCAATGGCAGTATGAACAAAAGCTAGATTACCACTTACCATAGGGAATTCCTTTTCAAGTATCAATCAAATAAAAGGCATTTTTATCATTTTTAGTTATGGGTTGGAATACATGGCCATCAATCTCTCCTCCAACTGTGAAATTCTGTCATTCTGTGTTTGTAACCACATAAATAGTACTTCCTATTACTCAAAACGTATTCATCAAGTGTCTTCCATTTGAGCACTACTGTTCATTTGGAAGTGATGGGAAAGCTTTGAATAGTCTACAGTATAAATGTCAAAATCATTCAAGTAAAATTTAATTATTATCTAATTGGACAACTATCCACAAAAATTGTAGATTGAAACCAACATTGGAATGCAATGGTCCAAGATTATATTTTTGCTTTATTCCACATATTTATCAATAATTTGACTGAAAACACAAGAAGTCAAAAATCAGTACAAATATGGAAGGTACAATTCATACATTTGATGAGAGAATCAGGATATTTAAATATGTTAATACACTGGAATATAGGCCAATTTTTTTCTAAAAAAGATAAAATGCAATAGGAATAAATTTAAAGCCAAGAATTCCAGTCCAAAAAGTTAACTATACCACTATAATATCAAAAAATGGGCCATTCCTTTGAAAATGACTTGGGAATTTTAATTATCACATTCAATGAGTGTAAAGTTAAGCATAGCAGTTCTCCAGAGTATTGATGCTGTGAATAGCTTTAAAGTTCTGATCACATAGTATAGCGAACTCTCTATTTACTCAGCAGTAAACTAAGGCAAAACATTTACAGAAATGCTTTTGCCTGAATCTACCCAACTGTCACCTGGATTCACAGGCAGGCAGCTCTCAGCTCCTCATCCAGCTCCTCATCCAGTTCCATATTGAAGCTCACAGTGTTCAGTCCCTCTCAAGTCCTTCATAGTTTCTGTTTCTGGGAAGACAAAGCTTAACAAAGTCAAAACAGCATTGATTCACATTGCCGGCCCATCATCAATTCATTATCTGCCTGTGAAATCAACACAAACCCACAAACAAGGTCTGAGAACTCAACACAGACCCACCAAAAAGGACTGAGAACTCAAAACAAATTATCAATATAGCCCCAGGAACTCTGAAACCCTTCTCCAGGACTTCTGTAAACAGACAACAAGAAAAATACTCTTTCAGGGCTTCCAGTAAGGGCCCAGGACTTCTGAACAAAATATTACAAATACAAATCAACACAGACAGAACAAATATACAGAGTGCTGGCCACCACGCATGTTCCCTTCTCAGTTCTGCTCTCTCCCAGCTTGTGCCTCTGTTTTTATATGGTCATTAGGTCGTTCCTGTTCTGCCCACCTCTTATGTCTTTCCTGTTCTTGTCCTTGGAAAGTCCCTCCCCCTGTGGGTTTCACAAGTTCTTTTTCTTAACAAAGACTTGATATAATGATGGGCAAGGCTCAACTGACACAAAGTGCTAAGTACTTGTTTGCTTGCATTACAATGAGTCAAGAATGTAACAAGGACCAAGACTCCCTCTTTTGCCTCCAAATTAAACCCAACTACTAATGCAATCTTGGACTACACTCATAGAGAAATAATATTAGTAACAATGAATGTGGGAAGTCATAGTCCCAAATTTCTGGTCAGACATCAGCTGGTGATTTAGAATAATGTGTTCAATTCTGGTGCAACACTGGAAAAGTGATATTGATAAATCAGCATATTCAAGGGAAATCAGGATAAAGAATATAAAAACCATGTCATTTAATTGACTCAAATGTGTATTGACTATACATGCTAAAAGAAACATGAGTAGGAATTGAACCTGTGGTTTCATTTGATAGGGAACTCCTAAATGGAGAAATTGCCCTACCAATGCAAGTAGCACCTTTTCTGCACTTTACAATCCGAGAGAGTTGCTAAGAGCATTGAAAGGGTCAGTAACTCACTAAGGGTCCAACAACCAGTATTTGTCAGAAGAGGAACTTAAACCTATTTCTTCCTGGTCTTGAGGCCAGTGACCTACTCACTATGCCATGTTAAATAAGATAAAACAATCTATGCTCTCAAAGATCTTATAATCTAGTAGGAGAGATTAAGTAAGTCTCTGCAATATCAGGTATGGTAGGATGTGATACAAGAGGTACTAATGTGCTATGACATTTGAGAAAGATGATAATGCTAAGGAATGAGTGAGCTATAGGGGTATAAACCAGAAATGAGGAAATTTGTTTTAATTTGCTTATAACCTTTAGAAATATCTTGAAGTCTTCCATGTAGAAGAGAAGACCAACTTATTTGTGTTGCTTCAGAGAACAGAACTAGGAAGACCAACTAGTTCTGAAGAGGAAAATTTGGCTTTAATATTTAAAATATATACATACGTACATATACACACAAATATGTGTGTGTGCATGTGTGTATGTATGTATGTATGTATGTATTCACACACATTTTAGGCAATTAAAGCTGCCAAATAATAGAGCAAGGTATCTTGCAAAGGGATTAGTTCCCTGTCACTGAAAGCATTTAAGCATAATCTAAAAGGGATATTGATTAGGGGATCTTTAAGTTGAGTGGAAAATTTGTCTAGGGAACCTTTATGGTCCTTTTCAACTCTCAGATGCTTTGATTGAGCACAAAGTATTCAGACCAGTGTTAAATGCTAAGTGAAAAAATATATCCCCTGCTTACAATTGTATTTACAGTCAATTTTGATGAAGCATTTAGGTATAACACTCTTTATGAACACAGTCCTAATGATAAATTGTTCAAGGGAAGGTCAAAACTCATTTTTTTATCACAAAATACCAGTTATACATTCAAAATTCTTCCTTTGGGCCAGATGCTCACTGCATGCATTAAACCTATGTACAAATTCCTGGGAATAGTTAAAAACTAAGAGCTGAATATTTTCATGTAATATAGTATTACAAATGAATCTACCATTAGGAAATCTCTAGTTTATTTTTCCCCTGTGAAGGAAGGCAGGTCTGATTGCTGTTATCAAAATTGAACATTTTTATTGCAGAACAGAATGACATCGCCAGAAACATGTTTTTAAATTGGAGCAAATTCAAAGAAAAGCAACCCTGAAGATTACATATCTAGAGGGCTTGATTTACAAAGAAACAAAATTAAAAGAAAAAATATCCATGTCCCAGTTACCCAATGAGATAGTGATATGAGAGCTACTATTTGAAATATGTAAATATCAAGGAAGGATAAGAATTAAGCAACAGCGGTTCAAACAAAATGGCTAGGTCCTATGAATAAAACTGAAAGCAGAAAAATATTCCCTTGACAATGAAAGCATTTCTTGCCAGCCAAGTCACCACACAAATAGAATAATCTCTCAGGGGAAACAATGAAATTCATTTGCTCAAGCCAATTAAAATTGGATTGGACAGAGCATCAAATATGGTTAGTAATCATCCTAAAAGAGGCAGGAAATGGGCATGAAGACCCAATAGAGCATGTCACCTCTTAGATGCCAAAGTTTCTCTTTAATATATCCACATTATACACAATTCAAAAATCTTTTAAACAAAAGTAAAACAGCACAAAGAGAGAAAGCATAGTATAATGGGGAGAGAGCTCCCTTGGAATTAGCAAGACCTGGATTCATATCCCAGCTCTTATAGATAACTGTTTGTGTGATTTGGGGTGAAGCAGTAAACCTTCCAGGGCCTCCAAACTATTCTTTAATATTGTAACTTGCAGGGTAGTGATATACAAAAGAGTTGTTTTTCTGTTTTAGAAGAGGGAAGGAGCTGAGTTACTGCAATCACGTTATAGGTTAGTACCAAAGACACACAAACAGGAAAGGCAAAAAACAAAATAAAGAAATCACAAAACTGTCCTAATACCAAATTGTTGAAGTATATTAGATCATAATCTCTTACTCTGTAAAATTCAAATTATTATTAATTATTCCACTCCCATGATCAGTCCATAAAGTTAGGTTGTCTTAGGAAATGTGTATGTTACAAAACTTAGGTGCACTGCAAAGGCACTGTTAATGAATATTAATGTTGTGGTGATCCTCATTCATTTTTCTGTTTGTTTATTTGTCTTGTGTTTTGTCTGTCTAGATGCTCATTCATTTATTTTTTCATTTGTCTATTTATACTTACATATATTTTCCTTCTGCTGCTTTCCCCTAATTCAACCCCACTCCCCCCCAAAAAAAGAAAGAAAAAGAAAACTCTCATTTAAAATTTACACAGTTAAGCAAAAGAAATTCTAGTATTGACTATGTTTAAAAAATTGGATGGTCATTCAAAACAAAAACAAAGATGACACATATAGAAGTGTGGTGTCATAATATAGACCAACTCTCAGGGTACAAAATTCCTCTCCCAATACTTATCGCAATTCATGAGCAAGTTATCCTTTGGCAGAGTTGCCAGGACATTGAGAGGTAAAGGGATATTCTGAGGGTCACAAAGCTAATATGTATCAGAGGCAGGGTGTGAATCCAAGTCCCCCTTAACTTCAAGGCTTTCTCTCTTTCCACTATCCCATGCTGATCCAATCCCATTCATCTTTTACAGTCCTATTAATCTTCCCCAGGGAAGAAAGGAAAGGATTTCTTTTTAAGTAGCACCATTGCAGTCCCATGGTCAGCCTTGAGTTTGTGGTGTCACAGTCAAACAAGAAATGTGGGAGTAAACATTCCCTGGTTGATTCAATCAGTGGAAATTTTTAGGGGAAAGGGGGGAGGAAGAAAAAAGAATCTACTCTTAGTTCTACAGTTGGACTGTCTGTACTGATCAAGTTAATCAGATGATGGCCACATCATTTCTACTTTCTGTTGTGCCTGTTTGGAAAAGAAAAAAAAAACCCAAGGGAAGACAAATCTGTTCAAAAGACTCTCTAATGTGGAGTACCATGGGTATTTATTTTATCATTCCCCTTGTCAAATGTATGTGGGAAGCCACCCTGGGAGGTAGAAAGGCATTGTGAATTTGAATTCTATGCTGTACTGATGATTCTCAGCTGTGCATTTCTTTTATCTAACTCCTAATGTGTTGGGGTTTTTTCCACATCCAGTCTTGCTCTTCACTTTGTTAAGAGCTAGTTGGAACATAATCCATTTAAGACAGAAATGATGCTGGGAGTCAAGAATACATATCTGGAAACTGTGACAGTCATAATTTAAGAGACCTCAATCACAGAGATTCATTTCTACTTTACATCCATTTGTTCCTGCTGTCGCTAGGAAGGAGAATGCATTATGCAGAATGCACTGAATAGAAAAGAGAGTAAGTCAAACTTTTAAAAAGTGCAGTCAGCCTGTTGTTTGGCTCACCAAGAGACTGTAATTTGAGTTATGTTACATTGGAACTGACATCTCAATCATAGGTTTAAATGTCAGCTCAGCTACACTAGACACAGGTTACTTTTCCACATCTTTTAACCCACCATGCATTGCAAAATACTACACTGGGAATAATTGTCTCAATATAGAATTAGTTTTCTTTATACTTTGTTTAAAAGTGAGCTATACATAGGACATAAAAGTAGCACCTATGATGGACGCAAAGTGAAGAGTAAAGTCCAAGGTGTTAAATGAGTGTGAGTTGAATGTTCCTACCCTTCTGCACCTGAGGGAAAATCTGGAGGAGAAGGAATCCATGCTTACTACCTCAAAGCTGCCTCACAACTTCTTCTGGAAAGTTTAGCATTCCAAATCTCAGATCTGCCATTTCCAAAAGCAAGATGAAGTTTGAAAATGAAATGATTGAGCTTGGAGAGGAAACGGGTGTGGGTTTTTTAGGCTTCCAGCCAGTAGAAAGGAAAATCATTGTGCCTCAGCCTGGCTTTGGGATTTCTCGGTCCTAGAGATGTGGAGAATGTCAGGGAGAGGAAAACTAGCTATATATCCAACCCTTGCTTGCTAAAGATCATTCCACTGGGCTGCTCTGGGAAATGGGAATGGCACTGAGAGAAACAGGGGGGAGAAAATGAAACTCACCCTTTATCCTCTCAAGCCCTAAGGTAAGATATCATGATAGAAGTTGCAAATATGGAAGAGAAAGGAACTGTAACAGAGCCTAATAAAAGCAAAAAAGAAAAAAGTAGTAGACAAGTCACTATAATAATCACTAATAAATTTGACATCTGGTAATATATTGCATCTGTAGGGGGTAACTGACATGACTAATAGAACTTCCCCCACCTTCCCTACATTTTCATTTCAAGGCTATGTTATGTGTCTTTAATTTAAACACAGGAGAATTTTTCAAAACATTGAATTCACCGCGATGTTGTTTCATGAACTCCAGGACACCTTTGGAATAAAACCAAAAGGGTTTAATGACTACACTGCCCACTCAGTGATAAGACTGTGTAGTTTTGCTGAAAAAGATCTAAAATAATACATAAAATTATTTTCACGGTCACTTTAAAACTCCAGAACAATGTCAATATTTTTTTTTCAGAAAATAGTTCAAGATGATACAAATAGGCACACACACACACACACACACACACACACAACTCCTTGGGAACATTTTCCTAAAGATAGGATGCCTTAGTGGAAAAATCCAATTCTTTCCAACCTTGTCTAATCCAATCCAATCAACACATATTTACTAAATGCCATGTATGAAAGCAATGATTTCAATGAAAGCCATAAGATAATATGAAAAGTCTGATGGAGACAATTTATTTCAGTGCCTCTTTCAAAGCAATGGATAATAATACACAGAAGAGTAATGTTTCATCCTAACTGATAGCCACTAGGTCAATGTAGGGTATTGCTGTTTTCTTCAAACAAATGGAAAAGCTCTCCAAGTGACCTAAAGTAGTTGAAGTCAGAAACCAAGATGTTTTGACACCAAGAAATTTTTGGAAAGGGTCATGAGAATCCTTCCTGAAATCCCTGTGGCAAACCAACCACATCCTGAGTAAGAGAAACTGTTGATTCATAAATGGTCTCTAAAGTTGAAGTGCTGTCTGACAAAAGACTAATACATGCCAGGAAATATTAAAAAAAAAACCCTAGACAAGAAGGGAATGATCTGTGTTCAACAGATGGTTTAGGATTTATATCTATATGACAAGGACAAAACCATCTTCTTCATCCTCCTTTCTGAACTCCACTCCTTAGGAAATATTTACTAAGCATCTTTTATGTGGTCGATACTATCAGTGAGGGAAACAAGATGAATAGGATTCAGTATTTACTCTCAAGGACTTGAAAATCCATTTGTTGTTGTTTTTAAATATAAGGCAAAAAAAGAATGACTTGATAATGAAAGTGGGAAACATTAGTAAGTTTTGGAAAAGAGTGAGTTTTCCATATTTCAGGGACTGGCAGGGTTATATGGCCCCTGAATTTAAGGAGTAGAAGAAAAGGCAGGAAAGGTAGGGTTGAAATTAGATTACAGATATTACATGGCTAAAGAATATTGGTTTTACTTTGGATGCAATAGACAGCAAAAAAATTCTGGATAGTGGCAGGATTAAAATAACACTTAAGAAAGAGTAATCAGCCCTCCATGTGCAAATTAAATTGTAGAGTAGAGGTACTTTAAGTGTTTATTTTAATACACTGGGTGAGAGATGATTACAAAACTTTCGTATTTGTCTCCCTACCTCTAGTCTTCCTCCTCCCAAATCAATCTCCTATACAATGGCTAAAGTGGTTTTTCTAAAGGGCAAATGTTATCATGACTTTGCTTCACTCCATAAATTCCACTGAACCTCTTCTGTTTGACATTTCAAGACCTTTACAACCAGCCCTTGACCTACTTTTTTTACAATTAGTATATATTAACCCCCTTTACATAATCTACCATCCAGTCCTTCTGACCTTCTTACCTTTTCTCATAGACAGCACTTCATTTCATGTTTCTTCTTTTATACTAGCTTTCCTTTTGCTTGAAATGTGCTCCCCACTGGAATCCACCTCCTCAATCCCCTAGATTCCTTTAAGACTCAGTCTAATGTAACCTTCTTTTTGAAGTCTTTTTTGATCTACTTCTCAACTAAAAGTTAATATTATCCTCATCCCCATCACCTTGGATCTATTTTGCATATTCCTATATCTGTACATATTGGTTACTCTGCGCACATGTGGTTTCCTTCACATAGAATATAAGCTTGAGGGCAGTAATTGTTTCATTTCTGTCTTGTATTCTCAACATCAAACACAGTGCCTGATGAAGAGTGGACACTTTTTAAATGTTCTTTGAAAAAAAAAAGGACCTATATCCTAAATTATATTGGGGAGCATAGTAGTAATAGAAAGTAATTGTAACCACATGATACAGAGCAGTAGAAGCTCTTAGCCCAGTGCCTAGAATATCAATAGGTACTTAATAAATAGTAATTGATTAATTAAAGGGATGATAGAAGGAGAAATGATTTGTTTCTATGACTAAGTCAAAATCATAAAGGAAGGAGCATAAGGAAAGATGTCAAAAAATCAAAACAATGCATTCATTATTTTTGGAAAGGAGATGAATAAAGGGATGGAAAGGATGAAGAAAGCAAAGAAGGAAGTTAGAGAGCAAGGATTGTTATGGGCCAGATGGATCTGGGAACGGAGGCAGCCATGGAGATTAGATTAAATAGTCTACAGCTACAGGGTTCATGGTTACCAAAATAGGGGCAGGTTGGTTGTGCAATAGGGAACAAAGAGACTAGGATCAATTATTAGGAGGGGGCACAGCAACAGGAATAACTAGGGTCTGAGGGTGGGCAAGAATTATAATCTCTATTTATTGAAATTTCTAGAAATCCACTGGGATAACTTAAACACTGATTTATTTTTCTGTAATGTAGGGTACAAGTGAATTAGCCATTAAGTCTCTAGGCTGATTTTAAACTATAAAGGAAGGCAAGTCTTATTGATATTACCAAAATGTCACTTTTTTATTACAGACTAGAGTGGCATTAGCAGAAACATGTTTTCAAATCAGACCAACGGGAACCAATGCCTTGGATTGGAGATGGAAGAATGGATAAAGTTGAAGTGAAAAGAGTACCTAACTTTACATTTTGCTCTTCCCTACATCTTCATTAGCCCCTCCCTTTCCTTTCTTTTTCTTTTTTAAGGGGGGAAAACAGGGCAATTGGGGTTAAGTGACTTGCCCAAGGTCACACAGCTAGTAAGTATTAAGTGTCTGAGGTTGGATTTGGACCCAGTTCCTCCTGATTCCAGGTTGGGTGCCTTATTCACTGTGCCAACTAGCCACCTCCTCTTTCCTTTTCTTTTCTTTTACTTCCATTCACTTTTATTTTAGTCTGAGCTGTGTCAGGAAGAAATTGTCTGACCTTTGACAACACAATTCTCTCTCTCTCTCTCTCTCTCTCTCTCTCTCTCTCTCTCTCTCTCTCTCTCTCTCTCTCTCTCTCTCTCTCTCTTTCTCTCTCTTTCTCTCTCCCCTTCTCATTTTATTCATTTTTAGAGGGAGTATATGAGGCAAAATCATTCCTAGGATTCTTTTTTGATCAAATATTTGATGATCCTAATTCCTCTCTTCCTTCTGTTGCTCCCTTCTGAGGATATTATGATTTATTTACCAGTTGAAAAGAGGTGCTGTTGTTTCTTGTCATTAACTTTTAAAATGAATCAGAAGCACAATTTTGCAGATATACCCAATGTGGCAACACTTTAGAAGGGAGGCATTCCTTGGGGAAAGAATAAGAGAAAAGAAAGGGAAATGAAAGAAAGAGAGGAGAGAAGGGGAAGGAAGGGGAGAGGGAGAAAGAAAAAGAGATACAGAGAGAGAGACAGAGAGAGATGGAGACAGAGGCATCAATAAAAAATACACAAAGAATAAAAATTGTAGGAAGGAAAACAACCAAACCGGACTATTTTTTGGCTATAATGTTAATATACTTATTTTAATTATAACAATCATGGTTTTATATACAATCATTTCCCTTTTTATTTTCATGTTTTTTTAATATTTAAGATCATGAAAATATGAATTGGACAATTTTTTACTACATAAAATTTAAAAATTTTACAGAAGCAAAACTAATGAAGTTGTAATTAGCAGAGAAACTTGTAACTGGGAAAAAATCTTTGCAGCAAGTTTGTTTTACAATGATCTTGTATCCAACATACATAAGGTACCAATTTAAATTTGTAAAGTTAAGATTCATTCTCCAACAGGTAAGATGTCAACAGATATAAGCAGACAAATTTCAAAGAAAGAAATCTAAACTATCAACATCTATGTTTTTTAAAGTTCAAAATCATTAAAAATTAGAGTAATGGAAATTAAGACAACTCTGTGATCGTTCCTCACCCACATAAGAATGGAAAGATGACAAAAAGAGGTAAATGATAAATGCTGGATGGACTGTGGGAAAACAGTCACTGATGGTGAAACTATGAATTTTTCTAGCCATTCTGAAAAACAATTTGAAATGATCACCTAAAACTCATTAATGGTTCTTACCCTTCAGCACAGCAATATTACTAGTAGGTCTGTCACTATGTTGTTCTCTTCTCTGCTGTTTGTTGTTCAGCCTTTATTCTCAAAGAGTGTGAAGGACATCACCAGTGTGATTTCTTGACTTGTGCATGAATTAAAATGAGGCCAACTTGTTCAAAGTCAACAGCCTCACTGTTGCAGAGTCATCGAAGTCCATGGCAAGACATAAGTCAAGATAACCAGCAATGGTCCTGGGATGTAGTGGATGACCTTAACCTTTCCAAATCAAGGTCATCATTGCTAAATTAAATCTGGAAGAGGAGAGGGGAAGGTGGGCCTCCTGATTTGGTGACAGTAGGAAAATTACACATTTCAATAAGGATTTTTTTCAATAATGAAACAGAAATTGGAACTTAAAGAAGTTCCTACCTACTGAAGAATGATTCAATAAAAGATGGTATATAAATGTTACAGAACATTAATCTTACATAAGACTGACAAAATAGAAAGTTTCAGAGGAAACTTGGAAGTCTTTTATGGATTGATACAAAGAAATATGACAAGAACCATGAAAAAACAATGACAAGAAAACTGTAACTAAAAAAAATTCTAAAAGGCTTTAGAACTCTGCAGTGATAAACCATAATTCCAGAGGATGAAAGATAAAGCATAATGCTCATCTCCTCCCTTAGAGGCAATGATTTTTAAATGGAGACTGAGACATACATTTTTGCACATGCTCAATGTGAGAATTTATTAACAAGGCATGTTTGCTATGAGTGTTTTTTGTAATTAGTGTTCTATTTGATAGCTATGTATAGAGAGATAATAAGTGCTTATAAATATTTTTACAATGAAAGGGGAAAAGAAAAAAAGAACAAGAGGATACTTCTGCCCTAATAATATTTTTTCTTTAACAATAATAATAATAGCAATATTATCTCACTTGAGCCTCACAAAACATGTGAATATATGTTCTAAGTCATGAAAAAACCTCATTTCCCCCCCTTAAATAGCCCTCAATTACTTTTTACTCCTTGGAGAAAGAACTCTCAACAGTGGAGGAAAGGGAGAGAGGAACATATTCATACCCTTGTGTCATACTTCACTATTTCACTCATGCACCTAAAAACATTTTACATATTCTTGCAGAAATAGAATGCATCGTTGGGGCGGCTAGGTGGCGCAGTGAATAGAGCACCAGCCCTGGAGTCAGGAGTACCTGAGTTCAAATCTGGCCTCAGACACTTAACACAAAAAAAACTAGCTGTGTGACCTTGGGCAAGTCACTTAACCCCAACTGCCCTCCAAAAAAAAGCAAAAAAAAAAAAAAGAAATAGAATGCATCACATTCAGAATGATAAGAAATCTAACTTTCACAAAAGATATGATCCCCATACTACTAGAAAAAGATGACACTGGAAAAGTACATCACTTTATTATTTGTCTGTAAAAGGGACAGATAAAAACAGAGAGATGAATACACCTGTGCGTGCATATACACACAAGCAACACAAGGATTTAGAACCAGAAAACCATCTGCATATGAAAAATGATGTCATCCCCATGTGTTTTACTGACACTGTGTTGAATATATAAGTGGCATTTGATATTCCTAACACCAAGCTGTTATGGAAGCATTGAGCCATCACAATAAAGTACATTGTATATGATGAGTCATGCTCAACAAATTTTCAGTAAGTCTCTGTACATTAAAAAAGAGCAAGATCAAATAACAGAAGTAGGCAATGAGAAAGCTATCCTTGTGTACACAGGAGAACATGGGTAAGGGTGTAGACTGAAAAAAAAGAGGAGGCTAATCTTGAACTCATTCAGATATGTCCTCCCACATTTCCAATTATCTTTAAGTGCTTAATCATGCATCAAATATCTTTTTAAAGAGTATTAGCATGGACACAGCCTTTTCTTTCCCTCTAGACACTTTACAAAGAGTGACTTCTAATCCTCTCAACCTTCTTTTAGATGATCATGAAGATTTGAAAAGCTGTGAGAGAAAAAAAATACTAGAATAATCCTGACCAAGGCCTAGAGAATGGGAAAATCACCATGAGGAAAGGGAAAACATTTGAAATTATTAGAGATTCAGAAAATCACTACACTTGCATTTGAACCCTGACTCTTTTGCTTAGTGGATATGAAGTACTTCAATGAGTTGATGATCTCATCAACGTGGGTATTCCTTCCAACTGGGACAGATTTACAACCCATCTATGCTTTCTTATTTCATGAAATATTTCATGTTTCACTACTTTCCATGGTTTTAGGGATTTCTAGTTGGAAGAAAATGCAATGGTCATGCAATCCAATCACTTCATTTTGCACATGAGGGACAGAGAAATTAAATGACTTGAGTAGATATGAGCTGAGGGTTTGACTCAAAACACATTTCCACTCTATTACACTGCCCAGTCATCTTATAAAAGTTCTGTAAGCATGCAACATATAAGATGTCTTCCTCTTGTTTTCTTTTTAACAAGAAGATGATATAAAAATATTAAAATGCCTAGAATTACAGGACAATTAATAAAAATTGATCTTATAGAATCTAAATTGAGAAATGAAAATCATCTAGCTATAAAGGAACAGTTAAAAGAAAAAAATAGATCTAGATGGAATTATAGTAGAATTCTACCAACAAATTATACTTATACTGTAAAAAGTTGTCAAAAATAAATAAAGAAAATACCTAATTAAAAAAGAGAAATGAATGAAAGAAGAGAATAGAGTAGGGATTCTTATCCTGAGGACCAATATCCCCAGGAAGTTTCAGATGTAATATATAAGATGGAAAAATTCATTTTTATTTTCATTTACACTTGACTTACTTAATGATATCATGTCTATTATTTTATCCACTTAAAATTTTTATTCTGAGAAGGGATTTTTTGCCTTCCCCAGACTAGCAGAGGGGTCCATATTGCAAAAAAAAAATTGAGAAGGTCTTCTATAATTTAGTATCATTAATGAATACCAATTAAAAATTAAATTCTGCAAAAGATGACAATAATACATTCAAAAAGCATTTAATATGATCAGATATGTACACAGGGTAGTAAAGACATTTCAATATTTGGAAAATGATTAATGTAATTGAGCATTAGTTTGAATAGCCCAATTGAAATGATGATAATCATGAATAGGACCTTAAGATCTTTAAAACAATTTTTACATATGTTATCTCATTTGGTCTTAATAAACCTATGAGGCAGATGTGACATTGTTCTCAATTTAACAGAAGTAGAAAAAGAAAATTGGAGCAATTAAATGGCTTGCCCAAGTTAAGTGTGGCCATAAAACATCTGAGACATAAGTCAAACTCATTTATTACTTTAAGTACACTGTTCAATTCTCTACACAACAATACATCTAAAAACTATCTTAATACATGTAGAATTTTTTTTATAAAAGTAGAGTAATAATTTATGTAAAATAAATGGAGGCATAAACAAATAGAGGCATAAATGATTTCATTTAATAATAAAAAGAATTAAAAGACAAAAAGTCATATGATATACCTTGAGGAAACATGAGAATCTTAATGCGGGTATAAAGAAAGGATTTTCCCTCTACTTTAAAATAGGCATAAATACATACAACAAGGAGTCTAAATTATCCCAATTTTCTGATGGCTTACATAATGTTTTAGAAAATCTTTGGTTGTTAGAAAAGAAACTAATTGAGATAATGGCTTCAGCAAAGTTCTAGATTAGAAAACATATAAATACATATATGAGTATTCTTTTGGATTGTCTAGTCTACAAATTTACTAAACACATCATCTCAATTAATTTCTTTCCTACTTCAAAATAACTACAAAATACATAAACTATCTGGAAGTCAATCTGTCAAGGCACACTAAATTCCTGAGAACATATGTTACAAAATATTCCTTAAAGAAATTTAAAAAAAACTTTAAGAACTGGAAGGATAGTCAGGTTTGATTGCTGTGCAATGGGAATAAAATAAAATTACATTGCTACTGAAATTAATTGACAGATTTAGTGTCATATCAAACTACCAAAGGGATACTTTGCAGAATTGAGGGAGATGGCAAAATTCATTTAACAAATGAAATTGTTAATTTTTTAAAATAATCCAACAAATTTCATTTAACAAAAAGAAAAAATACCAAGATATCCTGGGGCAGAGCCAAGATGGCGGCATAGAAGCAGGAAAACACTGTAGCTTTCATATGGCCATCTCAAATACTCATAAAATATGACTCTAAACAAATTTTAGGGCTCCAAAACTCACAAAAATACACCTCCCTCTGAAGGCAACTCAACAGGTAGGGCTCATTGCAGCATATGAATATATATCTAAGTATGTGTGTATATGTGTACATAGATGGCACAGGATCAAGTTAATAGGAAGGGATGAAAAGGTGAAATTCTGAGGTGGGAGAGGATTAGAATGAGAGGAGACAGGGGAGACAGAATGGGGTTAATCATCTCATATAGAAGAGGCAAGGGATAATTGTTACAATGGAGGGGAAGAACAAGAAGGCAAAAGGGAAAGGGTCAACCTTATACTCATTGAATTTGGCTTAGG
>CM053601.1:125448007-125496051 GCA_028646575.1 Pseudocheirus occidentalis | reverse complement strand
GGGGTGGGTGACAAGGGAGGAAGGGAAAGAATCTAGAATTTAAAGTTCTATAATCAAATGTTAAAAATATATATGTATAAAGATTATTACTAGTATTAACTACATGCAACTGGGAATTAAGAAATACAGGCACTGGGGTAGGGAGACCCATCCTGCCCTACTGGAAAGTTAGAGGGGCTATGGAGAAGGTCATCAGAGGGAGCAGATTAGGGGAGGGGCTTTACAGTGGGTTTTGATGTTTTGGGGTGGGGGATAGGGGGAAAGATGGGGAGAAAAATTGTAACTCAAAATCTCGTGGAAATGAGTGGTGTAAAGAAGAAAATAAATAAATTCAGAGTGAAAAAGAAAAAATAAATAAAAATTAAAAATAAAAATAAAAAATCTTTTATATTAAAAAAATATTAAGGTAAATAATGGGTGGAAAGTAGAGGGATAAAGAAGGTTACTTCTATAGCTCAAACTGTATTATTAAGTAGTAATTATTTTAAAATGATACTTGAATTAAAAAGTAGAAAAATACATCAACTGAACAGACTGTACATACAAGAACTAACATAATTGAACCCAATACCCAGTGTTTGACAAACACCAAACAAATTCATTTGGAAAGAACAAACTATAAAAATTGTTAGTAAAAACCATAAAAGTCTGACAGAAATTAGGTGTACAACAACTTACACTCTATACCACAATTAAAGTGATTGTCATCAGAATAATAAAGGTCATTCTCTTTATAAAATAGAAGAGATGTAGATTGGGTTCCTTTCACAGTTATGTCTAAGGGGATAGTTCTTAAACAAGGAGGTCTTTAAGCTAAAGATAGATGGGTGCTTGTGTGGAATGTTCTGGAGGGAATATCTGCTCAGATACAGGTGGGGCTAGCTGGTTCTGAGATCCTAATCAACTCAGAGATTCTGTGATTCTATAATAAATGTTTGTTGAATTGAACAGAACAATGAGGTGGACTCAATATATAATCGATTGTATTTCTTATGTTATTGTTCAAATATGTATTTATCTGAATGGATATAAAGGGGAAAATTATAGGTTTGTGATATACAGCAAAAAGGCTAGGGATTTAAAATTCCATCAGTTCAGCTCTCTGTCTCTCTCTCTCTCTCTCTCTCTCTGTCTCTCTGTCTCTCTCTCTCTCTCTCTCTCTCCCTCCCTCTCTCCTATATATCTACACATGCACACACACATATGCATACACACACACACACACACACACACATTGGTTATTTTCTGTTGTGTTCTACTCTTCTTGACCCCATTTGGGTTTTTCTTGGAAACTTGGCAAATAGATTTGTAAGTTTTTCCTATTACTCTCCTTGTACAGTCACAGCTAAGGCAGTGATCTTTCACAAAATGGATTGTCTCAACAAAATAGCTAACCATGAATTTGATTCTGAGCATCATTTTGATTTTGATCATCTGAGCAGTTCAATATACAGAGTTTTGACAATGAAAATTGAAAAAAAAAGAATTCCTGCTGCTATGAATGTTCACATTCTTTCCTCACTCAATGAGTACTAAGCACCTTCTGTAAGTCATTCACTCCAGTATATCATTCAGAGAATAGGAACATAAAGAAAACAAGGACCTTCTTTGAAGACTAACAAAAACTGTAATAATCTAGATCACAACATACATAAGATGTACAAAGTGTATTATTCTTATATGATCCTGACAAGAAGCAGTTGTGCACAAACAGATGGAGAGTTGGTTTAGGAGGCAAGAAGACCGGAGTTCAAATTCCACTTACTACATAGACCATGTGACTAGCTATGTTAGCCTTAACCTCTTGGTGCTCTAGGTAATTCTCTAAGACTAAGTTGCAATGAAAGTGCTGACCTGCATGGGTAGAGTGAGTTTCCTCTTCTGGGTACTTGCAATACCAAAGGAAATAAAGGTTCAGTCTCTGTTCTGTACAATAATCCTGTTAGGCAGGTTTCCATTAACACATGCTCACATGTCACCAAACAGGAATACTACAAGGCAACATATGAACAATTACTTGATACTATATTATAAAGAGTAAATTTAATTTTTTAAAAGCTCACATTTATATGACATTTTAAGTTACAAAATCTAATTACATGCTTCATTTGATCCTCACAAAGTTGCATCTTAAGTAGACTCTGCAAGTATTAATGTTTCTATTTTATAAGTGAATATACTAAAGGTCAGCAAGGTTAAGGGACTTGAACAAAATTATGTAGCTGGTAAATGGCATAGCCAGGCCTCAAAGGCTGGTATGCTGGATCCAAAGTCCACATTCTTTTTAAGTTGCTGTGTTCAGGGAGTGAGAGAATGCACTTTTTAAAGAGATGGAATTATTTAGTAGGGAAGAAAGGTGGTGAAATGGATGGAGTACCCAGTCTGAAGTTAGGAAGAGCAAAGTTCAAACCCAGCTTCAGATACTTAGCAGCTGTGTGACCCTGGGCAACTCATGTAACTCTGTCCACTCAATTTCCTCATCCGTGAGTTGGAGAAAGAAATGGAAATTGCTCCAGTTTGCCAAGTTTCCAAGAAAACTACAAATGGTTTAGCGAAATATCAAACATAACAAAGTAATACAAAATTATAATTATCCGTCCCACATCGTGAGTTTCTCCAGGGTTTCGTTATATTGAGGGTTAATGTAAGAAATTAAATGGGAATTTTGTGGCAGTTTTGGGGAAGCCACAGACAACACATAAAGATTAGCATATGACACATGAAGGTAGACAGATGACAGAGAAAATGTTTAAAACCTCATAAATGCATAAAATCACTTTATAGTATCGTATAATGAATGAATAGTATTTACACTAAGGTACTGTGAATACCCCATTAAAAAAAAAAAGAAAAAAAATCGGACCTCTCTGGTATGAAGGGAGGGCCAAAAAATATTACACGAATTTTCCAGATCACAGGGGCACCACGCTCCTAACCCCTGAGATGTGGAAGGGAGAACTGTATTTAGTAAAGTCTTCTAATTGAAGGTAGATTTTAAATCTGATCCCCAATAATAATGATAATGATGATGACAGTAATAGGGGTAAAATTGTGTGGTCTTTCATGTTTAGCAATGGCACCTAATTTTATCTTTACATCCACCTGGGGACATTGATAATATAGGCATCACTTTTACATGCAATGACATGGAGTCTTTCAAAGGTAAAATATAAGAGTTTTGGGCTTTCAAAGAATCTAATTCAGATGGGAGTGAATAGAAAAGTATGAAGACTGAAGGAAAAGACTATGGATACTACAAGAGCATAAGAAATCTACCCTCTTGTCCTGGTTTTAGTGGAGAATGTCTTAAGAGTGATGGATTTTCTGTGAAAATATTCTATTTGTAAATCAGAATAAAAGTCAACTGCCCCTCACCTTTTGAACTCTCAGGGATATTGTATCACATATCACAAGAGCAAATGAGATAAGTGAGGTTTTTCTAGTTGGAGTGGAGCAGAAGTAGGGAAAGAGGTCAAGAGAAAGAGCTTGCTATACCTACTATGTGTAGAGTCATAATGCTTAGTGGGATCAAAAGAGACCTTACATGCAAATTTACAAATTAAGAAACTGAAGCTCAAAGAGATTAAAAGGATTTATCCAAGGTTAAAATGTCTAGTGACAAAGTCAGAACTTGTTATTGAATTATCATTTTATAGCTGCAAGGAACTTGAAAAACAATTGTTTATCTAATTCATTCCTCTCCTTTAATTGGCAAGGTACCTGAGACTCAGAGCACATAGCTTGCCAGTGGTTAGAGCCTGTACTAAAAGACAGGTCTCTTAAACTTTAATTGAAAACTCCCAAACTAGTATTCTTTCCATTATACCATCCACTGAATGGGACAGCTAGATGGCACAGTAAATAAGAGTACTGGCTCTGGAATCAGGAGGACCTGAGTTCAAATCCAGCATCAGACACTTAACATTTACTAGCCCTGTGACCTTGGGCAAGTCACTTAACCCCAATTGCACTGCTTTCCCCCCTCCAAAAACAAAAAATAAAAATATCATCCACTGAAGATTTTATTTAGTATTTGAATAACACAGTACAGAAGCGAAACCACACCAAAAACATATCAGGAGCTTACATGTGCCAAGAGCTCATATGATCAGAAAGCTTGCTTTATGTAAACTGAAACTTGGGATTTTTTTTCTGATTTTTCAAGTTTAAAAAAATTGTTAAGCAAACGTTGGGTTTTATGCTAATCACAGAGATTTAAAGACTAAAATGAACCCATCTACTGTACTAAAAGAGCTTATGTTGTTCTAAGGAAAATTATATATAGTCAAGTATTTAAATTGATTGCCCTTCAATTTTACCTTCCATCTACTATGTACGTTTCCTGTATATATCTATCACATTTATATACTTCTTGTTTCCTCCATTAGAATGCAACCTCACTGAGGACAGAAATATTTTATTTTTTTCTGTTTCCCCTGTGTTTAATGTATTTCTGAGTATATAATATGCATTATTATATAATAAATGCTTGCTAAGTGATTTCCTTAATGTCCCCTTCAAAAATATAGATTGCAAACCTCTGTACTGGCCTATTTCACTTTTGTCCAGATAATCCCATAAACTCATTATAAGTGGTCAAGCCAACACACTCAAGATTCAAGACTGTCCTTGATTCCTCCTGACATCAAAAGGATATCAGTGGAATATTAAGTCTCTTCTCCATTATGCCCCATCCTTTCCATATGATTAACCCTTCTTTTCTTCCTATTATTTATTTCCTTGACCATACTATTTATTTGGTTTCTTCCTTAAGATTTCTTACAGATTATGGGTTGTAGTTTTCTCAGATCTATTATAGTAAATGCTTGTGCACCAATTGACTCACCATGTACCTCTCTACAATTGCTTTCTGGTTGATATTCACTTTCAAATCTTTCGAGACATATTCTATTTCTCACAGCCATACAGCAATTCATGTAATCAAGTGTGTGCAAAGTATATAGAAAATTTAATTGGCATAAAGGATACTTTCAGTAGACAGGGGGACAATAATTAGTTGGATGGGGAAAACAAATCAGGAGAGGCCTTTTGTACTGAAGTAGATGATACATGAACAGAATTTGAAAGAAAACCAGAGATTCTGAGAGACAGCAGTGAGGAGAAAGAACATGTACAGCTACAGGGCATATTTTCCTATTAAAGACATGGAGACAGGGGATGAAATATCATGTGTGAAGAAGAGCAAAAAGAAAATGGAACACAAATAAAAGCTACGAAAATTGCTACATGATTATATTTAACTACACATTATATCCTTACATATGAAGCTTGTGCAAAGTAGCTGCTTAATTTTTTTAAGTGCTGTGTTGTAACCGGATAAGTAAAATTATTAACAGTCCCAAAACTACTTCTAATAGGCCTTTCCTTATCCCTTCATCAGAATGTTGCCGTATATGAATATTTCTAACTATGTGAAATTAACCATCAGAAACAAGGGTTTACCTGAATGATAATATTAAAGGCAACTTAATGGATTCACAAAAATCCTGAACACAACAGTTTTACAATATTTTATGACGTACTCATATCTATAAAACTATGATAGAATGAGAAAGCTACTGAATTCAGACTCAGAAGAGGTAGAGTGTTATATAATGGAAAAGTAAAAGGGAAAACTCAAGGAGCAAGCCTAGGGTTATCCTTCCTGGATTCACGCACCTGCAAAAGCATTTGGAGCCCACTTGCCTCAAAGTAGTCACCCAGAGCTGATAGGACTTGGTACTTTAATATAACATAGTTAATGTCAAAGAGTCTCTTTGTCTTCCCTGAATTATTATGGTATCAAAAGGAAGAAGTTGGGGCGGCTAGGTGGCACTGGGTATTGAGCACTGGCCCTGGAGTCAAGAGGACCTGAGCTCAAATTCGGCCTCAGACACTTAAAAAATTACTAGCCATGTGACCTTGGGCAAGTTACTAAACTCAATTAATTGCCCTCCAAAAAAAAGAACCAAAAGAAAAGGGAGGAAGTAATATGTCATCTAAGAGATAGCTTCTGGTCAGTACTCTTAATTTGTCCTTCAGATACCATCATGTAACTTGAAGCTTCCACTGAAGGCTAGGGTAGGGTTGGTTGGTCCTCTCTTCCCAGCATCATAGTACATTCACACTGTAAAATTGCTTTATGTTCTGATGAGGTTTAAGTATCAGCCTCCAAGAAGATTGGAACTGTAATTAAAAGTTAAACTATTGGATCCTCTTTTAAGTTTGCTGATGTCATTTTGTCACACTTGTGAGCCTTATTTATGTTCAGCAATTATTTTGTGTGTTGGAACAAAATATCTGCCCTATATCTGGCTCACAACGTTCACTAAAATTTGTCTGATCTTCCTTTTGTGGGAAACTATAGATAGGAACCATAACCTAGCTTATAACTGAATTTATAAAAATAAATTTAAAATGTACTTGTAAATTTAAAAGAATGAGGTTGAGATATCATGAGTCTATGAGTGTGAGAAAGGAGAAATTAACCTCATTTGTTAGAACCAGGTTCCATAGGAGTAAAACCATTTAGAGAGAATCAGAGTCAATAAATATTTATTAAATACCTACTATGTACCAGACTCTTTGCTAAGCACGGGGAATACAATAGAAACTTAACAGCCTTTACACTCAGTGAGCTCACAATATAATAGAGGATACAAAGCATACAAAGAAGATGAAAATAAGATGGGGGGCATGATTGCCCTTCAATGGTGCATGATGAAATCCTAGACCTGTATAGGGAAATGATCTGCAGAGGTGAGAATTCCAAAGCTGACTTCATTTTGCAGAATAATGAGTTTCTGGGGAAGATGAAGTCAGGAAAGTAGCCAGGTGGTAAACGATAAGGTAAATTCACTGGGTGCTCTGCTCAAATGATGAATAAGCAGGGATAAGCTCCCAGATTTCCACATACTCCACCTCCTTGCAGCTTCTAACCAGAGGGAGGGAGGGGATACAGCAGAAGAGAGTTCTGAAGAGTGAACTCCAGAGTTGGTTTTGTCTTGCTGAATGCTGAATTTCTGGTGATGATGACATTCAGGAGAGCTGCCAGTCTAAACTGCAGGACTAGGTACAGAATAGGGAATGGGGCAGGCATTTTTCCCTAGCCCCTTTGGGCCCAACAGGTGTCCCTTAAGTTGGAGAAAGACCACTGGATTCAGAGGATTCAAATACTGGTTCTTCCTTTTAATGACTAAATTTTTCTGAGTTTTGTATTGCTCTTATATAAAATGAGGGGGTGAGACTAAATAAAGTCCTTCTGGCCCTAAATTCATGATGACATGACCCTTGGTCTGAGTTCTGATTCTATCTTCACCTATCTTGCCATATGACCCATGGTAATGAATTAATTATTTCTTTGCAACTCAATATGTCCATCTGTAAGATGCAAATACTGTCAGATACATACTAAATAGGATTAAGGGAAGGGATCAAATTTGTTCATATATATGAATTGCTTTTAACTGGAAATTGTACTACCAACAAAATTTAGTATTATGAATCCCACCATGTTGGAGAAAGTGTATGTTGTATGTTGACACAGTCCTGGAATATACAAAACATGTTTGTTTACATCTCTTGGGTTTGTATGGAAACCCAAATTATGTTTCACAAATGTGATGGTATTTGTCTCTCAGAAGCTGGCACAGGCTGCTCATATTTGTTTGGGAAGGCCAGGGAAGAGCATATGCTTCTGACAGTGACGTCAGTAAGCTGTTTTCTCCTGCATTATATGCACTCTTAACACTCCACAGCTGAGGGCTGAGTCAAGCTGTAGCCTCCAGTGACTATAAACCAAACAATTATTTTTGAGCCTGAACATGTTGGCTTCCTAATGACCCAAAGCACAGAATTCTCCTTTGGCAGGACCGCAAAAAACTTTCTTTTCTGCCCCTGGCCCTGGCATTTCATAGATCATTTTGGGAGAGTGGTTATGGGTGACCAAAATGCAATTTAAAACATCCAGAGGATAGGATGGGGGCTGCTCACTCATTTTTAATTGTTTCCAGAACATTTGTTTGAAAATTGGTCAGATGATGCATCGCACGCTAGGAGAAGGCTAGTGTGCCAAGCCCACTGCTGTAATGCTTGGCACTAGTAAGAATTATGCTTAACTTAGCACTCTGTCAGGATAGTTGAGTTCTTTCTACAGTCATATCTAAGGTGTTTGTAGTTAATAGTTCCTTTTTCCATCATCCTCCTAGGGCTGCTGTGATGGAGAGACCTAAGACATTGTTTCTGGGGGTGGGCATTGGAAACAAGCTTCATTTTTTCCTTACACATGCTATTACTCAATACAGTATGATTTATTTTGTTTCAAGACCAGCGGTTGTTTCAATGGTGAGGAATGGGATATTTACTGATAATGACTTTGCCCAGGAACAACAGGGCTACATCCAGGAAAAAATCTCTGTTAAAAGGCTCTGCCAAAATGATTATGCCTTGGTTGGGTAGAATTATTGGCAAGGTGGTGAAGGGCAGTGTTCAAACCACAGGGACCAAGGGAACATATATGGAATGATATTCTTTGGGAGGATATGTTAAGGACACAAGCTACAAATTAAGCCATAACTAGGGTAGGGTTGTTAGGACTTTCCTACAGGACTCCAAAACTTATAGGAGATTGACAACACTTGTATTGTTTCAGTAGACAGAAGCAACTGAATGTGTCAGCTAGGTAGCCAAAAAAAAAAATCACATTGGTGTACTCATCAACCTGCATATTGGCTGCAATAAAGTAGATCGTAGTCTTACTATACGTAGCCATCCTATCCAACTCTTATACGAATCTGCACGTAAATTTCTCACAAAAGTCCCCCTATATGTTCATAACCTTTCTCATTTCCTCCTAATATCATGAGGTAATGAGAGGAACACTTGAACTTGAATTTTTGCTTGCTTTTGCCATACAACTAGCCTCTCTTCTCTTCCTACCATACACTTCCCTGATATCATCACTTAATTCTATAAGTCTTTGAGGTTCTTCATTGCTTGTATGTTTTAAGTAGCTCAGTTCAAGCATGTGCTTCTTGCACTCTGTGTAACGATCATTTTCTTTCATCAAATATTGTCTTTCATATCTACCAGGCAGAAAACAACACATGTAGAGCTATAGAATTATTTTTTTTAAAAGGGTCATTGCATCTTAACAAAGGTTTGGATCATTAAAGGAATATTACAACCCATTGTCCTTTTCATAGTATTTTTTTCAATTATATGGAAAAACAACTTTAACACTCATTTTTTAAAATTTTGAGTTTCAAATTCTGTCTTTTCCTCCCTACTCTTCCCCTCCCTGAGAAGGCAAGCAATTTGATAAAGATTATATATGTGTAATCATACAAAAACATATTTCCATATTAGTCATGGTCCAAAAGAAAAAAAGATCACCCCCAAAATCCCTCTAGAAATAGATTTTATATATATATATATACATACATATACACATATATACACATACATATATATATACATATATGTATATATGTGTGTATGTATACACACACACACATTCTAGGATCTGCATTTAGACATCATCAGTTCTTTCTCTGGAGGTGAATAGCATTTTTTATCATGAGTCTTTTGGAATTGTATTGATCATTATAGTACTGAGAATAGCTATGCCATTCATAGTTGATCATTATACTATATTGCTGTTATTGTGTACAATGTTCTCCTGGTGCTGCTTATTTTATCTTCTCCTTGTCAATTCTGGATCTAATTCATTATCATACTAGCTATGCCAAATAGAAATACTGAAATAAAAGATTTCCAAGTTGTCTAATGTAAGGCCAAGCACGAGCAGCTTTCCAGAGGACTGCTGCTATAACAGCTTCAAGGTTCTGATTACTTAGTATAGGGAACTCTCCATTCAATAACAAACTAAAACAAAACATTCACAGAAATCAAAGTACAGCATTCACAGTTTTAGAGCATAATAACTTATTGCTAAAATGGCCACAAAATTTTCACCAAAGTGGTCATATAGTTTTAAGTAAAATATTCATTTAGTAACTTAATCATTTAGTAAGTCTTTAATTCAATCACAAAGTACAAAGGTCAAAATTCTCCCCCCCTAGACCACAGTAAATAATGATTTTCTCAGTTTGCATTAAATACCCAAGGAGAGGTCTTTTCATCTTGACTTGAGGCAGGCTCTCAGCTTCCATGGTTCCTCTTCCATGGTCCCAGCTCCTGCCCAAATGTCTAGTCCACTTCAAATCTTTCACAGTTTCTGTTCCTGGGAAGACAAAGCATAACAAAGCCACAATAACATTCATGCACATAGCTTGCATCCTCATCAACTCACTTTCTTCCTGTGAAATCAACATAGACCCAACAACAAGGTCTGAGGAATCAACACAAATCATCAGTATAGTCCCAGGACCTCTGAAAATGTCAGCAAGACCCTCCTCCAGGATTTCTGTAAACAATAAAATCCTCTTTCAGAGCTTCTAAAACAGCATTGAGGTCCCAGGGCTTCTGTAACAGCAGCACTGTCCTCTATCAGCAGACAAATCTGACAATGTAACATCAAAATAGACAAATTATCAGCACCACAGTCATGCTTCCTCCCAGTTCTCTTCTCTTCTCATTTCTCAGTTCTTCTCAGTTCTCAGAATTTCCTGGCAGCTCTGGCTGGCTCTCAGAAGAAGTTCTCAGTTCTCTCTCTCTACAGTAGTAGTTGCTTAGCCTCCAGATGCTTGCTCCCAGCAGTTCTGACCTCTCTAACCTTGGGCTTTTCCTTATATATGGTATTAGCTCCTACCTGTTCTGCCTGTTCCTGTTACAACAACAATTTCATCCCACCGTGGGATTTACAAGTTTTGGATCTTAATACTTGACACAATCATAAACTTGAAACAAGGTACTAAGTAACTGTTTGCTTGCCAACACAAGGGTAATGGAAGATCTTCAAATTCCATTATTATTACATCCATCCAACACCACGTTATAGTCTAGAAATAAACATTCTTTATGCACTTGACCTTTCCAGTGTGAATGGTCAGGTTAAATTTTTTAATTAATTAAATAATTTTAATTTCCAACATTCATTTCCACAAGATTTTGAGTTCCAAATTTCCTAACTATTATTCCCTCCTTCCACTCTAAGACAGCATGCATTCTCTACCCACTCTCTACCCTCCCTTCTATCACCACACTCTTCTCTTATCCCCAGCACTTCTATATTCCTGTAGGGCAAGATGGATTTCTATACCCCATTTCCCATATATCTTATTTCCCATGTGCATGGAAAATACATTTTTTAACATTTATTTTTAAAACTATTAGTTCCACATTCTCTCCTTCCCACCCTACCAGCCCTCATTGATAAGGCAAGCAATTTGACTTAGGCTATACACGTGTAGTCATGCAAAAAACTTTGACAGTAGTCATGTTGTGAAAAACTAACTATTTTCCATCCCTCTTATTCCACTTCCCACTTATTCTATCGTCTCCTTTGATCCTGTCTCTCCTCAAAAATGTTTGTTTCTGTTTATTTCTTCTTCCCATTTGGCCTCCCTTCTATCATCCCACAAAACTCCCCACCCCCTTATGCCATTTCCCCTTACTTTACTGTAGGGTATGATAGGTTTTCATACTTAATTAAGTGTCAATGTTATTCCCTCCTTAAGCAAAATTTGATGAAAGTAAAGTTCACCCATTCCCTCTTGCCTCTCCCCACTTCCCCTCCATTGTAAAAGATTTTTCTTATTTTTTTTTCCTGTGGGATATTTTACTCCATTGTACCTCTCCCTTTCTCCTTCTCCTAGTATTTCCTTTCACATCACTTAATTTTATTTTTTGGATATCATCCCTTCATATAAAACTCACCCTGTACTCTCTGTCTACATGCACACATACACACACACACACACACACACAGACTGCACAACTATCCTAATACTGAGAAGAGTCTCATGAGTTACAAATTCTATGTAGGAATGTAAATACTGTAACTTTAATAAGTCCCTTATGATTTCTCTTTCCTGTTTATCTTTTCATGCTCCTCTTTATTCTTGTATTTTAAAGTCAAGTTTTCTATTCAGCTCTGATCTTTTCATCAAGAATGCTTAAAAGTCCTCTATTTCTTTGAACATCCATTTTCCCCTGAATATTATATTCAGTTTTGCTAGGTAGGTGATTCTGGGTTTTAATCCTAGATCCTTTAACCTCTGGGATATTCCAAGCTTTCCTATCCCTTCCTAAAAGCTGCTAAATTTTATGTTATACTGATTCTGTTTCCACAGTTCTAGTATTGTTTCTTTCTGGCTGCTTGAAACACTTTCTCCTTGACCTGAGGACTCTGGAATTTGGCTATAATATTGCTAGTTTTCCATTTGGGACATCTTGTAGGAGGTGATGAATGAATTCTTTCAATATCTATTTCCTGCTCTGGTTCTAGAATATCAGGGCAGTTTCCCTTGACAATTTCTTGAAATATGACATCTAGGATCTTTTTTTGATCATGTCTTACAGGTAGTCCAATTTTTTTTTATTATCTCTTCCACATTTATTTATTTATTTATTCATTTATTTATTCATTCATTTATTTGTTTGTTTGTTTCTTTGTTTATTTATTTATTTGCTTTTTGGAGGGCAGTTGGGGTTAAGTGACTTGCCCAAGGTCACATGGCTAGTTTTTTGTGTTAAGTGTCTGAGGCCAGATTTGAACTCAGGTACTCCTGACTCCAGGGCCGGTGCTCTATTCACTGAGCCACCTAGCTGCCCCTTCCACATTTATTTTTAACATCAGTTGTTTTTCCAATGAGATTTTTCACATAGGCTTCTACTTTCTCATTCTTTTGGTTTTTGTTTCACAATTTCTTGATTTCTCATAGAGTTATTACCTTCCATTTGTTCCATTATAATTTTTAAGGATTTATTTTCACCAGTAAGCTTTTGGACTCCCTTTTGATTTGGCCTATTCTGCTCTTTACGGCATTCTTCTCCTCACTGGCATTTTGGACCCCTTTTGCCATTTGGATTAGTCTCTTTTTAAGGTGTTGTTTTCTTCAGCATTTTGGGAGCCTCCTTTTTAGCAAGCTACTGACTCATTTTTTCATGATTTTCCCTCATCATTCTCATTTCTCTTCCCAATTTTTCCTCTACTTCTCTTACTTAATTTTCAAAATTTGTTTTGTGCTCTTCCATGTCCTGAGACCAATTCATATTTTTCTCATAGGCTTTGGATGTAGGAACTTTGACTTTGTTGTCTTCTTCTGGTTTTATGTTTTGATCTTTGCCAACAAAGTAAAATTCTATAGTCTGAGTTGGTTTATTTTTTCCTGCTGTTTGGTCATTTCCCCAATCAATTACTTGACTATTAAATTTTTATTAATGTAGTATTCTGATTTTCATGTGGAAGATACACCATCCTAAGTTTCAGGGGTTTTGTGCAGTTATTTTCAGAGAGGTTTCTGTGGACCTGTAAATTTTCAATTCTTCCATGGTGGCATGATGAAAAATAGGTGTTTACTCCTTTCTTTACTCCTTTCCTACTCTGGTCTTTGAGTGACTATGAGCACCCTTTTCTGCTATGGAACTGTGAGGAGGATTCCCTCTCCACCACCACCACAAGCTCTGCCACACTAGCAATCATTTAGTCAATCAATTATCCTTCATTATTCACTATTCATTCATTAGAAACTGCACAGACCCTTTACCCCTAGGTCACTAGTAAATTTACAATTTCTCAGTCAATACACATTTTCCAATTAAAGTCTTCTTTCAGTTTGACTTGGGGCAGTTTATCAAATTCCCTGGGTCCCCTTCCATGGTCCCAGATCCTACCTGGATTCACCAAACTGTCACCTGGGTTCAAAGGCAGTTAGCTCCCAGGTCCTTCACCAGCTCTCTGTGCAGTCTCTGTTATACACTAAAGCCCACAGCATCCAGTCCATGTTAAACCCTCCATAGTCTCTGCTCCTGGGAAGTCAAGGCCCAACAAAGCCACAAACAAGTTTATACAAAGTACCAGCATCACAGTCATGCTTCTTCAGTCTTTTGTCAGCTTCAGCTGGCCCTCAGACTCAGCAGAAGTCTCAGCTGGCTCTCAGAATCACTACATCCAGGTTTTCAAAATAAAAATCGTTGTCTTCAGCCTGGGAGGGGCTGTCCTCTTCAGCCTCCTTGGCTCCTCTTCAGCCTCCAGATGCCTGTCTCAAGAAATTCTGACTCTCGTTTCTCTAGATTTTTCCTTATAAACACTATTGCCCCTCCCTGTTCAGCCCCTTCCTGTTAGATCAGCAACAGGAGACAGGAGTTCATATTTTGTTTCTTTAACAGAGGCTTAATCTGAACTAGGTGCTATTTATCTCTTAGCTGAGCAATACAAAAAGAACTTCAAATTTCATTCCTGTTACATCAAATGAGATAAACTACATAAAGGACTTTGCAAAACCAAGAGTACTATATGAATTCTAGTTATTGTTGTCATGTAATTTATAATATTATGTATTAAGTGGATTCAAAAATAACAAAATGGGATTATGAAGTCAAGATGGTGCAGAGCAGGTGCTTAGCCAAACTCTCCCACCATTCACTTGAAAACTCTTTAAAATAACATTTCAAGTCAAATTCTGAAGTGACAGAGCCAACAAGTGATCGAGTTAAGACATTCTTTGAGTCCAAGACAATTTAGATTGGAAGAAGAAATGTGTGTCTCCACAGGGATGGATGAAGCACCTTTAATGGGACGAGGCAGTGATGACAGAAGCAGCAGAAGCAGCTTCAGGAGTTCTCAAGCCAAAGAGAATAAGATGACCTGGAAATCGGTCAGAAAGTGATTAAAGGGGATCCCTGTGCTAGCACTGGCTATGGGATGTGACTCTGTTTGACAATTCATTCACCTATACCCACTTTGGGGGCCCTGTTTAAAAGAAAAGGCAGTGGTCATAAGGAGCAATTGCTTTTGGGCACAAAGGAGCAGGCTACTCCGTACAACAATATTGAACACAATCTAAAGGCTCTTCCTGGGTACGGATGAGACTGCAAATCAGGAGAGCGGTGATGACACCTCTCCCATATCGCATCAGCTTCAAAGCACCAAAAACTTCTAAAACCCCAGAAATAGCTCATCAGTGCAAGAAAAGCCTGAAGCTCAGGATAATGTGTTTTCCCCTTACACCCTGGACATACAGGGAACAAAGGCCAACTTTAATATGAAGTTTTTCAAAATTGGTGGGAAAATGAGGAAACAACAAAACATATCTATGCATAAAAATTTAATATGGTGACAAAGAAGATCAAGACATAACCACAATAGATTATGAATCTAAAACAGCTAAAAACAAAACCTCAAAGGAAAAAGAATCAATTGGACACAAACCCAAAGAGCTAAAACAATTATTTTCAAAATCAGAGTGGTAGAGGAAAAAAATTTGGTTTAAAATGAGAGTAAAGGAACAAAATTTAAAATGGACAATTAAAAATAAAGAGGCAAAAAATGAAGAAAACACCTTAAAAACAGAATTGGCTAAATTTTTAAAAAAGGTATAAAACTTTACTGATGAAAATAACTCCTTAGAAACAGAATTGGAAAATTGGTGTGTGTGGGGTGGGGGGGGGGGGGAACGAAGGGTACAAAAGTTTACTGAAGAAAATATTTACCTTTTTCCCCATGTGCTTTTTTCCTTAATTATTTATTTTATTATATAATTACCGTTTACACGTAAAAATATCATTTTTAAAAATTTTGAGTTTAAATTTCCCTTCTTCCCTCCCACCCTTAACCTCACCTTGAGAAGACAAGCTATTTGACATAAATTATACTTGTGAAGTTGTATATATCATATTTCCATATTAGCCATGTCGCAAAAGAAAACATGAACACAGTAAAATAAAATTGTAAACAAACTAAAAATATATATATTTTGCTTCAATCTCTGGAGATGGATAGCATTTTCCATCACAGATCCTATGGATTTGTTTTGGATAGTGGTTTTTATCAGAGTATTATTTCTTCTTTTTTTTTTTTTTTTTGCTCTCTCTGGTTTAAGTATCAAAACCACAGTCGTGTCATAAAAGGATTTTGTTAGGACTCTTCCTTAGCTTGTTTTTCAAAAAGTTTATGAACTATTGGGATTAATTATTCCTTAAATCTTTGGCAAAAATTCACTTTTTTCCATTTGAGAGTGGGGATTTTTTTTCCTTAGGGAGTTCATTAATGTCTTCTTTCATTTTTTTTCTCAGATAAGGTGAAATATTCTATTTCTTCTTCTGTTAATCTGTGTAGTTAATATTTTTCTAGTAAATAGCATCCATTTCACTTAGATTGTACATCTTACTGGACACTGGGCAAAATAACTCCTAATAATTGGTTTCATTTCATCTTTATTGGTCTTCATTCAACCTTTTCATTTTGATATGGGTAATTTTATATTTTTCCTTTAAAATCATATTAAACAATGGTTTATACTGTTTTCCTAAAATCAGGTCCTAGTTTTATTTATTAGTTCAATTATTTCTGCTACTCAAGAGTTAATTTGAAGCACTATTTTAAAGTTGCTTAGAGGGGAATATTGGGATAGTTCAGCTGGGTGCTTTCTCTATTCCACCATCTTGACTCTACCTCTCGAAGTCCCTACCATAAAAGATCAAGATATAATTAAAATTAGAGTTAGGTAAGTGGAAGATAATGATTCCATGAGACATCAAGAAACAGTAAAACAAAGTCCAAAGAATAAAAACCTAAGAAAAAGTAAACTAATAGGAAAATCAACTGATCTAAAAAAAATAGATTGAGGAGAGATAATTTAAGAATTATGAGAATATCTGAAAGCCATGATCAAAGAAAGAACCTAAACATAATATTTCAAGAAATTATCAAGGAAAAGTTCGCTGATATCTTGGAACCAGAACATGAAATAGAAATTGACAGAATCTACTGATCCACTGAAAGACTTCTCAAAATAAAAACTCTCAGGGATATTAAAGCTAAATTCCAGATCTCCAAGGACAAAGATAAAATACTCCAAGTCACCAGAAAGAAATAATTTCAAATACAAATATTGCAATAAAGTGACTTGTTCAAGGTCACACAGATGGTAAGGCCAAGAAGCATTAAGAGAATTTTTCAAGTTCACATAGGTTCCAAGTAGCAGAGTTAGGATTGGAATCCAACTCCACCAAAACCAAATTTTGTACTCCTTCTATTGTACCACACTATTTCCCATACTAATATCCTCCAAAAAATAATGTGCCACTGTCAAAATTCCTTTTAAGTTCATGGTCTGCCTTTGCCTGCAATATTGAAGTGCAAATAAGTGCATTTTTCAATGTAGTGTGGCATTGAAGGGCCACCATTCACACCTATCCTCAGTAATTGTGTGCTGAAATTAATCATATCTGAATAGCAGCATATTATATATTATGCTTTAACTCAGGTAATGAATATCTAGTCAAAGGCCAAATTATGAACTCTATTGCCCTATTACCTATCATGGTTATGATTCTTTCATGTCTAGTTTCCTCTTAGAGTAATTGAAAGAATGTTAGCTAGAAAGGACTGCAAGGGTAAACTAGTACACCTATGATAGAGATGAAAAAAATAATAGGTCACATAGGATAACTAATGTTACCAAAGTTAAACAGGTTGGACTGTAATCCTAGTTTCCTGACGTGGCCAGACAAGTGTTCTTTACTCTTTCTATCCCCTACTTCTCTCCTCCTATCTCTTTTCATTCAGACCTGTCATTTCATCAAAGAATGAATTTATCAAATTTTCAAACTAGAAGAGATGTTAAAGATTAATGAATCTACCCTCCTCCATCCCTCACATGAGCTGAGTTGAGGCTCTGAGACACCAAGTCATTGTCTTATAGCATAGAAAATGATTCACTTACCTATAACTTACATTCTTAGCTCTGTAAGATGCTGGAATATTATTTGATCTCCCTAGAGTGACATTGCCAATATGTGTCAGAGATCAGGCTAGAACAATTCCTAACTTCTATCCTAGTACTCTAGTTGGTAATATTTCATTTTCTAATACCAGTGATAAGTAAAAATAATTCAGATCTATATGACACTTTTTGGTACAAAGCACTTTATGATCCTCTCAACAATCATGTAGTGTTGTTCTTATCCTCAATTCATAAATGAGAAAACTGAAGCTGCCAAGATCATATAGCTGGGCATGAATTTAAATCCAGATCTTCTGAGTTCACATTAAGTCATATTGCTACTATATTAGACTGCCTCTCTAAAAAGCCATTGCTTTACCACTAAGAAAAGGAGCAGAAAAATTGAAGAATGGAGTAGAGGAAAAGACAGAGTTTTTATGAAAATCCTCTTCCTAACTCCCAACAAAATATAGAATTAAAAAAGATAAAAATTTAATAACCTTCAAGAATCTATAGAATAACATGATTAAATCAATCACATCAAGATAGAATAAAAAAGTCAGGGTTGGAATAACAAATGTAGAAGCAAAGGGCATTAAAGTCCTGATTTAAGAGAATGAGAGTCTATTATTAGATACTTTCAGATTTTTTAATTTACCAGAAAGACTAAAGATTTGCATGTAGTTATATTAAATATTACCTACATCCAGTAACAAGAAGAGAATTAACTGTTTTTGTAAAACATCTGACTTCAAAAGCAATTTACTTAATAAGATTTACATATTTTTTCAAAATATGCAAAATGAATTAACTATGTATTATTCATCATTATCTGTTTCAGAGACATCCCCAAATAAAGCTTTAGGTAATTTACTGTGTCTTATTCTTCTCCATTATAATCCTCTTCTAAAGAAATTTAATATTCAAGAATGGTGAGCTCCCTAGTGTCAAGCTGAGCTAAATTTTAAAAAATATGGGCATAAGAGTTGGGAAATGTTTTCTTAAAGTAGGTATGCATAACATCCCTCATCTGATAAATCCAATGAGTTAATTAAAATTAAACTATTGAGGTCACCTTTTCTAAACTAAAAAAGGCTGATGACAGAAGAAAATGAAGATATTGAATGAAGTAGGGAATACCTTATCGTATTGTGCTAAAAGCCATGGGTGGATTCAACAATCCAAGGATCTAAATAAATCACTGACACTAATTAGATGCATAACACTGGGCAAGTCATTTTGAGCTTCAATTTTCTCATGTATAAGAAAAAAAATAATTTTTAAAATGCACGGTTTTTTTGCTATAAAGTTTTATAATACTAATCCTGAATATGAAATCAGAAGACTTGAGTTCAAACTGTAGTTCTACTACTAGCTATATGAACTTGACCAAGTCACTTGACTTCTTTGAGTCTCCAGTTTCCTCAAGTGTAAAATGCTGTACTTGCATTGGACTCCCTATGAGTCCAACTCTAAATTTTTGACGCTATGATCTATGCCACTGGCAGTAGAATATTTTCAGCAGAAGCCTTTGTACTATATTGAGTATGTATTTTGATACATCTCCTTAAAATTGTTTGTTGACTCTGGAAAAGTTACCTTAATTCAACAGTTTTTTTGTGTGTTTAATAGACCTATAAACACATTTTAAGGTTTGATTAATTAGATGTATTTGATTTCCACAGATAGTGCGGCCTTTCTCTTAATCAAAGGCTCCATAGCTAGCCACTGGTAACATTTCCATTTTTATATACTGGCATATATGGGAATGTTAAGTAAAGTATGTGCCATTAAAGTATAATATCAAAGTAATTGCTGAATAGTGATAGGGGTTTTTTTCCTAATTCCAGCGAAATACAATAAAAATTATCTAACCAATGTTCCTTGAACATTAAAAAAATAACATTAACCATCTAGATTCATATTTATATCTAGGCTTTCCAAAATTCTTTTTTCCAAAAAAATATTGTAATTGATTCAAAGTGAAAAATAAACATGTCATAAAATGCCTTCTTGACAAGTCAAACAATAAGAATTAATAAACAATCTTCTTTCTGTTACATACAGGCAATACATGGGGGAAAAAAAGTTCTCTGTACTTAAAATCTTATAGAGTACTCCTCTTTTTGAATAGGAACTGGACCTGTGATTTCCTATATCTAGGGTGTTCTCATATAAGGAAATTCCTTTAACCAGCACAGTGAGTTCTTTACAATTTGTAGTCTTAGAGAGATTTTTAGGATATTGAAGGACTAAGTTACTTGCCTAGGCTCATGCAGCCAGTGGCTTTCAGAAAACTTCCTGGATTCCCACCTAGATTTTTATCTACTATACCATGCTCCCTCTCTCAAATACTTATCTTCATTTTAAGTAAAGGATGGAAAGATTTCCCCTACTACCCCTTGGCCTCTCCTCATTTTCCAAGGTGTCTCGTGACTTAAAGTGAGACTTCTCTCAAGCTCCATCAGGCCTGCACAACATGTGGCCAGTCAAAGTACTGCAGGTAGCCTTGAAAAAATGTGGGTTGACACTATGCTTTCTCTGCTGTGTGTCACATGAACTACTGAAACCAACCATCATTGGTCTGTGTCTAGTTTAACCCAGCTGTGGTGTGAAGGAATTTAGCCTATTTTAATTTTGGCCCCCATCTACTTTAAAGTTGTGCATGTCTGATATAGATATTAGGTAATTACTGGGATCAGAAAGAACAAAATGGAGTACCCAAAAACATTGGGTTTGTTGTAAAGAATTTTGCAGACTTGGGACACTAAGGAGATGAGCTAAGGTCTCCTACCTAGAGAAAGTTCAGATCAGAAGCATGAGTTCAAAGAGCAAGTGAAAAGGTTGTTCTAGATTCAGGCAACATTTCAAATATCAAGAGAAACGCAAACTACCCAAATATAACAATGTGTATGAAATGACTTGCCATGCCCTGTATCATGAACAAATGTGTTTTATTATACCTGAGTGTGTGGCGTAAGCCCCACCTTCTAGCTTTATATAAATAAGTTTCAGCTTGACAATTCTCTGCTACAATTACCCTAAGGGAAAGCAGGCTTATCTAAATCACAGCAGATAAAAAATATCTTTAAAGAAACTTTGACAGTAGATATGTTTGGGGGTTTTTTAAGTCTTACTCTGATGTCTTATTGTAGTATAGAGATGACCCTGGGTCTTGAAGAATATGTCAGTAGAATGTAAATACTGGAAGTATCTGCCATGACATAAAAGCTTCAAAAACATTCTGGTGACAGACTTTATTTGATGCCCAAAAGTCAGTTTAGCTAAGAACAAACAGACGTTGCATAGTAGGTTGACCGCTATGTTTTTAGCCATGGTAACTCATGAAACCGCAAGAATAACAAAAAGATAAAATCATGTAACAATTGTCATGTGATATAAAATGGATGATAGGTTCATTGGAAAGATTAAGCGGTAGATGATCTAAGTATTACTCTAGAAGTAAAAAAGCTTTCAGGATGTTAGATACAATGTCAATGGAAAACCTTTACAAAGACCATAAACAAGAACTTATCATGTTAATTTTTCCCCCTTTTTTCCCTTTCCCCTACCCCTAAAGATGACTACCATTAGACACAAATATGCATGTATCTACACATGTGTGTGTAAAATCACTCTACACAGACTTATTTCTTGGATTGAAGTGCCCAAGCTATTTCCTTTTTCTCTCAGGTTTTGTTTGTAGCTGTTTCATAGTCATTCTCTTCTGAGCATGTTTCTTGAACTTCCCTGTCACTTTCACTGCTTTTAATAGCAGTATTATTTTTGCTTTTCTCATTCTTCCAAACTACTTCCTGACTTTAGATTGTGTTCTAAGGAGGCTGTTCTCACTTATGGAAAAATGTCTGAGGTTTTTCAGCTGCTGTTTTCTTGGTATATGGAGGGTTGTATTATTCTAGAATCTCAGGGATAATTCAGGATAGGCACCTGAAAGTTTTCAGTCCTTTCAAAGTGATCTGATCCAGGGCAAAGTCATATTTTTGCCATCTTAGTCTGAGCTCTGGAAGTTCCTGCCATGAGTTTAGGACTGCGCAGCGTATCTATGGGCTTGCTCTTTTAGTTTTAGTTCTACTAGATTGCTATTGGGCTCAGCTACTCTCAACCAGCTGAAAAGCTCCACTTGTTCAGAATGACAGAAATGCAGCTTTGCTTTTGTTTTACAATTCCTACTCTATTTATTCTTCAGCAAGTTTTAGACTGAGCTAGAAGTCGGAAACTTACTCTGTTCCTGTGGTTAAAACCATAGAGCGACTGTTTGTTTCAGGATTTCCTTTTGTTCTATATGTTATCTAGTACTCATGACCCACAATCATCCTGAAATACAAATCCTAGATGGAGGTCACCTCTTCAAGCTACCCTGGATCTGTGGCCTAGAACCGGGTAATAAGCAAAAGAGTTCAAAATTCACTTCTGTTCCCACACTCCTAGTCTAGATTCCTCTATATCTTTTTGCCTATTGCAAAGCCTTTTCTTGCATTGGAATGCTCTTTGCAGAGGTATACCGGGAACCAGCTGAAACTAAGCTAACCAGAGTCAGTTGTTAAATTTTCAATATGAGCAACTACACTTTGGAAATGAGCAATATATGCATACACACAAACATACACATGTGTATGCATATTATGTAAGTGTGTGTATATGGAAATTAGCAATATATGCATACACACAAACATACACATGTGTATGCATATTATATAAGTGTGTGTATATATATGTGTGTGTCTATATGTATACACATATCTATTCATCATCTATCTATATCTATGCACCTAAATATATATATAATATATGTATGTATATATATGCATGCCTATACATATCTCACCACTCATACAGCCACCTCCCCTAGTGCAGAGTTTCACTCTTGCTGCCCTGCATTATTGCAATAATCTTCCAATTGGTCTCCATATCTCAAGTGTCAGCTTGACTGCTAGAATGACTTTTTATGAAATATAGAAATGCTTATGTCACCCTCCTACTCAATAAAGAGCACTTTGTGTCTACTGCTCTACCTGGTTTCAACTCCATGGAATAAGATGCCCTCATGCTAGGTACCCCCTTAATCTTCTCCCCATCATCCCTGCATTCTTTTGTATGTTATTTTGCCCCTCCTTGTAAGCTCCTTGAGGGCAGGGCTTATATATTATAATTTAGATTATATATTTAATAATTATATCCCAGTGATTAGTACAGTACCTGGAAAATAATAGGTACTTTAAAAATGTTTGTGGGAATGAATTCAATTCATTCCCTACCTCTTAGATCAAATATAAAACTCCTCTGTTTGGCTTTCAAAACTCTTCCCAACCTACTTGGTCCTTTCCTACCTTTCCAGTCTTCTTACACTTTACTCTTATTCACACACTCTACTATCCAGCCCTGTTTGCTATTCTTTGAACTCTATATTCCAACTCCATGCCTTTGCATTGCCTGTCTTAAATTCCCAGAGCACTCCCTCCTCACCTTTCCTTATTCATTTCCCTGAATTCCTTTAAGACAGTCTTAAATCCCACCACCCACAGGAGCCCTATCTTAGTTTCCTAAGTGCTAGTGCCTTCTTCTTAGGGATTACTTTCCATCTGCTATTTATACATAGGGAAAACTGAATTGTCAGTCATTTGAGCATCTGGAAGAGATTACAGTTAAAGACATTCACCTTTCATACTCTGAGGCAACATGGCTGAGTAGAGATAACTTTGAATCAAACTTCCAGCATCACTTCTTGTAGACAAGCTTTATTCTCCTCTCTAAGAGAGAAGTTTCCATTAGATTTGTTTTAATCTTTGTAACTTTTCAGCCTTCTGTTACAATGCTAAGTATATGTACATATATTATATATAAATATAAATATATAATATATTATATATAAAACCATACATACACATATATAAGTGTATATGTGTGCAAATCCATATGATAGATAGATAGATATAGATAGATAGATAGATAGATAGATAGATAGATAGATAGATAGATAGATAGATAGAGCCATTAACATGTGAGCTCTTTGAGGGCAGGAGGACCCTTATTTTTCCTTCCTTTACATCCTTACTATTTAGCACAGAGTAAACAACAAATGCTTATTAACTGACTGAGTGAAAGCGGTCAAGATGTTATAGTAAGGTTGTCTATGTGATTATCTCCTGGGAACTGGAGAGATCTGCTGAGACTGCTAGTCTCTTCCAAAGTAAAGCCTAGTCACTTAACACCACCCAGATGGAACCAATGCCAATGATGCTAATTAGCCACACCTCTTCAAGCTCCTACAGGGCAATTAAATTTCTTTAAAGGGCAGAACTTTGACATCTGCTTGTGACGAATGCGAAAGCAGTTCTCCCTGACCTTCAGAACTGCTCACGATTTGTTTTTCCTTTCTTGCTGAAAGCCTCTGAGTATAACCTTCTCTCGTTAGGCTGTCTGCCAAGAAGAAGGCATGAAAACGTACTTCATCCAATTTATTAAGACATAGTAAAAGTAAGTGCCCCACAGAGATCCTGGTGTGGGGGAATCCCACTGCTGGCAATGGTGAGCAGTTTGTTAGCTTCTCTACCACCCCGAATTGTCTCCCTGTTCAAATATTGCAGATAGCCTCATATCTTAAAAACAAATAAAAATGGGAGCGTGAAACATTTTTATTTTTAACTTTGGGAGGAGGGCTTCATCTTCAGAGAAACCAAAATCCACATTTCCTCCCACTCCATTTTCAACATTTTCACAAAATCAGCTTTGCTTGTGAGGAATGGTCTTGTCTGTGGCAAGCAAAGAAGGTAGGCCACCTCTTCTAGAGAAGGAAATCCCGGAACTTCATAGTCATTCTAGTTCTTATGGTGTAGTCATGGGATGCACTTCATACCAAGTCAATTTTCACATACAAATTCAAATTTGGAGTTGTTAAAAATGAAAAAAAATTCAGGTTTCATATAAATATTAGTTATACTTATTATAAAATAACTGACAGTTCTTTTAAATTTGCAAAGTGTTTCATGTACATTATCCCATTTGAGCTTCACGATAAACCTGTGAGGTAAATAATGTAGTTATTAGTTTCACATTTTACTGATGAAAAACTAAGAGCTAGAGATTTTAAATTTAAGATAAGGTGCTAGCATTTGCAGCATTGCCTGAATTCACAGTGTTTTAAGATTGGAACATTTAGGTTACATAGTAGACAAGTCCTGGAAAACAAGGACTGAATCCTATAGCTCTATCTTCTCTAGCCCTTGGCAAAGTTCTCTGCACACAGAAGTTACTTAATATATACTTTGTGAACTTAGATTGGAATTGGAATTTATCAATGCAAACTCACCTGTTGAAAAACTGGGACAGCTATGAACAGTGACCTTGGAAGATACATTAAGAAGTACCGAAATTGGTCTCGTGAGTATGACTTTAATGTCCATGGGAAAACTGAATTGTCAGTCATCTGAGCATCTGGAAGAGATTACAGTTAAAGATATTCACCTTTCATACTCTGAGGCAACATGGCTGAGTAGAGATAACTTTGAATCAAACTTTCAGCATCACTTATTGTAGACAAGTCTTATTCTCCTCTCTAAGAGACAAGATTCCATTAGAGTTTTTTTTTTAATCTTTGTGACTTTTCAGGCTTCTGTTACAATACTAAGCATGTAGTGGGCACTGTGCGTCCATGACAGATTACACTCAGATCTTCTTGTTTCCATCCAAGTCTTCTGATCAAGTATGGATAAAAGTAAAAGCCTAGTGAGGAAAAATCTTCCTTTCTCCATATGTTAGCTATTATACTCTTTAAAATACATTGTGAAATGGACCTATTTATTTTGACAATACTCAAAACACTTGATTAATCAAAATTCTCAACAAATGAGATGTTCTGTTTAACTGAAGTAAGGATTATTTGAAAAAAATTCTCATTTTATTTCTCTTCACTGAAATTCTTCCTGAACTAGTTATAAATGCATTTCCTAGCCTAAGTAAGTAGAGTTTAATTAATATGACTTAAACTCTGAAAACTTGGAACATGCAATTCTTTATGGATCATTCTATGACCTTCTGAATATTAGTAATGAGCTTCAAGGATTTCAAACAGTATGAGAGATTGTTTTATATCTGCATGGATTCATGAATAATCCTAGATGTTGCTTTAAAAGCATTAATAAATCTCAAGATTGATTTTCTTTTTTTTATTATTTACCTCTTTCTTTCTAAAATTTGTCAGCTTAAAAAATCAAATTAGAGTTTTGAATAACAATTTTTAAATTGTGTTTGTTTTAAATCTGAGCCATTTATATTCCCATCTGGTATGATTCTTGTCTTTGTTCTCATAAGTCTTTTGTAAATTATTTTAGCCAACTCACTGGAGGCCTTCCACTTGGTTTTTAAATGTATCTTGTATGTATCAGTATACTGATTGTGAGACTATCGAATCCATCAAAATATAAGTGCTTTAAAAGTTGTGCCACAATCCCCTCTGAAGGTATAGGGATGATGAGTCATGTCTATGTGAAATAAGCTAGATTTAGAAAACAAGGACCAGGTTGATTCAAGAAGTTTCCATGATTCACCTATGCTCACTGTGTACTCATTAATATGTAAAGTATTTGTCAGGCCCTGTGCTAAGCACTTTAAAAATATTATCTCATTTAATGTTTACAATGACCTTAAAAGATAGGGGCTATTATTATGCCCACTTTGCAGTTCAGGAAAATGAGACCAGCAGAAGATAAGTAGCTTGCTCAGGGTCATATACATTGTAAATGTCTGAGATCAAATTTGAACTCAGACCTTCCTGACTTCAGGCCCAAGGCTCTTTCCAGTGTACCACCAAGCTGAGAGGTAAAGCACATGGCCATTGGCCACACCATGCCAATGAGTTTTAAAGGCAAATATCCTGACTCCCAGTTCCGTATGGTTTCTACAAGACAGATTGCTTTCCCATTTTACAGATGATGAATGGGAATATAAGAATGGTTGAAGGATTCTCTTTAGGACACACAGATGATAAATGACACAGCATGTACTTGAACTGTTCAACTCTTTGAAACTTATCACTCTGCATTTTATGGGAAATCTGCACATCTATGGAAAGCACCCTTTCCGTAATAACAAGATTTTTCCTCAAATTCTTCATAAACAGTACACGTATGCATATACACACACACACACACACACACACAAACACACAAAACCAAAGTTAACATAATAAAAAAATCTGATTTTTCTTGGTCACAAAGCAGTTGCCTAACATATTTCAACTCTATTCTTATTTCATATTCAGTTCTATCATTTCCTCTTCATAATGGAAGCCCAGATACTGCAAACAGGGAAAATGATGTTCGTTTCATCATTTCCTACTTTGTCCAAAGCAAAGCCTTAGGCTTTCTGTAAGCCATTCCCAATCCTATGAGACTGATTCCCAAGTGATGGTGATGATAAGGTTAAGGATACCAATAATAATTAATAATTAGTATTATTATTGCTGATTTGATTTGATTCATCTCTAACACACAGTTCTCATTGCTGTTTTTAAAGTGGTTTACAGAGAAATCCTTGGTAGAATCTACCATCTAACTTAGATAACCTTAGCTTATTCTTAAAATTTCTGTTGATTCTATTTGTCTTGATTAATTTGTTGTTTTGAGTTACATTCTGCACAGTTAATACAATGCCAAAGTACAACATCTACCACTTTCTAATAGTTTTCCGTGTGTCCTCATAATAGGTCACCGTGAAAATATCTATTCCTACATAGAAAACACACATACACACACACACACACAATTAGAGTATTGGGAAAGCCTTACAAAAATACCTACTTAAAGACAATCACTTTCTGAAATGTCACTTCAAAGGTTAATGGTTAAAATTGTGATCAAGAAGTAGGCAATTATTTCTTTTATTAATTTGTATTGTTTTTTTCCTGCCATGTTGGCTTTGTTTTGGAGGTCTCCCTATTCTGTTGAAGTATATGCTGATCTTATGAAGGAAACAGTAAAATAATTGATTTTTTTTAAATCACAGGACTGCAATGAGGAAAAATACTACAAAGCCTATGTGTCTGCTCCCTAACCCAGACACTGAATTTTTCCTGATGCCCTGAATCAATATAATCATGATCTGCTGCCCTTGGAACTCACCAATAATCAACTTACATGATACCCCTCTCGCAATCTATATTTCTAGCTTCCTAAAAAAACTCAGAGGTTTCTACATATTTTACAAGGATCACTTCAAAGCATTCTTTTTTAATTTTCTTTTGGAAAATAATTATTTTTCCCTATAGAAGTTTCCTGAGATTTACTGGCAATTCCCCTTTACTATAGATTCAGGACCCTCTCATGGGCCCCATTCTATAAGATCCAATATTTTATTAACAAATCACTTCAACCCTCTTTGTTTCATAGCATTCCAGATTTAGAGCCAGTGGGGATTTTACATGCCTTATAGTGCAACATTTTACAGATGAGAAAATTGTATCTGATACTGAGTGACTTACCCAAGCTCACAAAATAAACTATGGTCAGGACTCGAATTGAGAATCTGTCGCTCACAATTCAGCATCTTTTCTACTGTACTATACTCCCTATAGAGCTGAAAGCAACATTGTTTAATTAGTAAGATGTGGGATAACACTGTGGCAAATCTAAATCCCTTCTCCATGGAGTGAAGTCAATCTATGTATTCTCAATACATTGCAGAGAAGAAGGCTACTGATTACTTGGAGCACAATGGACTTTACTTTATGGACCATCTTTATAGTCTCTGAATCCCTCTCTGCTCTGACTTGGATTACATGGTATGTGGAAAAGCAGGAAGTAGTGATTGATGGCTATGATGATGATAGTATTTATATAACGCTTTAAGGTTTACAAAGCACTTTACAAATATTATCTCATTTTATGCTTACAACAGCCCTACAAAGTAAGTACCATTAATATTCCCTTTTTACAGATGATGAAACTGAGACTAATTGTTTTGTACTGCACTGCATTGCCTAGAATTGAAGGGGAGCCACGAAGGTTCCTTGAACAGGGAAGTCACATAGTTAGATGTATGCTTTTAGGAAGATCATTTTGGCAGTCACCTGAAGATAGAATGGAGCAGAGAGAGGCTACATGGAAGAAAACTAAATCAAGAGCTTAGCTAAGCTTCAACAGCTTAGACAGAAGTGACAAGAGCCTGAACTAGGGTTTAGTTAAACTTGATAAATGGTTCTAGCCTGTCAGGATCTTTTTGGATTCTAAATCTGTCATCTGATTCATTAGCTTTTCCTCTCTAGCTTGTGTCAACTGTTAATGCCACCCAAGCCCTTATCTAAGTAATTTAAAGACATATTGAACAGAATAGGACCAAGGACAAATCCCTCAGGGCATAATCTCTGGGACAACTTTGGAGAAACCACCCTCTGCTCACTGGGGTCTACCATTCAACTATTTTCAATTTTTAGTATAGGCTACATTGAACCTTAGGTGGCATTTTTGGTTTTGCTTTGTGCAAATTGATAGAAAAAGAAGAGGGCTGGGGAATCAATGAGGGGAAGAAGTTTCTAGAATAGCAGTTCTCAGCCTGTGGGTTGCACCCCCTTTGGGGGTCAAATGACCCTTTCACAGGAGTCACAGGGGTCGCCTAAGACCATCAGAAAGTACATATTTCCAATGGTCTTAGGAACTAAGACACCTCTCCTCTATCCATCTCCAGGTGGGTCCACCCACATGCAGATACACCCACATATGAGTATTAAAGGGTCACGGCATTAGGAAGGTTAAGAACCATTGTTCTAGAATGTCAACAATGACACTAGGAGAAACTTCTAAGATCTGATGAGGGGAAGAAAAGGAAATTTATTAGATTATACAGTACATGTTTATTATAAAGGAGTATTTCTATGTGGGGGTGGAGAGATGGAGAAGAGGTATATTACTGTGGAGGAGAAGAAACCATGGATGAAACATTTTTAATTCATGAGAAAAATACAGAAGGGGATATAAGAAAATAGAGGTGTTTTGTTACTAACTTGGTAAATTTAAAGCACATACTTTTTTTTTTCAAAACAAGCTATACAAAACAATTCATGGCTGCTTAAATAAAACTCTCACCTTTCCTTGTATATTAAAATGTTGGTCTTTGTTAAGTTCTCTACCCCTCTGGAAGGTCACTTGGATTGCTACAATCTGCAGGCTGGGAGCTCTGAAAGCAGCTACGTGGAGGTGGCTGAACAGTTGCTTCTCATTCTGGGTGCAGAGGCCAGACTGCACTCCATTCCCTCCCCCGCCAAGTTTCAATAGAGTTCCACTGACCTTTTACTTTGTCTTTGGCAACTATGGGTTGATATGGTGGTTAGAAACCACCACAGCTCCTGGTGATTCATTCTCCTGAAGTCTGCTCTAGCCGCTGCTGGTCAGGGCCACCCTGGGGCAAAAACCATGGGTTCATGCAGGGATGAGCTAGGCTCCCAGAATGTTGTGATGGACCCTTCTTGTCCATGTGCTGGGACTGCCTTCAGTGGGAGATTTGTTTCTCTCTGTAAATTTGGAGGTTCTGTAGCTCTAAAATTTTGTTGCAGTCATATTTTATAGATGTTTGAGGTGGTTATTGGGGGTGCACAAGGAGTTTTCCTGCTTCTATGCCACCATCTTGGCTCCACTCCCAGAAAATTTAGATTTTTTAAAAAGAAAAGAATACAGAAGATGTAAGAAAAAGAATTAAGTGCTTGTTACTTGAACTCTTCTTAAGACTCCTTCATAGAGACCAGCGAAGTTGCTGTTTGCTCTGGGGCTTTGGCATGAAGTTGAAAATTGCCTATCAAATGAACTTAACTGAGTAAGCTTCCTGTCAAGAGAGAAGTTGTGAAGATATCTGATATTAGGGCATGCATAAAGCTACCTCAGCTTCTCCCACTAATAGAGCCCTGATGGGACAATAGCAGTTCATCATGAGACTTGAAGGGGAAAGCTATCAACAAAAAATAACAGAATACTAAGTATCCAACTTACAGATAATATGGAGGGTAAAAGGAATTTTTGTATTTATATGCAAATTTTATTTGTACAGAAACATAGCTAGAATAGTAAGCTAGGGGCTAGGTGATGACCAGTAGAAAATCAAGGAGGCAGGAGGCAACTTTAAAAAACTGGAAACAAAAGTTTGAATAATCTTATAAAGAAAATGGGGGAACAGGCCAAGACATATTAAATATCTGTTGATTACATCTAAATAGAGTTTTCCTTACATATGCATATATATCTGTTGTATTCAACTACTCCTTACTGCAACTAAGTTAGTCTTTTAACTCCTTAGATAAAAAAAAAATCTACTGAATCCAGGTAAGCAAGCAGTTTGTCATAGTAGTATAGAACCAGTAAAAGTGACTGAAAAATGAAGATCTAATTTTCAGAATTTATAAACATCACGAAGATTGTGGTACTCTGCATAGAACATATGGTGCTGTTCTCTACCCTTTCTGGTGGTTTACAAGGAAGGAAATAATACCATTAAGATAAATCTATAATAGACTTACTAAGTGTTAAGGCATCCTAGAGAAGAAAATGACACCATTATGGGTATAGATGGTATTCGCTGCTGCTGAATCAAGATAAGAGTATGAAAATGAAAAGACAGAAAGAGAAACTGAGGCAGGCTAAGAAAATGGTATGTGAGGATGAACTTTGGATATTCAAACCACAGTGTAAGATAGAATAATGAGAAATTCTTTTCTTCAGGGATGGAATATACTTAATTAGGACTGATAAGACATTATCTGCAGTCTACAAATCTGATCAAGGGGGCATTAATTTGAAATGAAGTAAGAGAGAAAATTATCTTCACATGCCCGCCAAGCCAGATATCATAAAAAGTAGCAGCTATAGCATAGGAAAACAACAACAACAAAGGAGAGGTCTAATAATTTACAGGGAAAAAAATCCAAGAAAAAAACAAGAGATTAAACCTATTAAGCCTATGGCCTCCAGGTTCTATAAACATACAAATGAACAGGTTATGAAAAACAACCAAGGTAAACTAGAGATCCTAATTCGTGGAGACAAATTCAACAAGATGGATATCCCTGAGAATTGGCAGAAATGGGATAGATGGCTTAAATATGTCTCTGAGACTTATAATTTATTCAGAAAATTGCTGAATAGCTAAAAAAAAAGTGGGGTAAAGAAAGTAACAGTGCATATTAAGAAAATGTACTCATGTGAGGAAATCCAGAAACCAGACAAGGGAATCATGATGGAGAACATTTGGGTGAAGATCAATAGAGGGAGAAACAGAAGCAATTTTGTTATTGTAGCATACTACAGACAACCTTGATGGAAGGAACAAATAGGTGTTTGAGAAAGAGATCACAAACCTGGCATGGAGGCATGCTTTTGTAGAGAGTAGAACTTCAATTATCTAGACATCTGCTGGAATTATATCCTTGCCAAAAGCAGAGCAGCTGATAAATTCTTGGCTACTCTTAATAATAGTTGTATGCTTAAAAAGATGAACAATATAAGAAAAAGAACTGCTATCCTGGACATTGTTCTCATGAAAGACAGAAACACATTAATGAAGTAGAAATGTTGGGAACCTTGAGGGTGAAGAAATAACTTTCAATTTAGAATTCATGATAAAGAAAATGAAGAAAACTGAGTATAGTCTAATGTCCACTCTAGTTAGCAAAAATACATTTCAAAGGGTTCAGAGAAAGGATAATTCGGCTTGGCAGCTTGGTTTTAATAGATAGAGTGTTGGACTTGGTATCAGAAAAGCCCAAATTCAAAGTTTCCTTCAGATACATACTGGTTATGTGAACCTTTGGAAATCATTCAAACACTCCCAACCTCAGTTTACCCATATGTAAATTGAGGGTGGTAATAAAAGACACTTTAACATTGTTGGAAGAGCAAATGGGATAATGTACACAAAACATTTTGCAAAATTTAACACTATAGAATTATTTTTTTCCCAATGTTGTTCATTATCATTGTGCTATAAGAAAATAGGGATAAGACAGATGGGAAACACTCAAAAAATATCCTAAAGTCACAACAGAAGAATTCTAATGAAGATGGAAGAAGTTGATTAAAGAAATTGATGGGGATGGACAAAATTTTAAATGATCAACTTAGATTTTAAAAACAGAAAAGAAATTTGGTTAATCTTGTAACAAGAAGGGAAGAAAACAGATGGATGACCCAAGCTCTGCAATGGTCCCTATGTAATGCAAAGGGAAAAAAAACTACAGGAAAATGTCCAAAAGGTAGGTAGGTCTTCTAAGGATTACTTAAGGCAGAGGTTCTCCACCTGTGGGTCATGACCCCTTTGAGGGTCAAATGACCCTTTCACAGGGGTCGCCTAAGACTATTAGAAAAATATATTTCCAGTGGTCTTAGGAACTGAGACACCACTCCTCCATCTGTCTCCAGGTGAGTCTGCCCACATGCAGATACTCCCACATATGAGAATTAAAGGGTCACGGCATTAGGAAGGTTGAGAAACACTGATTTAAGGGAAGACATGACAAGGGATACAGAAGATAAGAGATAGTTAGATGAATTATTCTCATCATTGAGATCTCTGATCCATAAAAACACTGATGTGTCCATATAGAACAGTGGTTCTCAACCTTCCTAATGCCACGACCCTTTAATACTTGTATGTGAGCGTATCTTCATGTGGGCAGACCCGTGTGAAGATGGATAGGAGCTGTGTCTCAGTTCCTAAGACCATCGGAAATGTGTTCTCTGATGGTCTTAGGTGACCCCTATGAAAGGGTCATTCGACCCCCAAAGGGGTTATGACCCACAGGTTAAGGACTGCTGATATAGAAGATGGCAGCAGAGCCTGGGTAAAGAAGTCCTGAGAGGATTCAGGTCTTATTGGAAAGAAATTTCTTACAGAGCTATCCTTTACCCTGTATTGTTTAATGCTGTTATCAATTACTTAGGTGAAAGCATGGGTGATATATTCAGTATATCTGTAGATGTCATGAGGTAGGAAAGAAGAGTTAATGCACTAGAAGCCAGGATTTGTATGTAACAAATCTTAGGCTAAGACAACAGAATGAATCCAGAGAATCATCATCATGTAACTGTTTTATAATAATTTTCTCATTTGATCCTCTCAACAATCTTGGAAGGTAGGTAATATTATGATTCCCATTTAGAGATGAGGAAACTAAAGCAGGGGATTAAGTGAATTGTCCAGGGTCACACATTAACCTGAATTTAGATTCCAACTCAGGTCTTCCTGATTTCAGGACTAATGTTTTATCCACTGTGTCAACTAGTTGGCTTAAAATAGGTTAAAATGCAATCCTACAAATATGTGAGTTTTAAAAGTCAACTTTACAAGTATAAGATGAGAGAGGAAAAGGTACACAAGCATTCTTGTGAATTGTAGGAGGATTCAATGGATTGCAAACTCTGTATGAGTCAATAATACAATATGGCAGATAAAAAAAAATCTAATACTATCTTAACAGGCTACTTTAAGAGAGGTATAGTTTCTGGAACAAGAGAGATAACAACCTAGTTGTGTTCAGCCCTTGTCAGTACTTGTATAGAGTATTGTATTTGATTTTGGGAAACAGAGTTTGGAAGCACATTGACATCCTGGAGTGGTTCTGAAACAGCATGAGTAGATGCTTAGACAACTAGAAATCATATCCATCTGAGGGTCACTTGAAGGAACTATGAGTGTTTAGAATAAATATGAGAGTTTCTTCTTCTTAGCATGCATGTGATAAATTTCTTCAAGTATATGAAGGGCTATCATGGACAGAGAAGAGAGATTAGATTTGTTCGGCTATTCCACAGAGGACTGCACTAGAAGCAATTGAAAGACATTTCAGAGAGGGAAATGTAAGGAAATGATGTAAGTTTCAATAAGGCAGATGTAAGTAAATCCTTACAGTGTCTTGATGTGAAGAAATCACATTCTAACAGCTGAAGCTATCCCACAATAGAATGGGATTCCTCTGAAGGCAGTGAAGACACTCTTCTTTTCAAAGTTTCTAAAACAAAATCTGGAATCTCATTTGTGTGAAATATTTTCAAAGATGTTCATCTATTCCATGATGACAAACAAACAAATAAACAGGAGTAGGCAACATAGGCAATGGGGATGAGGGGGAGAGTACTCAAGACACCAGGGTGCCAAGGAATCATCTTAAAATGCAGAAGATGGGAGCAAGGCAGGGTTGTTAATACTGTATTCAATTTCATGATTTTTTTTGTTAAGAAATGATCCATAAGGCCTTTGGACTTATAATCCATCTCCTCTAATTAGTCCGGAGATGCCAAAGAAAGAACTAGGAATGGAAGTCAAGGACACATACAATTACAGAATAGGGAAGGGGACTCAAGATCAGTTTATGTAGAATTGAAAAAAAATATAAAGATTTGGAAGTTTAGTAAATTGCAAATTCAACATGAGACCACAGTGTGACATGGCAGGTGATAAAGCTAATGTGAGCTTAGGCTCTATTAATAGAAAGTCATATTGACTTGAAGGAAGTGACAGGCATGTTATATTTTGTTCTCCTTTTAGCCCTGGTTAAACTACATCTGTAATATTTTCTTCAAAACTAGAATTCATGTAGAGGAAAGCAACCAGGTTAGTGAGATGAGTGAAACTATGCCATACAAAGATATATTGATGTTTAGCCTGGAGAAGAGAACACTTAGGGGGTACGTGAGAGCTGTCTTCAAGTTTTTAAAGAGCTGTCATGTAGAAATGGGATCAGATCATACTGCTTGGACACAGAGAACAAAAGTGTGATGAAAGTTGCAGCAAAGAAGATTTTGACTGAATATGAGACAAAACACATTCTTAATAATGACAGATAGTAGACTTTGCCTTACTGGAAGTCTAAAGTAGACACTAGATATATGTAAAACAAACCTGTTTGAGAGAGGAATAGGACAGGGTGACTCTTGAGGTTCCTTCTGCATCTGAGATTTTGCAGTTCTCTGATTCTGCAACTGACTTCATACATGGATAACTGATTCTATTCTGTGTAGACAGTTTAAAATGAGGAAACCTGGGAAGGGTGGAAAAGGTTACGGGTTAGAGTTTCTTTTCTCCACTTTGATTAATTTCAAGGAAACTGTCTGTTTTTCCTCCTAGGGCATACAACTTGAACATGGCTTATAATTTTTCATCACTACCAGAAAATCCGACTGGTGCCAGTGGGAACCATCATACGGAATTAAATTGTTATGTTTCCCAGGATTAGGAAAGAAAAAAAGGGGGGGGGATGGCTATTTCGTGGAATCATGACAATCACTTACAGACTGGTTATTATCATTTTGGAAGAGATTGCGCCCATTCTGGCAAACCTTTACCTTAAGCCCCAGGTTAGATATCAATTGATTATGACTTCCATTGGTCTGTGAAGCTCATCTGGTCTTTAATTAATAATTTGCTAAGTTGGAAACAGATATGCCATTGCTTGAAGCATACCTGATGAAATAAAGCTTAGAAAATTTTAAAAATAATGGAGTTGGAAATAAGATTATAAAAAGCCCTTGGCTATGAGACATCCCTCAAGACATGGAAAGTAAAATATAATTATTTATCTTTGGCAGCTTAATGAGGCATCCTTTCTGTTTTCTAATCAATATTTATTATTCTTTTAAACCAATTCTCAAGTAAATTAGAGAAGTTCAAAAGGCACACACATTCTCAAACAGAACCAATCTGGTCCTCACTCTTGTGTTTCTCTTTTTATTTTAAAATCATTTAAAAGGAGATTTCTTTGTATAATCATTGTGTACACTGGAAACTCGTCTATATTAGCCCAGAGTTCAATATTTCTAATTAGTGACCTTGTCTTATTTAAGCATACATCCCTAATGAGCATTGATTTTTTTAATTCAATCAGTTTTGTGAAATAGGCATTAAAAAAGTAATGTATTCATTTCATGCATTTTAAAACATATCCTGACATTTTAGTACATGTCACTGTGTTATCTTCCAGTGAATCTTTAATGGACCTTGAATAAATTCTCATTTCAATGTACATGAAATTGACTGATTATTCTGAAATTATATTTGAAATTCCAACTTTATAATATGGACAAAAGATCTATTTTGTAGAGACTGATTTGTTTTTTAAAAAGAAACATCCCTCCATTACTTTTAGCTTTGGAATCAAAAATGGATTAAAAAGTGAAGAATTTTATGGTAGAAGGTATGGTATGATGCATATATTATGATGATTTTTCTCATAAATGTTCAAAGTTCTTTAACACAGCAGGGTTGTACAGATATATGTATCTGATCCCTACCTTCCCTTAAACCTCTGAAACCTAACATAATGACAAGTATAATAAAAAGTTGTTAAAGTAATAAATCTAAAAGACAGAATATCTCATTTGTAGGGTTCTACTCTTGACATTAACTTCATGGCTCACTCAGAAATTATGCCCATTTTCCCTTATAGTAATGTTAAGAAAATACAGGATAGGATAATAGAAGAGAGTACCAGATCATAAAACAATTATGGAGAAAGTGAACTTTCAGACAGCTTGGCATGAAAATCAGCTGAATCAAAGAATCCTGGAAGCACTTCTACATGAATCTAGAAAGGAGAAAACAAGCAGATATAAAATGGAACAGATATGCCATTATTTCTGTGGTGATTCAATTTTACCAACCACAATAATGGAACCTCTCATTTGTATTTTACCATCTTGATAAATGTTGTAACATATGAGAAATCAACAGAGTTGAACAATTGGCAAAGAATACAAAATAGAGAATTAACAGCAGAACATTATTGAAAACATACAGAAGAAACCAGTAAAGGAGGTCACAATTTTAAAGACACTCAGGAAACAATTTGTTCGTTTCTTTAAAGAAGAGAGACTTCTAAAAATGAAAAAGATAACAGATATTGCTCAACATCTTCCCTCAAAGGAATTGAGATTTTTGGCAGCTACTGATGTAAGCATGGTTTCTCATACCTATAAAATCTTTATGAGAATAATTCATGATGAAAACTTGATGAAACCATGAGAATCTGGTACTACTAGTTCATAGTTTTGTGATGTTGGTAAGTCATTTCACTACTTAGGGACTCAAGTTATTCAATTGTAAGATGAGAGGCCTATACCAAGTGATCTGTAAATATATAAATATATACCATTATCTCAATATATGATCCACTGATCTCATGGGCCTCTTCCAGCTTGAAAGCTCTATGGTTGTTATGAAAAGAAAAAAAAAAGACAGGAGATCACAGATTACTCTATATAGCAATTCGTATCTTAACCATTACATAGTTGACTAAGCACTGTGACAAATAAAAGGTCCTACTGTATTGTAAGTGATTTTTAAAAGTGCATGGTAGAGTAGAATATAGTGCCTAATGAGAGAATTTATTATGAATGGCCAATATCTTGAGGAGATTCAAGTCTCTATTTTTTCTAAATTTCTCATTTTAAAAAAACTTAGCTTTTTTTTCATTACTGATAATGAAACTGCATTAATTTCCCTTGATCTTTGTCAGACCCTACCCAACCTTACCAGAAAGTTAAACTCTTGTGGGGAAGTCAATTATGTTCTTCTCAAGCTTTTGCTTAGATAAACCAAGGCTAGGAATAGATTAGTGGGGAATGGTCTGGCATTGGGATAGTTTCTCTATCCAAGTCTAACAGTATGACAGGGTGACATCATACTTCATTAAAAGGGTATATAAATGTTGAGTCCACTGCCCTAATTGTCTTTGGTCTAAGAGAGATGGCCAAATAACCATCTTTTTATTAATAACCTATAGGCCTTATTAATAAAAAGATAAAATTAACCAGAATCAATGTTTCTAACTTTTTTAAACTGCTTAAAGGTTCTTTTCAACCACAGTGCCTCCAAGTCTATATAAAAATAAAAGCATTTCCATGAAAAATACACTTTCAGAAAGAAGTTGGGTTTTTTTTAATTGACCCACTGATAACTTAAACTAGTTTTATTAGGCATTCAGATTCACCTTCATTGTCATGAAGGATATCCTTCACAGATTCAAAATAACAGGAGAATCTCCTATCAATAGTGAGATTCTCTATTCCTCCTCAGACATAGAGAATAGAGAGCCCACTAGCCTCAGGTGGGTTCCATCAGAAAAAAAAGTAGCAAAAAGACCCAATCATGCACATGGGAGAAATGAACTACTTGAAAGCTCCATGTTACCTACTCTACCACATACACATGAACAGGAAGTCCATCAACTTGGTCCATCAATAGGTTTATCAGTCAGAAATTTTAGATGGTCAATGAGCCAAGCTCACAACGGAGCAATGAAAGCACATTAGACCAGATAGCATTTGAGGAATTGTGTTGGGCCTTCAATAATCCCTCATTGCTTGCAATATTGCTACATGCATAGCTCTGACACGTGTTCTTCTGATAAAACTATATTTCTACAAATCATCTAACATAAAAATGTTAGTAAAATCAAAATCATGTTCCTGAAAGGGCAATGGAAAGACACAGTAGGGATGTTGCCCAATTTGGGCATAGTACTATTGATGATATATGAATAGGTAGTGAATCAATGATTTCACTAGCATTAGAAATTCCTAACAAGGAAAATCTCTTCAATTCAGATATCACCTGCCCTTAAACTCAAAGTAACTTATCTGAGACACTGAGAAGTATTTATTAAGGATCTACTAGGTTTGGGGGACATAAAAAAGAGGCAAAAAAACAGTCTTTCTCCCCAGGGAGTTCACAGTCTAAGACAATAATAACAAGACAATAAGCAAACACATATTTACAAATGAGCTATATGTAGGATAAATAGGAAATAATTAGTAGAGGAAAGACACTAGAATCAAGAGGAGTTAAGAAAGGTTTCCTATCAAAGATGAAATTTTAGTTCAGAATTTAGGAAGGGTAGAGAAACCAAGAAGCAGAGATGAGGAGGGAGAACATTCCAGGCATCATCATCATCATCATCAACATTTATATAGTGCTTAATATGTGCCAGGAATGGTGCTAAGCACTTTACAATTATTATCTTGTTTAATACTCACAACAACCTTGGGAGGTAGATGCTATGATAATACCTATTTTTAAGATGAGGAAATTGCGTAAGAGTGGTTAAGTGACTTGCCTAGGGTCACACAATTAACAAGTGTCTGAAGCCAAGTTTAAATTCAGATCTTTATTCCAAGTCTGGTACTCTTCTACCTGATACCTAGCTACCCTAGAGTGGGGAACACCTAGAGAAAACAAGCCATGTGGTAACTTTGCTCGTGGAAGATCAAATTGACCAAAGTCACTGGATCAGACTAGGTTGTGGAGCGTAAAGAGTAGGAAGATCAGAAAGGTGGAGGAGACAGGTTAGGAAAAGCCTTGAATGTCAAGCCTAATATGCGATCTCATAGATGGGAGTCCCATCTCATTGGGGAAGGTGTGTATGTGTGTGTATATGTGTGTGTGACATGGTAGACATGAACTTTAGGAAATATAACTTTAGCAGCTGAATATATTTTGAGCTATACTGAGGAGAAATTTATGGCAAGTAGAACAATAGGCAGGCAACAGAAATAATCCAAGCATAAGGTGATAAGGTGGTCACATTATAGGAAAGAAGGGGGTGTGTTTGAGTGTTGTTGTAAAGGTAAAATTGGTTAGTGTTTATTGTGGCGTGTGAGAGATAGTGAGAAAATCAGGATGACACCTGGTTTGTGAATCTGAAGGCTAGGGAGGATAGTAGTACCCCTGAAGTTATGAAAGTGGGGGGGGTGTTAAAGTTTAAGTGGACAATGCATTTGAATTTGGACATGTTGCGTTTAAGTCATCTACTGAACATCCAATGTGAAATTTCTGAAGTTGGAGATGTGAACTTGAAAGTCAGTAGAGAGGTTAAGGTAGGATAAAGAGATTGAAGAATCATAAGCATAGGGATAGTAATTAAATCCATGGGAGCTAACGAGTGATAACAGGAGATAACCAAGTGAAATGTGATACGGGAGAAGAGGGGCCAAGATAGAGCCTTAGGAAGCACCTATAATTAAAGGGCATGACCTGATTGAGAATCCAACAGAAAAGATTGAAAATCAATAAGAGCAGTATTGGGAGAGAGTGTCATCCTGAAAACATAGAGAGAAATTAGATCAAGGAGAGAGTGCCAAACAGCATCAAAGGCTATAGCAAGTTTAAGGAGAATGAAGACTGAGAAAAGGTCATTGTATTTGACATGGAAGAAATCATTGGTAGCTTTGAAGAGAGCACTTTCAGTGGAATAAGGTTGGAAGAAGCTAAATTTTAAGAAGTTAAGAAGAGATTAAGAAGAAAGTGGAGGCCCCTTTTCAAGGAGTTTAGACACAACGTGCAGGAGACATAGGACAATAGTTAATATGGATGGAAATATCAAATTAGAGAGTCTTTTCTTTTGCTTTGTTTTTTTGAGTTTTAGGTGATTTGCCTAAGATCACACGGCCACAGTGTTAGTGGTGAAACTTGAACCCATGTCTTCCTGTTCAAGTTCAGTTCTCTATCCATTACACGACAGTGCCTCTTAATCACACACACACACACACACACACACACACACACACACACACAAATTCCATCAAAGGCATTATGGAGGAGATATTTGAGGTGGATTGAAACACATAGCAGGAATGAGAGTCAAAAGGGAGGTAGTCAAAAAGTTACTGTGGAACCCCCAATATATTCATAGAAGCAGAAAAACACTTCTGGTGCATCAGGTGGCTCATGAATAATAAATTCCCAAGATGAAGAGGTGTGGAGAATTCCTATTTCTTTTGAAATTGGGAGCATCCACACTAATGAAATCAAATTCCTTCAAAGTAATGGAGAATACGTGAAGACACTAGTAAACTCTTGTCTATGTGGACATTTTATACTGCATTGATTTGAACTAAGCCTCCATTTTGTCTTCTCATACTTTAATTCATATTTGAGAATTTTTAAAATTCTAGACGAATATGTATGTTTCATCAACTTTGATGGTTACCAAGAGTTAGACATTCAATCAAGCACATAACATTCCAACCGGCCTTCAGCTTCCTGCACTCACTCTTTCACTAACCATATCCAGAAATTCTTTTGATGGAACTTATCATGTATTATTTATGTTAGTCTGAAATGCTAATGCAAATTTATGGAATATAATGGAAACATCCTGCACATCACAGAGTTTTGCTATCATTCTAAGCCTTCCATGGGAGACTTATAAACTGACTTCTACAATATAAGCCTGCCTCCAGTCTTAAAGCCCAACAGCAATCCTGGGAAAATGATAATTCTTGGCTTTCACTTCCTCATGAATATTTGCTTTCATGTTTCTTTGCCAAGTCCAAATAACCCCTATCCCAAATGATCACTGAGGGCTTGGGGGAGTATGTTTCTCTTCAATAGCCTGAGCATGAATACAGGTGTACAGCATTACTGGTATCCTTTGAGCATGCCTTTTTTTTAAGGTCCTTAAAAGAGAAGTTTCTACTTTTTAAATAGAAAAACCATACCAAAATATCATCTTGAAACTTTATGAAGCCTTGTAATGCAGTGAAAAGAGCCCTAACTCTGGAATCAGAAGACCTCATAGAATTATTGATATAGAGCTGGAAAACATCTCGGAAATCATTTGGTCTGACACTTTCAGTTTATGAGAAAACTGAAGACATGCCCAAGGGCACCCAGGCAATAAACATCAAAGGTAGAACTTGAATTCAGTTCCTCTGAATACTGAGACAGGGATCCTTCCAATGTATGAAGTCCTTAATCTACCACTTCATGATCCTCAGGAAGGCATCTGGGTTTTTCTTTTTCAAATTTCTCATCTGTAAAATGGGAATTATGATATTTGTATGAAATGCCTCAAAAGATATTGGAGGGATAAAATCCTGGTGGAAAAGGCACTGAATTTATGTAGTGACAGAGGACCTGGGTTAAAATACTGGCTCTTCCACTTTCTACTTGTATTATCATTAATGTCCCATTTAGGACCTCCATGCCTTTACGAGAAAATGAGGGGTTGGACTTAGATGGCTTTGAAGGTCCTTTCCAGGTCGCCTTCTTTTATGCTTTATAGAGTACCACACAAATGTGTATATTATATATGAGAGCTGGAAATATTTCCCTTCAGTCTCACAAGGAAAAGGAAGTGTTACTAGGCAGAGCTGACTGAAAACAAATCCAATCCAACTGTCTTAGCAAATTAAATAACCAATGTCCAGATAATTAGATTCAGTTTGTATATCTGGGGAAAGAATTTAAGTCAGTGGGTGATCCAAATAACACTGTTGCTATTAATACTTTTCATTGAATAACATTTCATTGATTGACCACATATCTGGCCTATATTAAGATCAAGTTAGAAACTATGAGCTTTTTTTCCTTTCCCCCAACAATGGTGTATCATCTGCCAGGAGAAAGCCATGCAATAGACCCCTTGAGGAGCAATTCTTTGGTTCTGAACTAAGGTAGGAATCATTTAGTGGAGCCAGGAGATGTGTTCTTTCTTCTTGAGGAATGTGAATAATTGATAGGTTTTCTATTCAGCATTACTTTTCTTTGTGGATGCAGAGTAGAATCTTCGTCAGCATATGAGTTTTTCAGTCAAATTAAAAAACTAAAACATTGCATTTCACCCACTGTGGAAAGGAAGGCACAAATAGGAAATCTGTTGCTAAAGTATGTAGCAAGACACCACAAGACACCAGCAACAGACATAAGATTAAATTAAGAAAGCCTTCTAAAGAAGAATGTGCATTCGTATACCCAATTAATAAGGTCTTTCCAGTCACAGTGAAATTAATCTCCATGTGGAATGTGAGATACACTTGGACTCTCATAACACTCCTAAAAAACTTAAAAAATATATATTCATGCCTCTCTTTTCATTTGATTTTTATTGTTTTTTTCTCTTTTTTTTAAGTTTCAGGGTGACAATAAGGAAAACTATGAAGCCAATGAAGTGTATCCTTAACACCTTCATGTATCCTTTCTCAGTGTTCCCATTTCTCTCTCTTTTACCTCTCCCAAATTTTCCATTTGAACTCCCTTTCTTTCTATCCCAATTGCCAAGTGCCGCCTCAAACACACCTCCCCACCCCCAAATACACACACACACACACACACACACACATACACACACATATGTGCATGGGTTCATGCCTACATACACACACCTGGGTGGCCATCCTGCAATCCATTTCTGTTTAATCCAACTAAAGTTATAATCTAGATATTTGATAAGTGCTTAATATGCACCTCTTCAAGGAATATTTGTTATTATACTGTTTGTGTGTTTGGTCAGTTCATAGTTATTATTTCATTAGCACATGAACTGTTGCCATTGAAACTTTCTCCCTCAAAACTGATCTGAAACTCTTCTATAAATTATAGTCTTCGAGAGTTATGAGCACCAAGTGGTCAGGTGACTTTCCCATGATCACATATATGAAATGTATCAGATGCAGGGCTTGCACCTGGGAATTCCTGACTTTGAAGCGAGATTTTGATGTCTTATGACCAGGCTGCCTCTTTAATAGAGGAAACACAAAGAAAGAATTGTAGAGACCAGGATATGATCCAATTGGCTGAAGGTGCTACGGGTGGTGAAGTTGGAAAAGACACAGCTTAGAGAGGGATGTAATGGTTATCTGTAAGTATTTATAAACTGTTTTATGAAAGGAGGTTAGGCTTGTTCTGCTTGGCCCCAGAAAAATCCAGAAATGAAAAGAAGTTGTAGTTGGGCATTGTTTTTAGTAGAACATAGAAATTTCCCAATACTTAGAGCTGTCCAAAATTAGAATGGGCTGCAGTGGGAGGTAGTGAGTTTCTTATTAAAGGAGGTTTTGAACAAAAGAACAAACACAATTTGAAACATTATTGGTTGATTGCCTGATCATTTAGGGATTTGTCTGGATGCTCTTTTAGATATGTTCCAACTGTGAAATTCTATAAAAATATTCCAACACTCAGAGCAATTAAGCTATGACAGTGGAATCATACAGTTTGGAGGTCAGATCGAGGAGCTGGGGACCTGGGCCCTAGTTCTAGCACTAACTCAAAAGAATTCTGAGACCTTGAGAAAATATGCTTGAAATTGTCAAATACACCATCCAGGTCAATGACTTCCTCCTTATAAGGTGAGCCCTTATTTACCTTGTCATGTTATAGGAAAAGGTCCTTTCATATCAGATATATGTTTAATCCAACTACTAGTCTCCACCTTTTCAGCCATGTACATTATCCAGTACTCACTGCAATCACTCTAGCAATTGTATCCTTTCAAGTGCTGGTTGAAAATATTCCCAAAGCAGGAAGATAAGCCAATAAGCACTACTTGGAACACATGATCACGTACCTGGTAGAAGTTTCTGAATAGACATAGATTTATGGATAGAAATAGAGACAAGCAACTCAATCACATTCTAGATGGAGTACCTAGTAACAGAAAGTAGCAAACAATTGCATGTTTGTTAAGCCCTATAATTGTTAAGGAGTACAAATTTGTACTTTGTATTTGTATATACAAATTGGATATATTGTATTATGTACAATATGTATATTGTAAAAACAAATACAAATTTGTATTTGTATCTTATTATTCTCTGAGATCAGGGGTGGGGAACCTTCAGGCTCAAACTGACAAGTGGCCCTCTAGGTTCTCAAGTGTGGCCCTTTAACTGAATCCAGACTTTATAGAGCAAATCCCCTTAATCCAACGATTTGTTCTTTGAAACTTGGGCTTTGTTCTTTGAAACTTGGGCTGAGTCAAAAGGCCACATCCAAAGACCTAGAAGGCCACCAGTGGCCTCCAGGTGGCAGGTCCCCCTCACTGTCCTAGACTATGAACTCCATGAGAGGAGGGACCAAATCTTCTTTAAACTCTGTATCTCCTTCTGAACCAGGCATAGTGTTTTATACACAATATTTAGGAACTTAATAAATATGTATTGTGGAGGTGTTTTTTAATATAAACTTTCCTTCTTTTAAAAGTACCTAGAATCTACTCTCCTTTGTTTCATAATAATATATATGGTATGCAGGAAATTATCTCTGTATAGGAGACCCCAAGGGAAAACAATACCATGACAGAAATGACTATGATACTTTTTAAAATAATATCACTGCCAGTCATGAACCTCAAAATTTTTATGCAACCAATCCTATATAACAGTTAAAGAATAGAAGATGAGGCCCCCTACAAAGCTCACAGAGGTTCAGATGATTTATAAGTATTCTATTTGATAACACACAAGGCAAACAAAAGATTGAGATGATTCCCTTTCCACCCTCTCAACCCATGACTTACCCATCAGGCAATTATTTATTAAACCTTGCTTATTCACCAGGTTCTGTGTTAAGCATTGAAGATACACACACACACACACACACACACACACACAGTTTAAAAGCTGTCTCTGCTCTCAATGAGTTCACAGTTTAGTGCAGTAACCGTAAACAAACATCCATGTACAAAGATTACAGGATAAATCAGGAGAATCTCAGAGGGCAGTATTGAGATTAAAGGACAGGAGAAAGTGTTGTTTGTGGGGGGTTTGCTGAGACTTAAAGGATGTCAGGGATTCTAGGAGATGGAGTTAAGGAATGAAAGAATTCCAGGCATGGAAGAAAGCCAGTGAAAAAGATAAGCATCAGTGAGGAACATGGAGGAGGCCGATGTCACTGAATCACAGAGTATACAGAGAAGAGTAGAATATAAAAAGAATGGGAATGTAGGAAGGTCTCTGTGTATGAAGGGCTATAAAAGCCAAACAGATGATTTTCAATTGTATTCCTTAGGGAATTCAAGTGGCCAGAATCAGAGATGGGTGAGGAAGTGTGGGGAAGAATGGTTTAAAGAAGAAACATCTCATTCTACCTATGACCCAATGTCTGGGAAATGTATAATACACGTTTTTCAGAGTATCACTGAATAAAAATGGAATCAATAATATAGATGTGGGTCTTATTTTATCTCCTTGGTATCAGAGATCATTGCCAGGTGGAAAAGAATATCATAGTTTAAATAAGCCAATCAATATTGAAAGGAAAAACAAAAACAAAAAAATGAATGAACAACAGCAGCACAACCCCTTTTGTTTAGTTAATGGGAAAGCCCAAAAACGAAGGCCAAATGGTTAAACTTATCTATGAAGAGTTCAGGGAAGGCTGAATGAAAACTTGATTAAGATGTGATAGATGGTATTCCTGGTCAAGTAGGAGCTAGACAAGATGAACTGTGATGTATCTTCTGAATCTATGATTCTCTGAAAGCTTTAAAGAGAAAACCTCTGAGAAATTAAACTATAACAACAGAATGATTAGGGCAAAGGAGACTTGGAGGCAGGAGACTTGGGTCCTAGTCCTACCACTACCACAAAGGAGATAGTAGGCCTTGAGAAAATGACTTAAAACCACGTAGGGCTGAGCACCCCAGGGAAGAAGAGGCAAAAACAGCAAGAAGGTGATGACAGGGCAGCCCAATTAACCTCTCACACTGGGCCAGGACTGAAAATTCCAAATGAGAGGAATCCTTAAAATCTGTCATAATGGAGCAAGGATTCATATCCTGATAAAGTAACTCATCAACCCTGCCTCCCAGTAGCTAGCATAATCATTCCAAATCAGGACTTCCTGGATCCAACGCTTAGGGAAAATCAAGCAGCTCTGGGATTAGGGTAGAATCTAGATGGACTGTGATGCCACAGGCAATTCAGGATCTGAACAGGTAGAGATGGAGTCCTGCTAAGGAGGGTCTGGAGGGTTTCCTATCCTCAAGGTCACAGGCAGATGTAATGGGAATCCCCTTTGCTTAAGTGGCTTAAGTGGCTCCAAGAATGTTCCCTGATTTGAAAGTATACTCTGCCCCCCAATAGGCTGAATGTGGTCCTGTGGAGCCTGTGGCAAGAAGCTTGTTTTTTGGGAATGGCCACACCTTGTTACTTTGTAATTGGACAGTGGGTCAAGAGGGCTGATGCAGGAGAAGCCTACATATACGCCCTGATGTGAGGCTTTGCTTTCGGGGCTCACTTCGAGAAGAGTTGTATGATTTGGCCAGATGAAACTCTGGGAAACCATTGAGTCCCCCCAGCTTTGAAAAACTCAGATGTTGATGCTTCCCTCTCTGGTAATTTGAATAGGTAATAGATGTGATGGTCAGATGGTTGGAAGCCCATCTGCTGATCTGTTTCTTGGTCTGTTTGTAACTTGTGCTTGTAACTT